>JAJEKV010000018.1:16745414-17262588 GCA_021234155.1 Isoetes taiwanensis
TCTTTTTTTTGCTGGCTTTCACTCAAGGAAAGTCGAAAGGTATGCTTTGTCCTATTGATGAAACCATTTGTATGTTTGTTTGTGTGGACTGGATGCGCCCATATTCTATAATGATAATGGTTGTAATTATTGGTTGGCCTTTTTCTACCGGCCAGTCGGTAGAAAGGCACCGCTAGGTTCCTATCATTGACGAAACCATTTGTGGCTTCCGTGTGATTGGATGCAACCATATTCTAATGAGAATGGTTGTATTTTTGATGCTCTTTCGACTCGCGAGTCGAGAAAGGCACTACTTGCCACGCGGATCGGATGCCGCGCTAATGTTCGAATGTTCTCCATTGCATTTCGAATTCACCATTCTTCTTGGTTTTGACCAATGATACCGCACTGTTAATCATACCTCCTTGCCCGTGGTTCAGCACGTATTCAGATCAAAGATAGATCTCTGCTTTCTTGGGGATGATCGCTTGTGGTACGTGATCTCGCCAGCGTGTGTAGATACTGCTTCGACATTACGTATCCTCGCCACACGCCACACCCTACCCTGCTTTGGGATACAAGGTTGCTCGTGAATGCATCGCCAGCGCACACGCCGATAAAGAGGGAAGAAATTCTACACGTACCGCAAAGCTCAAAAGCATCTTGCAAGCATTGCACAACATCCACGGAGGTTGGGGAAAAGCATATTCGATGAAAAGCCGCGGAGTGGAGTGGAGCAGTCGGGTGACAGGTCAGCCTATGGGTTTCTCGAGAGGCACTCGAGGCATTCTACACTCTTCAAGTTGCCTCTCTCAAGGTTGGCGACGCAAGATGATAGGCCCCGCAGCATCCCTAAGGTGGGACTAATTTACCACTTATGATAATCAGGTGACGCCACACCCACTCTGTCTCGCATCCCATGCAAAAATACATTGCACCCACATTTCACACAAAAATTCTTTTCAATTGAACTTTGGTTTCAATCTTTAATGAATTTCCTTTGTTTGTTGTATTGTTCTATGTTCTCTACTGCTATCCCAGAAAACCGAGAAAGCCCTAACCCACAATTAAGAGATAAATATTCGAATATTGGACGCCAGCCTGGTTTCCTTTTGTGTAAAAATAACAGGGTTCAAAAAAGTGGAAATGGAATGAGACCCACTTTAATTAAATAAAGGCTTGCATAATTCTCAAGACCACCAACATTGTCCGTGATTATGTAGCTCGCTTTAAGCCGCTACATAGAATACAAAATGGATCTCTATAATATCTTGTGGTAATCTCAACTCATATAAGCCAGGGTAATTTTATTGCTTAGATGAGTACTTATCTTTTTCACTTCCCCTACACAAGTTTTATCGACTAATCAAGCAAAATTGGGTACCATGTCATCCAACACCAAAGTATCTACCTTTGGATACCACTTATGCATACCGTCATAAGTTCTCAGATTTCTCATTCCATCAGCCAATAAAGAGAGTCATTTTAACTCAGATGATGGATGTTATTATATGCAAACTCTAGATAATGGAAATACTCGAAGCTTAGCATTCATGGACAAACCAACATATCCTCCAAGATCATGTTGATTCGCCGGGTTTGGCGTGCAGACGATTTTGTTTCTACACGATATGATTGATATGCAAATAAAGATTTATTTATTCTCTATTCTATTCTATATTCTAAAGAAGGAATAGAATAGAATAGAATAGAATAGTTTTTTACGCCCACCTGAGACCACACTGCCTACATGGGACCCAAACAAAGAGGCAGCAAGCCGTGATACCGACAGGATTAAAACCCTCACCAAGGGTTTTCGAGGGAAAACCTGAAGAATAAGCATGTCAATAATAATCGCGGCACAATGGCATAGAACAGTTCAATACCGCCCAGAACATAAACGGTTCGGTATCCATAACCTCCCGGAGGTATGACCCCAACAATCCCACCGACGCCAGAATACACCATTGATGCAACGTACGCCGTGCACTAGTAATCAAACATATCGCCTTCGATATGGGCAAATGCTGGGCAGATCTGAGGGCATGACATTTCTCTCATCTCAATCGCGTCACGACAACAACACCGGGCAGCCTTGCTCGTGGGTTCCCGGCGCCCAACGTTTCCCGTTTCAATGCGAGGCGCATGCACCCGTGTATTGAAGCGGGAGGTGCTCATAAGCGAGAAGCAGGCGGTATTTGTGGGGTTTTAGAGTTTAGATTGACTTTGTCGGGTTGAGAGGTAAAGGCGACCGTGGTGCTGAAGCCTCTGGCCCTGTGAAGCTTGCGTAGTATCTGTATAAAGCAGGTAAGTGCCTCGCGATCTTTCTTTGTCCCTCGACTCGACGACCGCTGCCAGTTCCCGCACACCCGTACCGCGAGAACCACCGAGCTGCTTGTCTTTCCAAACAGATTTCCGCATGCCAAAATCTCAACGCCGCGGGCCAGCCAGCGCGGGAGCGTGCCGCACGTTTCATAGCCACCACCTTGGAAGCAAACGATATGGCTGCCCAATGCTGCCCGCTGGAGGGTAGAAAGTTCCGCTCGAGTAGGATTCGCACGAATCGCGGACTTACCCCCGTGGCCTCACCAAGAAGCCTCGACCGCCGGTCATCCCGTTGAGGATCAATGACCCCACACCGGCCTCCATACAAAGGACCCGTCGCACCAAGTCCCAAACAAATGTGACTGTGGCCCCAGCATAACCGCTTGTGGCCTTGCCCCAAGATGGTATATAGTGCTTCCAAACCACAGGACCCGCAAACCGAGCAGTCAGAGTCCCAATGAGTGGTAGCTGGAGAACTCAATCCCTGGGCATCAGGTAGGTCGGAGCTACCTTACCTCCTGTCCCCGGGTACCGGGAGTTTTGATGATCGATGATGTAAACTAGGAGCACTCCTAGCTTTTGGCCACTTAACCAGATGCTGCTGGAATTGCAGTGTCAAGAGCATCCAGTGACGTTGCATGTCCCTTCGAGAGTAGGCGTGAGGTTGACATCACAAAAGATATATGAGCTTTCGCTGATATAAGGAGTTGATATGCCCCGAGCATTATTTTTTATATTAATTAATTAAAATTATATATAATGTTTCTTCATATAATAATGTTCCGTGGAACTTAAATTATAAAGTGAATGGTGATAGGACTTATAGCGCGATGTCAGACGTTGTATCTCATCAACCATGATAATAATAAAGACGCTCTTTAATTCAATTTTTTCATTCACTTATTATTTTCTTTGCTTATGCAGGGAAGGGAAGGATATCTGTATCTTTTTGAGAATGACCTTCCATAGGAGAACAAGTCGCCATTTCAAAAAGCCATCAATCTTTTACAACAAGAACATCGTTTAGGCCGTCATTTTGGGTTGTTATATCATAGCCATAAACAAGATGCACAATATTAAATGATTTTCTAGGAGAGGCACCAACATGCATAATGGTACTTGCTTTCAAAGCATGGTAAATGCAACATAAATACATCAACGCAGCAAGTACTTTTGTAGCAGTGTATAAAAAATTGGGTATGAAAGTATTAGGTTGCAATGGTAAAGAAGGGTATGAAGTTAAGGAAGGGTACCCATTTAATGCTAAGTCATGAGTACATAATTTGGTGGACAATCCATGTACAATTCACAATGCTTATATAAGAGCATATGGTCCTAAAGCTTGCAAGACGGGTTAGCAATTTGACATTGGTCAAGAAAGCATGATGTGATAATGATTTGACGATGTTCAATAGCCATTGCCAAACTCAAGATAATTTTGTATCATCATGCAATGAAAGATGGTTGATGGCATACATTAACAAGTTCACCAAAAAAAAGAAAGGAAACACGTATTTATTCTTTCTCCCAATTTTCTACTTTTCATATAGTGTTCTAGATATATTATGTCATTAGCACATGCCAAAAATTGGATCATTAGGGCTGCCTCAATTTAGGTTGAATTCATTGAAAGCTTCTTTTTTGATGCAACCTCGCCTAATCTTAAGGGTGGAGTCACACTATAGCCCATTCAAGATTTAAAAAACCGTTCAGCCAATAGACTTTCAGACATATATAGGCTTTCAAAAAAAAATATATATATATCTAGATCACAAAACAAAGGAACTTTTTGGGTGGAGCTAAAGCTCTTGGTCAGCGACTACCCTCTGTCTAGGATCCTAGGTGTTGCTAGCTCATTTCCAGATTGCATCAAAAAGTCGAGCATCAGATTTGGGCCTTCAACTGAATGATTTATGATGAAATAGGGCTTCTTTGCATCCGAATTTGTTAGCAAAAGAGTCCGAATAGCAAATTTTGCTAGAAACCAAGAATAGAATTGATCTTTTTCATCCATGGAGATGAAAGAGATCTATTGGGACCCAAACAAAGAACACAACATACCTATTACTGTCTCGGATTCGGTGGTGGGGTTTTTAATCTTAGCAATAACAAAGGCTTGAGCGATAAACTGTACATTTATATATTTTAATGTAATGATTGAGGACTCAATCGAAGATATGTCCATTACCTCAGGAGGTATGATGCTAGGACCCCCCCTGAATCACCTCCAAGATGACATATCGGTGGTTAAGGTGGAACCAACCTAGAATAGCATGCCCTGTTAGTCTCAAATGTTGGGTAGTTCTAAAAGAGTGTGGCATTCATCTTCAGTAAATCCCAGTTGGCAACATTGGCAGAGCCTGTCTGCATGATCTTCCCGTGCCCCATTGTCACAATTCTAGGATAGTGCGGCTCTTGTGCGAATGGACTTAATCGCCTATGCTTCTTCATGAGAAAATGCACTAACAGGTACTGTTTTGAACCCCTGGCAAGTATGGGATTAATCTTGGCTCTGTAATGTGCTATCTTCACCGGTTCAAAGCTCTAGTATACCAAAGCTTACTTAGGAAGCACACGTGGGAGGTGCTTTAGACAATTGTGGTCCTCATTGTTGCTTACGTATGCAACTCTATTTAGTTAAATTTTTTGTATCCGAGAACCAAATGGTTCATTTCGTCTTCCAGGATGCTTTACGGTGTTGTAAATCCATGGCCATGGTGTAGATGAGGTTTGAAAGGCAAGTGTTTTCCATATTGACCACCTTCTATAAGTATATGATTGTGTTCAAGTGCAGCCCTCTGAAGGAGTAAGAACCATGTCTCCTACAAAAGAATTTAAGATGGAACTGTGGACTTGACTCCAAGTGCTCGAGTCAGAAGCTTTCTGAACCTGCTCCTAGTCATCTTAGATGGCAAATAATATAATTGTCTCCATACTTCCACTCCATATAGAAAACCTGGCTCTACTAAGATCCTAAACAGGTTTGACTCGTGCGACTAGTTGTAAAGCTCTGCTTTATGACAGTTGTTCTGCATTGTATATACTTCTAGCATGCTATCATTCGCTGTCGAATACGAGTATCCGAGAATGTGGTAGTAGTAAACTCCACATTATGTCCTTGATACATGAAGCAAGACTGCCTTTGTTGTCGCAAAGACGATATGAGGAGTACCTTGGTCTAAAATCTGAGATGATTTGTACACAAACAAAAAAAAAATTGTGATTTTCGATTGTAATCACGGCAAACCGAGCAGACTTGTACCAATAATTAACCGCCAAATAATTCGTTTTTTTTCTTGCCATTAAGGCAAAAATACTGGAAGTCTATTTTTTTATTTTTATTCTTCAATTTTAGGGCTCTTCAAACCGTTTCCAAATGTGGCATGCCATTCTTGGGCACAGGTCTGATACTAATTTCTCGGGTATCTCAATTTCCCTCATAACACATAAAAAAAAAAAAAAAAAAAAAAAACATTCTTGGGTCCGCTTTAATAAGAATAGAATAGATTAGAATTTTTGTCGTCCACATAAAACTTTAACTCTCTTAGATACGTCTAATGATGCCATGAGAGCTTCTACACTGCTTAATATATATGTACTCCATTTCTTCATGTAGTTCAAACTCGTATGTTAATTGAAACACTTTCATATTTCATCAAGACAAAGAAACTATGTCACCAATCATAATGTTGCATTCCTAGGCAGTTGTTACTATAATGGACATGACCACTTGATGGGCCATATGTACATGCTTGGCATGCATGCAACATGGAGTGCACATAAACAAGGATCATATGATTCAAGATTAAAAGATATGGGTTATCTACAAACGCATAATAAGGGTCGGATTTGCTTCTTAACAACTAGATTTAAGTAAATCAGAGATTCGAATTATGCCTTAAATAGAGATTCTAAGCATCCAAGGAGCTACCCCGAATTGACTGTAAATCCTATTGGTTCAATCCACAATTGTTAAAAAAAAAGGGCAGCCGTTTTGGGCTTTGAGATCCTCGATTTGCCCTTAGCTTCTCAAAAATTGCAAGATTAATGTGGAAAAAGGTCTCTCTGTTGGGTTACAGCTTTTTGCCTTTTTGTGACGTGTATGTTTCTTTGGTTCAATTGTTATCGTCTTATTTATTTTTCTTGTAACAAGAAAGAAAGTTAGAAAGGGCTCAAAGAGATGCTTAGATGCATTACCTTTGGGTTGAGCACCAGTAATCTAATGTATGAAGGGCAGATTGTATCTTATGGGGTCTGGGTGTTCTGTAGTATTTTAATAGAACATGAATATGAATTGAAAGAATTGGTAACTAAGGAACATGAACAAATGGAGGTAAATACTATAGATAACTAGGATAATTGTACGCGCTCACTCCTAGAGATGGGGCTAGCCTAGGGATTAGTTGACATGTGCTACATGCCGTTGTGATTATGAGACCATTTTTAAGCTGGAGAGGTTTAATTTTGAGACTCCTTATTACTTGACCCAATAAATTTATTAGCGAAGGAAGTGGTATTTTAATATCGAAACATTATAATTTTAGATAGATAGATAGATAGCTAGGTAGGTAGGTAGGTAGGTAGGTAGTATTTTCACAGCATCCATGAGGACATATCATGGACCCCCACAGACTTGAACACGGAAGGTAGCCATATTATAGTGTGAAGCAATGATACATCATCCATGTGGGATAATTATGGAGCTAGCTACTTCGTCTGGGACAAATTGTGACCATGGACACCCTCGACAAGAGAATGATCTTAGGCATACATATATAGTAAAGATCACAACATCACGTGTCATGGTTTAGTATTTTCATTACAGTGCCTTGTTGTCTTTTATCATGTACCTGGATCCTCCGGGGTCGGGCTTCCAGGTTCGGTGGCCTGGGTTGCTCTGGCATGCTCATATTCATCCGTGCTCTTTTTATTCTTGTGCTCTGCGACACTGGGTGTATTGAGGATATTGTGTCAACTCTTGAACTTCATAGTTAGAGATCCTCCAGTGTCAGACATGGGCTAAGAGGGTGTGCTCAGTACGAGATTCACCCTA
The DNA here is from genome assembly GCA_021234155.1 of Isoetes taiwanensis. Classification (NCBI taxonomy): domain Eukaryota; kingdom Viridiplantae; phylum Streptophyta; class Lycopodiopsida; order Isoetales; family Isoetaceae; genus Isoetes; species Isoetes taiwanensis. The sequence continues at coordinate 16,752,772 of JAJEKV010000018.1, forward strand.
CCACTCTCACTACAGGGCTTGGAATGTAAGTTGGCAGGCTATTTTTCTGCTAACAAGGGCTTGCATGTAGGTTGGCTAGACTTCCCATTGTGTCTGAGCTATGTGTTATGATGATTTGATATTTTGGCTATGTTCTTTGCTCATGTGTTGTATTTCTTTTGATTACATTGTCATTGTCTAGCACATTACTCACATAGGATCTTCAGTCTTTGCTTGTGTCTATCGTATGTAAGATTTCCAAGATGTTCCATGCATGCAGAAGAAGCTAGGGATCCCCACTTAGTCACGAGAGGACTAACCCCCCTTGAGTGCATATGCATTGAATTAACAAGCAATGATCAGGCTAGTGGAGACAATCTAGCTAGGGATCATGGTTGAGTTAGAAGATTCAGAGATGAATTGCTACATTGTATTGTATATGTTTTGTAGATACTATGTCCTTCGAAGTTATGTTGTAGATATTGGAATTATAAAAATGATTCAAGTTTCAACTTCAAAGGAAGTTTCAATTCTTCGCCAATACTATCGTTTTTGTAAAGTCTTTTATGCCAATCTAGATCTAGTCTTTTTGCAAGTTAGACAAGATCTCAAAGTGCCAAGAGGGTCAACTCGGTAGGCTCATCACAGTTACTTCTTGGCAAAGATCATGTAGCTTAGAAAACTCGAAGAAGATCATGCAGACGTTATATGCATTGGATTCTTGTTTGAAATGAATCATAAATACAAAAATCGATTGAAATGAACTTGTGACACTTAAAAGATTCTTGAAGTATGATAGAAAATTAGTGCATGTTTACAGTATTTGCCCCGGACATAAAAATAAAGAAAAAATCAAAACAACATATCTTGGATGCCACTAGTTTGATTCTAATGTTTGATATTAAAAAATTAGTGCTTGTCTATAGTGCCTGCCTATGAAAGAAAAGAAAAGAAAAGAAAAGAAAAGAAAGAAACAAAAAATATAAGAGCATTTCTTGGGTGCCACTAGTGTGATTCTATCGTTATGTTCACGTCATGACCAATGGTACTTGCTACCCAATTATGCACGAGAAAATAAATGCAACATTAAAATATCAAGCACTTTGTAAGTAGTCCCTTTCTTGCTTTGTTGAACACATCTAGGAGTATTACATACAAAGCTATAAGGCATTGAATGCTATGCATGATGGTTTGCAATTGCAAAGGAAAAGGTTCAACGGGTTGTTGACAAATTTGCATGTGTACAAGTTGGATGATGTGTTTGTGAAGAGCAATGGTCCTACACCAAGTGTACTTTGCCAGAGCAATCAAATAATGGTGATTTGCCTTTGCGAACAAAATGTTGAATGCGCATTGACGATTTTGATAGGTGGTATTTATGTCACAGGATTCTAAATATTGTTGGCTAGGGCAAGTTGTTTACTTATATATCATATTTGCAAACAATAGGACATATTCATCCAACTCACCAAACACAAGATGCCAAAGGGACAAGTTAAAGGCATGGAAAAATGACCCTTCTACACAACACTTGAGGACAAATGCCTAGCTCAAATATGCCAAAAGTTAGAAGTCTTGGCCAGTCAAATGGGCAGCAAAAAATCTGCCAAAATAATATCGAGATTAGTAGCTAGCTCGCAACAAAATCTTCAGAATAATTCAAATTATACATAAATGCAAAGGGTCCCCCGCACATATTATTGCAGCAAATCCGGTCTGAAACATCAGAGAGAATAAAAATCCACAGTATATAAAAAATCAAGGTTGGTCATGCATTCTTCAAAGTCGTTAACAAATGATCAACTGTCAAAGTACAAGTTTTTACAAATTCAGAGTAAAAAGCTTGGAGCTATGGATATGGAGGGCTGCCGGAGTAAAGGGGAGGATGGGAATAAATTGGGCGATAAGGAGGGGATGGTCTTGGGTAGCAGGATCGGGCAGAAGATAAAAATGCTTTGCACTGCAGCGGAGATCTCTGTAGATTTTCGTATGGGAGACAATTTCCTCTGTTGTCGTAGATCTTGCCTTGGTATGGCAGGGCCCGGCATGTTGGGCTCTCTGATGTGAAGAAATTGTTGGACACTGTAAAATTTTGGAGCTTGGGCAGCTTGCAAATCCCTGCCAGGAGGTCCCCAAAGAAGAAATTGTCTGCCAGAACTAAATATTCTAATTTTACCAGGCATTGCAGACTCTGCGGCAGCTCCCCCTGTAGCTCGTTGAAGCTTACATCAAATACATTTAAACTCTGAAGCTTTCCCAGCTGATCCGGCAAACAGCCTTCAAATCTGTTGCCGATGAACAAAATCTCGTTTAGCGTATTCCCCATATTGCCAATGCTCGACGGAATCCGACCCCCAAAGTTATTGTTTGCAAAATTTGCCACCGAAATGGGCGAATTGCCCAAATTATCGGGCAAGCAGCCCGTAAATTTGTTGTTATTCACAAAAATCGCATCAAAGTTTTTGTCGAACAATGCGGAAGGGAGCTCGCCTTCGAAAGAATTAAATCGAAGATCCAAGTATTTGAGAGTAGGAAGATTCAAAACGACGAAAGGAAAGGGACCGGAAAGCCGATTATTGCTAACATCAAGCTCGAAAAGCTGTGTCAGGTACTGAAAAGTTTCAGGAATTGTACCACAGAAATAGTTTGTGTTGATATGAAACAGGACCAAATGAGAAAGCCAGCCCAATTCCGGAACCAATTCTCCAGATAAATAGCCATGGTTCAGATCTATTCCGGTGACAGACTGATCGCAGGGGGATGCATTTGGGGGAGAACAGAAAACCCCTTTGTAATTGCACACATCCGGCCCAACCCAGGTAGCAGTAATGCCCTGCGGATCCCCTGTAATTGCCATTTTCCAAGCTTGAAGAGCAGCATAGGCAGCGGCCAGATTTGGGTTTGGGAAGGCATTTGGATTCGGAAAAGCTTGAAGCAGATTACGACCGGAAGCGGAATGGGCATCCGAATCCGAATCGCCATAGCTCCCAGCTGCAAGCAGAGCAAATGCGACGCAGAGCAGTGCCAACATTTCTGCGCGCACAAAAGGATGGGCCAATTCTGTTGAAAAGCAAAGAATTTATGTATGCAAAAGTTTTGCAAAATAAAATAATGGCGGCCATTTTGTAGGCCTGCTGACAATTCGTTTGTTTTGATTTGCTAAACCCCTTTCCCTTTCCCACTGCCGTTGGAACGGTTGGTTAAGTTAGGCTAAATATATGGAGGGGGGGTTATTAGGCTAAAATGGGTGTGCATTTAAGAGCCCCGCGTCTTCAACCGTTTCATGATTCAATTGAATGATGTCCAAGACATTTGCTCGTGAGCTGGCCCCCCTCTTCATTTTTTGCATACTACCCCCCCAACCCACCCCCCCACATGCTTCTATTCATTTCTATCTTCTCCTCTCTAGCCTCTCTTTCCATTCCGTAAAAGTCGAGCAAATTTCAATCAGTTAGTTATTTATCAGTCTCTAGTCTCTGCAATTCAATTGTATTTTCTCCTCCTCTCTCCTAACTTCCCATTCCAACCTCAGCAAAGATATGCACTGCCCCACCATCCACTTCTGTCTCTCAGCTTTACCAACATTTCTGTTCACATGAGTCAATCTCTTACTTGGAGTTTCCCCTTTACCAACATTTTTATTCAAATCAGTCAAATCTCCTTTTTGGAGTGTCCACACTGCCCAACAAAGTACAGTCTCGTGATTAGACTCCTCAGCATTCCCTTGAACTATTCCTTGTAGCATCACATCTAGCAAATAGTTACATGTTAATGCTCAAGTTTTAGACATAGTTAGTGTGAATGTTGTTCCCACTTTTAAGCAGCCATTCCTAATTAGAACTTTGTCAACCTTACAAAAAGAATCATTTTTCCTTTATGATTGTGCTTTTGTTTGTTAAATCGAAACTTTTCTTGAGTGGAGCATTGCCAAATTAATGGATTAATGCGAATATGATAGTTTCTAAGTGCAAGAGAACAAGGGTAGACCATTCAAACAAACACGCATTTAAACAACAATGATTTTGAACCTTGAAGGTATCTTAGCATTATATATATTTTATTACACCAAGCAAGAGGTATTTAAGGTCATGCTAAATTATTCAGATCATTCTATCCTTCATTTCTACTATATCAGAACAATATTCTTCATTTCTACTATGTTTACTTTCAGGTATGTTAATGTAGATTTAATTTTTTAATATGATATTGTTGTGACAAGATGGAAATGAATAGCTAACTCCATTAACAAATTGTCGGCAATTTATTATTTTAGAAGATGGGGTTTGGCATATTCTTGGCACATCTGATAACTTGAATATGTGTATTGCCAAAGCTGTAGAAAGGGATGATTGCTTAGATACAAATGAGGTTGCATGTTCGTTCACTAAGGTCATGCATATCCAAGCCAAGGGCATTATATCATCTATTAGAGTTGGAGCAACACAACCAGATCGCCCACGACATCTTCTGGTTCACTTTAGAGACAAAATTTTTAGGCTACATGTCCTACGACATGGTAGTCACCTAAAAGGAGACCAATTTCTCAGTTCAGAAAGACCTCACTCCACTCCAACCTGTAAGAGAAGAGAAGAATTATGTTAGTAAGAGAAGCTCGGCAATAAGAAATGTGTAGTATATCGCGGAGGCACGACTATTATTTGTGAAGATTCGCCTTCTGATCTTAGATTGGTCAAGTGTAGCCTTGTGTTTTCCTCATTTGTTATACTTATTCTGTAGATTGTTATATGATTAGAGCTTGCCCTCTTATTTGATTTGGACTTGGGAATTTGACACTTCAAAGGTTGCCAATGGCAGAAAAATATGTCAAATATACATTTTTTTTGTAGAAGTGTGTCAAAAGAGACATTTTAGTTCGAAATAATGTGCCAAAAGAGAAGTTTAAAATATGTCATTACACCATAAAATATTAAAGTGATTAAAAAAATTAAGTGCAAAAATTGTCCATTAGGTAGTTACTTGACTAAGGGTGCCTTCGCACTGACCGTTAAGTTAGGATTGGGTTAAGGTTTTAACAGTTTTGAGTTTCACACCACAAGTTAGGTTAGAGTTCCGTTAAGTTATATATTTAGTATTCCGTTAATTTTCTTAACCTAAAATCACTAATCCAAACCATCTTCACACCACTTTACGTTAAGTTAAGAAATTTAACGCAAAAATAACCCAAAAATAAAAATGAACTGGAAGTTAAAGTGACCTCCGGAGGTCACTTTAAATGTCAGACGCTGATTAGCATGGCGATCGTTATCGAGGTAGTCGCGGAGGTCGGAGAGGCGTCGCAGCAAAGCTGGTGCCGACGGAATTAGCTAAATCTAATGCAAGGTCGCTTGGGTCAAAAAGATAACATTTTTTTTTGCTTCTTTTGAACCATATTTGCGTTGGCATCTTTCTGTTGGAGTTCCCATCCTTCTGTTGGAGTTCCCATCGTAAGCTTCTTCCGGGGACTTTCCCACTGTGGCATCTTTCATTGGTGTTTCCCTGCCCCATGCCCCCCTTCTGAATTTTCTTTGGAAGGAAATAAACTCTTGCAAAAAGCTCGGGTGGCTTTGAATAGGCGGTTGTTTTTGTTCAAAGTTGGATTGTTGGTTGTTTCCCTTCTTTAGGATCGTCATTCAAGAGCAAATCAGTTTTTTGTTTGTTGGTTTCAAAGGATGCTAGAACGAGTGTGTCTTTTACCAAATTTCAGCCACGGAATCCCCTTCTAAGTTCTAAAGCTCTTTGTAGCAGAGCGAATATCAGAGGTAAGCATTTTTTTCTTTGTGGGCTTCCACTATTTTTGCATTTCAAGAATCTTTGCCATCTCCGAGCTCTAATCTCGGGCCGATTATATATAAAGTCTATTTGTATTTGTTGTGTTCTGTTGGAAGCTAAGCAAACGTTTAAATATTGGCATTTGATATTTCTTTAGGTCAATACCAACAAAGCTCAGGAACTTCGTTCTGGTTATTTGAACCTTACCATGAAGCGGATGGCCTTTTTCAAGAATTTATAAGGAACTTGATATGTTTTATATACGTGACCTACTGATTTATCAGGTTTGCTGCTGTAAGAAGGGTGGTAAATTTAAAAAGGCAGAAGCAACTGAAAAAATGCGAAATTTGGGGACACAGTCACCATCTTTAAATGGTTCTCCACAAGTTATACTAGTTGATCATGTAAGAGAACTTGCTCGGCTTCATGACGTATAATTGAGCTGCCGCCTTATGATTCACCTATTAATACTTGCAGGCTTTGTCAAGCAAAGTGTATAAAAACTTAGAATGGCTCTAGTCAATGAAGCAGATGACAATCTTATGCCTTATCACATATGGGGTTTGTCATTTCCGTTAAGTGTTGATAAAAGGCTTGTTGGCATCAGAAACTTTTTATTAGGAAAGATACCTCGTAGTGGCATGATTGGCACGTGCAATGCATTTTTTGTATATGATCTCCTGTACTTGTGCAGAATTGTACTATTGTTAATTCCAGTTTGTTGTTAATAATCATGGATTTTTTGGCTGCTCAGCAATGCAGAGCTACAAGGTATCAGCAGGAAGTTTCCACAAACAACTGATGGGCTACTTGAAATCAATGGCATTGGGAAGTGAGTCCTCCTAAGCAGTGTATTGTAATCTGAGCTACAAGCACCATGTACTATTATTATTATTTTTGTTGTTGATGTGGGGTAAAAGCAACAAATATGGTGCATCATCCTTTGCATGAAGTATGTCTTCTCTAAGAAGTCCTTGAGCATAAAAGGAAGAATAGTTCAGACTGTTAGGACAGTAGCTAGTTGTGCATACATATACTTCTTATGGCACATAGCCATTTTAGACGGTTGTTGATGGTTTGTAAACCATACATTTCTTACCTATCCACTGTACCACCAAATGGCAGCAAAATTGTTTAACGAAATCGTTGCCTACAGTACAGTTACATGCGTATTTCTTTCCTCTCAAGTATGTTTTGTTAAAATACTTGCTTAAACTTAATTTTGTATTATTGGTCTGCTTTAGGTGGAGGATATTGCCATAAGCGGCATTTTCATTTGGTTTTCAAACCATTAGTTGATGATATCCCATGCTTTGGCGCAATCATGTACTCTCGAGGAGGCGTGGTACATTTCTTCCCATAAATCATTCCAAGCAAAAAGTAAAATCCCATTTGTGAGATTGGCTTATACTTATTCTTGTTGTCCGAAAAGTCTTTGATTTTAGGCTCAAAATACTACGATGGAGATCTTGCTTCATTTTCGGTTGGCTGGAGCTATTGATGTATGGCTATTGATGTATGGCGGGACTTTTCGAAATAGATTACGATTGTAAAATGCAATGTCAAGAACGAGCCATGTAGTGGTTGTACCCATTAATTGAATACCATGTTCCGGTGTCATTGTCGCAAGCATATTTTTGCTATTTCTTTATCTTCCTTATTGTTATGCAAATCACTTGTTTTTCAACTCTCTCATTTGTACAAATCTGTAAACAGAAACGGATTCAAGAATGTTGTCACAAAAGCAATGTGAGAAGTAGAGGCCCTTGCTGCTTTGAGCTGGAGGAAAGACAAAATATCACATGTTCAATAGCTAAAGGATTTAGCATATGTCCCCCAACATTTAACATTGCCTGGAAGTTCCATCTTTCTTTAGAAACATATCCTTCTAGTAACGTGTGTCATGTATGCAAAATATATCATTTGCTTACCTTTCGAGCAAGTGTTAATATTTGACGAGCATTACTTGGAACTCCGTACTCAAGAAAGGCCTGACTTCAGAGACATCATAGACTTGCTAAACTTATATGCATCATAGAAGCATTATAAATATTCATCCAAAAAGCTAGTTTCTGTCAGTGAGAGACATCCCTCTCAGGTCAATAAGACCAAAATCCTTGTAATTAAAGACTTGTAAAGCCATAAGGATATAGCAAAATAATTACTTTCAAACTTGCTCATCTACGCCTAGTCAGCCTCAGAACATTACTTTAGTCTCCACTGAAAGAAAGCTATGTGTGGAGCACAACTTGATGCAACTGAATCTGCTTTAATGCTAATAAAGTTCATGTAGGCTCCAGTATCTTCTAATTTTGAGTCTTCATGCAGTCCATATGGATCTGGCCAATCAATCTCTGATGCACATTCAAAGAATCTTTAGTGATGGAATGTTGGGCATCTGAGTAGTTAATCTTTAGTGATGGAATGTTGGGTATCTGAGCAGTTAATCAATCTCTGATGCACATTCAAAGAATCTTTAGTGTTGGAATGTTGGAATGTTAGTGAAAGCATATGCATTCTAGAAAGTGAAAACTTAACGGAGGTATGTGCGAAGGTATTGCCGTTAGCATTAAGTTAAAAAAAAATAACATAATGGACAAATGTGTGAAGCCATTGTCGTTAGCATTAAGTTAGATTAACTTAATAGCCACCTATGCGAAGAAATTGTCATTAGCATTAAGTTAGCACTAACTTAACCAAGGCATGTGTGAACACATTTTTATTTTGCCGTTAAGTTAAAAAAAAATAACCTAACTTGTTTTAGTCTGAAAGGATTTAACTAGTTTTCGTTATATTAAAGTCTTAACGGAAAGCTAATTTAGTCTTGGTGCGAACATAAGGGTCTCTTATAAGTTTAACTGGGCAGTTAAAAAAATTAACTTAATCCTAACTTAACGACGGGTGCGAAGGTACCCTAACTATATGTAAATTTATTTACATGTATGGCTATTTACATCTAGAAAAGTTGTAGAGTTGCCCCAAATTTTCAATGATTTGAGATGTATAGTTTGATAGGATTACTATTTTGGGAACCAACTTTGCACCCAGATCTTATGGTCTTTGTATGCATGTATTCAAGGTAGTATACTGCCCTTTCATATTTTGGTTTTAGGGCAATTTTGGGTTGGATCACTTTTTGGTGTGTCTATTTTGGATGGTGCATGTCCTAGATACATGCCCGATTTGTGGGCACTTTTGCAGTATGCCCATCTTTATCTTGTGAAAGCACACATCTCTGTGAAGAAACGGAGAGCTATTGCTGCTATAAGGACGGGTTCCCATTACCTCAGAATTGAAACAGTCATTTGGGGGTGCTTGAATGGCGGCACGGGATCCCTGGGAGGAGAGGATATGTCGGTGTTGTGAGATGCGCGTGATAGAGGATGAGCACCATGCCCTCGGCGGTGCCAAAGATATGCCCATGTCCGGAAAGCAAAGGCACAGCGATCTTAGATGCTTCGACACACCGCTACATCGATTACTCGCATCACCTATGGTAGCGCCGACCGGGAGCTTACATCCTGCCAGATTTGGCCGTCGGACTTGCTCTTCAGGGGGCATGGTATTTGAGAGCCTCTTGTTAGGGTTTTTCCTCCCAAGTGGGGTTTTTTTCATCTCCGGTAGTAGGGTTCTACTTGTCTGATTACATTGTTTGTTTTTTATGTTGGGGTTTTTGGCTTTTTTGCCTGTTCTCTGCATGTACCGTCTCATAGGCCTCTGGCCTCCGTGGACGTTAAAATAAACTTCCTTCCTTCCTTCCTTCCTTGTGGATTTCTATTCTAGAACAAGATACGACTACATCAGAGCAATTTTGCTCATATAATACCATTGCGCTTCAATTCTTGCTTTGGTGTTGGCTCAAATCGCCTTTGACTCAATGTTGACTTTTGTGGCTATATATTGCAAATTTGCTATATTTTTGGATTTTTTTAAATTTTGCCACTATGCTTAGTAGGATTGGAGGCACTCAGTGGCGTGGCCACAGGACAGGCGCCCTCGGGATTTGGGATACACCCCGAACTATCAGAAGCAAGCAGGATATGAGGTGGCGCTTGAACGTGAGTTACATGGGATTGATGCCCTCTATACATTGCATGATAAGTGTGAATGGTTGGTGAAGGCCCTACTCGCAGCAGCCAGTGAATGTTTGCAGCAAGAAAGCCCCCGCGAAGGGACACTGCGCAATTCCCTCAGAACCCCTAGTTTGACGTCGAATGTAAGGCTCTAAAGAGTCAGCTACGCACCATCTTAGATCCACAGCTCCAGCAACAGGCCATTAGGGACTATAAGGCATTCTTGAAATCCAAAAAGCATCACTACATTGCAGAAAATCAGCAACGCATGTTTGATCTACTGATGACTGAGCCAAAAGCCTTTTGGCGTAGAGTGCTGTATAAGAGGCATCAACCACCTGGCAATCTTACCTCAGACCAGTGGAGACAACGGTTGGAGGAGTTCTATGACCCCCCAGAAACAATCGCTGAGGTACCAGATCAGCTAGGAGAAACACTACAGCTTTCAGAGGAGGACATCCACCAGGGTCTTAGGCATCTTGCCAATGGTAAAGCAAAGGACTTGCAGGGACTTCAGGCCGAGCTGTTGAAATGGGGTGGGCCAGCTTTGCTCGGGCCTTTGACAGGGATAATCAATCAGGCCATCAGAGAGGGCCTCCCACAGGAACGGATGGTTAGCAAGGTCACCCCTATTCATAAGACGGGAAGTAGGGATGACTCCACCAACTACCATATGATCATGGTGAGCCGTTACTTTCGCATAAAACTTCTAGCGGTGTCTTTGGAGAAGAAGTTAACGCAATGGGTCGAGGAAGCTAGAGTACATGCGGTTGGCGAGGCGGGGTTTACATACGCCCACTCCACGAGTGATCATATTTTTATAATTCTTATGGAAGCTAGCGTGAGCCGCGATGTGACTTGTATTTCTTTTTTCGTGGATTTTAAGGCGGTATATATCACGGTCCCTCAGGACCTGTTGTGGCAACGCTTGTAGGAGCTACATGTCCCACAAGATTTGCAGAGAGAATGCCATCTACCGGCTCTATGACGGAATATATGCCACTTTGCCTGCGTCAGATCACGGGTGGAACAGCACCATAGGTGTTAAACAGGGATGTCCGTTATCTCCAACGCTTTTTGGACTCTATATTGACAAGTTGGAGACCTGAATGCAAGAACATGGAGGTGGTGGTGGCCGCGGTTGCCGTGAGCATATACAAGAAAGCGGTTGCTCTATATGCAGACGATCCGGGCTTATTGTCCCATCTGACTAGGAGTATGCGGGAACATTTGGATGCTCTCATTCAATTACGTGACATAGCAGAATGACCGTCAACGCCAGAAAACCAAGCAAGGTTAATTTGCCAATCAGCAAAGATGATGATATCGAACTTCTATTCTACGAGGACAAAGGATGGAAGTTGTAAGGACCTTTAAGTATCCGGGAATCGATTTCTCTCGCTAACATGCTACGGGATGATTTGTGTAGAAAGAAGGGTCGCGGGATGGAAAGCCCTGTATGCAATGCAAAATAGCTGTTACAGAATAGATCTCTGCGATTGGGCATGCAAAGCACATCTGTTCCGAGCACTCGTGGAACCAGTATTGCTGTATGGGGTAGAGGTCTGGGGGCCAGTGATTAGCAAGGGCAAGCTAGAGAGGGTACAAAAGGCTTTCTAGACATACAGTCTAGGTGTCAAGGACACAGTGCCTTATCCGATTTTGCTTTGTATGATCGGCTTTTGGCCCCTTGGCAGATCTCGCTATCTTGCGCAGCACCTTGCGTATTTCCATAAGGTTGACAGAATGGATGCATAACGTCTTCCTCCCCAAGCTCTGTTATTGGCACAAGGGCCACAACGTCTGAAGAGAGTATGGCAGGAGCATTGTAGGGGATGGTTCGCAAGATGGTCCATAGACTATCAACAGATTATGGGTATGTCGGATATCGCGGAACAGGAGCTGCATTTGAATGAGTGCTTTGCTACCTCTCTGTGGGATGCACCCACTCTTGCAAAGCCCAAAATAGAGCACTACCACACGCAGGTCAATCCGTCGCTTGAACATGGCCCCCACCAGTATTTGAAGGCACACATCTCTACCAAGAAACAGAGAGCTATAACTGCAATAAGGACAGGGTCCCACCATCTCAGAATTGAGACAGGCTGCTGGGGTATGGATGGAGGGCAGGGAATCCCCCGGCATGAGAGATTATGCCAGTGCTGTCACATGCAGATAGTAGAAGATGAACACCATGCTCTACAAGAGTGTCTAGCATATGCACACATCCGAGCAGCTCATGCCGATCTCAGATGCTCTGAGATAGCAATTCATCAACTGTTGGCTTCGCCAATGGTTGCACGTCTCGCGTCCTACATTCTGCAAGTCTCCACCGTCAGAGAGTCCCTCACAGCACAGGGAATTTGAGCGCCCAGATAGGGACTCTGAACGCCTACTACAAGGGTTTTTCCTCCCACATGGGGGGTTTTTTCGTCCCAGTGGTAGAGACATATTGTACAGGGCTTCTGTGGTTTTCTTTTGTGTTTGGATACTTTTCCGATATATTGTATGTCTATAACCGTCTCATAGGCCAGTTGGCCTCCGTGGACGTTAAAATATACTTCCTTCCTTCCTTCCTTCCTTCCTTCCTTCGAAAAAATTATGAGGTTAATTCACCAAATTTCTTAGAGAAGCCTTCCCTCAGAGCAATATACGACTACATCAGAGCAATTGTGCTTCAATTCTCTTGCTTTTTTCTTTTTTTTGAAGGACGTCAAATTTATTCAATATCCCAAGAAAGTACATGTATAATTGCAGAGGCAGAAGTAAAATCTCAGTAGACAAAGATAATCCACTGCGTGGAGCAACCCGCCTATGCAAGAGATGATATACCCAAAAAATCCTCAAAAATCAAGCGTTTCTTCTCAATCAAGAACAAGTTGCGAACATAGGTGTGCCTTTACCAATCTATCTTACGCCTCAAAAAGAACTTGATCAGCAGTAATTGCTAAGCCCTTGAAGATACACCGCCGCCGCCTTTTCCAGATAGACCACATCAACCAACCTGACGCTAAATGAAAAGCTTGCTGCTGCAACCTGTTTCAAGTGGAGAGATAGACAGGAAGAAGCATAGTCAAGGCCACATGAAAGAGAGACAGCAAATGGAATAAAATAACGGCTAAGATTAGCCAAATGGCTATTCTGTAGCTATTTTGCCAAGAAAATGGCTAAAATAAATGGAAAAATGCCCAAAAAAAAAGAAAATTTTAGCCCAATTTTTTTGCAACCTAAGTGAGCTTTTAGGTTGAATAGCCAAACCTTTACCTTCAGACATATCCACCAGGGCATCGATTAGCTAAACCTAAGATAGAGTGGGCTTGGAAAAATGGATAGATTAGCCCAAAATCAACACCAATATATGTACCAACTTTAAGAAATTTCAAATAGGGTTTATTTTTTTTTTTTTCCCCGCTTTTTTTCTTGGTCCAAGTACAAAGTTGAAGCATTAGAGGAAAAGGAACAATGTACCCTTTTTTTTTAGGTTTTCGAACATGTTCATGTATGTCTGTGTCTTGATTTATGTATTTACAATTGATTTACTGTCTTTGCCAAATTGCTTGGATTTTTTAAAATTATTATAGTGCGATGGCTAATATTTGTCTCTCCATTTTGTGAAAGTTTAGCCAAAATCAAGAAACTGTGATGAAGAAAAACCATTTAGTTTAGCCAAGTGTTAGAAGCTTCTAGCCCCAATTTGAAGGTAGTTTAACTAAACCTATTTTGGCTACACTAAAATATAGTTCCATGAGGAGGAGGATGGCCATCATATGAGGCCATTGAAAGATGTTGTCTTTCAAATCTCGTGACAGGATGACTTCCATCAGCAGATGTGCATGGCCAAAGGTCCTCTCCTGTCTAGAGTTTCAATATATCATTAATCAGTGGGCTGAACTTTGTTAGCTGCAAAGTGCCTATGCATGTGTTGAAATCTCCAATATGCATCGCATGTTCCAGCTACTAAATGCCATCACACAGATTGACATATGGGTCCAGCCGATTTAAGAGGCTTTTTGCACTGGCTCTGCATCTTATCCACGATTGTTTGTTTGCTCTGTGCAAGGATACTGAAGATGCTAGTATCGCTTTGTAATAGCAGGTGATTTCTCGTTTTCCTGTGTAATCCTTGAACAATGAGATCTACTATCCTTCGGTCAGCATCTTTATATGTTTCTATGAGGAAAATGAAGTTCCTCAAGCTACGGAGTTTAGATTGTCCCCCTTCTGCCATAAGAAGCCCCAACAAATCCAGAAGAACATACACAAACACAATCCCTATTGGAAGCATTGAGATGCACAGTTGCAACACCAATATACTGAGGAGTTGCAGTAGCAGCAGCCATAGGAGCAGCAGCAACAATAACAACAGCAATGGGGAAGCAACAACAGTAGCAAGAGCAACATTAGGAGCACCCCGAGGGGCTATAGTAGCCGCGTGCAGCACTTGCGTCTCGGGCAATTGGTGCCTCATTAGACATCCACCTGTTCTATTATGCACGTCGTCTGTTACAGAGTATGGGCAGGAGGGCGAAAGATCCTCATCTTATCCAAATAAGATCAATGGTTCCTTTAGTAAACCTTATGCCCCTCACACGAGCAAGTTCACGATGGCGTGACTTCTGCTGCAGAGGTGTGAGGTCGTAATTGATATATATGTAGGTGCCTCTTATTTTTTCTCCTTGACAAAGAATGGCACCTCTGACTACCGAATCTGCCACTACATACTGAATGCCAAGACGAGATGCCCTGACAATGTTCACAAGAACATGGAAGCTCATCTTGTAGAGTACCATTCCATTGTCTAGATCTTCTCCTTGAGATACTCCTGTGCCTTCTCAAGAAGGTCTTCGATCACCACATTATGGCACCTGCATCTCAACTCATGTTGTTGCTAATGTTTCTCGTCCAAAATTTGCCTTCTCGTACAAAACTTGTCATGGAGAGGCTATTGGATACTGATAGTCGTGTTAGTATATGGACTTGTGTTATGCGCTCCTTGATTTTTTTCCTCAAAAGTGTGCTTGAGCTTGGCCATATATCCAATTGTCTCGATGTTGTGATCAAATTGGCCCAAAGTCTAGCAATCTTTTATCTGGCCTAACCGCATTCTGAGTGCAATAGCAATCTTTTATCTGGCCTAACCGCATTCTGAGTACAAGTCATTCAATCTGCAAGCGATCATCGAGTTGTTGCATGTATAATTCAATGTCGAAAATGTGTTTGCTTCTTAAGATCCTTAATGGAAGTCTGTCAATCTTGCCGCCATGGTCAATTCTGCGGAGTGTGATTGCTGTTATGGCCTCTACTAGCATAAATCTGACTGCCATTATTGGAAGGACCATGCAACATATGGACATGTCCATGGGGGTTGTGGCAACAGGGGATGAGACGTCCATGCGAGTGGGCTTGAAAGGAGGTGTAATGGCAAATGCAGTTAATGGGAAGAGGTCAACAAAATTGCAGGAAGGTGGAGATTGAGCATAGATGATGCCCACCCTAAGTGGTTGTTTTTTTTTTTTGGGGGGTGATGGAGGGCGCTAGGGTTCAACCCTGTAGATAGGAAGTTCTTTAGCTTTCGCATGAATTCTTTTAAGATGGGGTTGAAAGGGATGTCGAACTATCCAGGCAGTTTTCTATTATTGTTCAAGGGTCACAAACTCCAGTCAGAGTGTGCAAAATATATGTGCAAGAAATATAGGTGCCAAATATATTTATATGAGTATGGAGTTATTTATATAGTAGTGTGTTAGAGCGCACCAAATATATGTGCAATTTATATAATAGTGTGTTAGAGGGCACCAAATATATGTGCAAAGACATCGACCAAAAGTATGCACACGAAGTTATTTGTATAATAGCATGTTTTTAAATATGCATAAAAATATAGGTGACAAATATATTTAGAAATCAACTAACGGTGTATGTATAGATGCAACGATATATATGTGCATAGAAATATAGGTGCCACTTTCTTTTCTTTTTTTGCAGAAGTAACCAACGGTATGAGTATGGAGTTATACATAGAAATATAGGTGCCAAATATTTTAAGAAATCAACCAACGATATGAATGTGGAGTTATTTACATAATAGTGTATTTTAAATATATACCCCATATGATATTTCTTTATTTCTTTATTTGATATTCCTTATACAAAAAGAAGTTTAATTATGGAGTTATTATGGATATCCTTGGGATGATGGGGAAAGGCTTGAAGGGGCACACGGCTGCGACATAATATGTCTGGTGGAGACATGG
This sequence comes from Isoetes taiwanensis, assembly GCA_021234155.1. NCBI lineage: Eukaryota > Viridiplantae > Streptophyta > Lycopodiopsida > Isoetales > Isoetaceae > Isoetes > Isoetes taiwanensis. The sequence continues at coordinate 16,768,847 of JAJEKV010000018.1, forward strand.
GAACACAACATAAAGAGGCTGCCAGAGGAGGAGGGGTACCAGCTATTCACATGCTGGAAGGATAAAAATTTTAAAATAGATAGAGGGAGCGCAGGTCTAGCCTGCTATGTCAAAGAAAATGTAGCAAACAATACATGTATTTTATATTCGGATGTCAATAAGAGATACATGATACTAAGTATTCAATTACAGAACAAAAAAGATTTAATTTTGATTATAGCATATTACCCACCGAGTAGTGATAAGCTAGAACTATTAGAGCTAGGGGAAACTTTGACGAAGTGGAAGGAGCAGGGACCAATGATACTAATAGGGGATCTAAATGCCAGGACATGCCAGGAGCAAGCGCAATGCACAAGCATAGATGAAACAAATGGACAATGGACCCACATAGCAAGATCAAAAGATTGGAATAGACGGACAGAGGACAGGGCAGAAGTCAATGCCAAAGGAGAACTACTGCTCGAGGTATGCACAGCCACAGGGGTTATCATAGCCAATGGGGTACAGAAGTGGCCAGGATCAGGGAACTTCACGTGTCAGAACACCCGTGGGAGCAGTATAGTGGATTACGTGATACTGAATGCGCATGCAGCAGGCTTAGTGTCGGAACTTGTGCTCCTAGAGTGGCCAATCGGAAAAAGAGAGAGTCACAGACCCATACAGTTGACACTTGCAATAGACGAGCAGCCCAGAAATCAGGGACAACAGGGAAGTGAGAACGATAAGGGAAAGCTGAGAATACAGTTCCAGAATAAACACTCAGACATCTTTGTACAATCCATCAAAGAAGAAATGGGAAAATGGAACTGGGAGGAACATAGGGCAGACGAAAATGGAGATATGCTCAATGATATAACAGTGAAGGTGGCATTAGAAGTATTTGGGAAAAAAGGAGGAAAAAGGGAAATAATGCCTTTAAGGCCTCAATCTGGTACGACGATGAATGCAGGGAGCAGAAAAGAAAAGTCAGAGCGCTTAAAGGTAAAGAAACATATCAAGCTAAAAGAGTAGTATATTTGAGGATGCTGAGGGCAAAGAGAAACAAAAACCTGATGCAACATCAATGGGGACTAGTCAAATTACTCAAGAAACAACCTAGACAATTCTGGAAATGATTTAAAGGGAAGGGGCAGGGGAATAAGAAAAGTGAGAACACACAAGGCGAAAGCTGGATGGGAGAGATACCTTGATAAACTGTACAAGACTGGGGCTTCTCCGGCGCCAATACCGGAATTGCAAAGGATGGATCAACCATGTTTCAGCATACATGAAGTGATGATAGCATTAAACAGAATGGGCAACAACAAAGCACCAGACCTATATGGATTAACTGTGGAGTTACTAAAATGCGCAGATGTGGCGATAGGGAAGCAGGTGACAGATGTATTCAACGGCATAATACACACGGGGCTTCCAGACAGATGGGCATACAACAGGGTAATACCCCTACACAAAGGGGGGAGCAGGCAGGAACCTGGTAATTTGTGCAGGACTGAAAATCAGCATTTGGCTGCTCTGCAACTGAAAGAAAGAGGAGGAGGCTGCAAGCTAAGGACCGAGGAGTGATCTAAGAACTCCCTCAACTCCAAAATCTTTGTGTCCCCCTCCTCAATTGCTTTCTTTTTTGAAGACCTTAAATTAAGTTCAGAATCTAGCTGCCTAAACTCAGATGCTTTTGCTTCCACTTCCTTGCTAAGCTCAGCTAGATCCTGCCCCCGCTTGCTCTTCTATGCAATTGCATCCTCCACCTTCCATTTTATGTGCTCAAACTTCATAGCACTACCGTCACTTTCATCCATCTGCTGTCGAAATTCCTGCAACTCTGACATCAGATTCAAGTAATTAGTCTCGGCCTCATGGACTAGCTTAGAATATACTGCCCTTTCCCCTTCCCTATGCTTCAAAGTCTCATATAGCTGCAGTCTTGTCTCCTGTAAATTCTGCATCTCCTTACATATGTTTTCCTTCAAAGAGGATCTGCTCTCAAGAAATACATTCAAACTGTCCAGATCTTCTTTTTTGTAGAAATTATCATAGGACTTGTGGCCCTTGGCATTGCTCGACTTAACAGTTACAACTTCAGTTAAAACCTCGGATTCTTTGACCTTGCTTTTAGCTGTGGCTATTTTTTTCACATCATTCCAATCAACTGATTCACCTTTTAAGTGTAAGGCAAATGCTCGAGCAAAATACAATGGAACATAGTGATTCTGTACATCTTTCCCACCGAATGCAAACTCGTACCACTTGAAAAATTCTGCCTGGTCTTCCAACTTCACCAGCTCATCCTTGTACCCGTACCTGGTAGGTTCCTTAGAGCCCCAAACTTCTGTCACTAAAGAGTTGTATTCTGCAAATTTTTCCTTGAATTTCATATTTGCCAGATCCCTTGCAGAAAATACTGTGTCCTCAATATCCTGAGCAAAGATCAATCTTTGTGAAATACTTAGCTCCTTGCAATTGATCCAGCAAATCATTGGCACGCGGTAGCATACCGATTCTTAATTGTGTGCTTGTTCAATTGCCTGTAATCAATGCACATCCTCAAGGTACCATCCTTTTTCTTCACAAACAAAATAGGGGCACCAAAGGGTGACACACTTGGTCGAATGAACCCCAACTTGAGAAGCTCTCGCAACTGCTTCTTAAGCTCTGTCAATTCAGGTGTATTCATTCTGTATGGAGCTTTATTGATAGGTTTAGTACCTGGTTCTAAGGTAATTTCACATTCCACGCTAATGGTCAAATCCTCAAGATAACAATAGACAGAGGTATAACCTGCCGTTGGCTAGCATAGAACAATGGCTAGGGTAGTCCACTCCATCCGCCCCTCCTGTCGAATTTCGTGAAGACACTCTATCATTTGTGAATTCCCAGTTTGATTTTCAATTATTTACCATAGAGTCCGATAGATTTTCATTTTCTGTGTGAAGCCCATATAAACGGACAATTATTTGCAAGTGTAGCTTTATCTTGCCATGTTTACCCATTATGCTTCAGTTTATTTACTACGTAATGCCCAAGTATCCCCACTACACATCTTCAATTTCTCGGTAGCAAACAGATGTTCCACAACTAGGGTCTGGGTAAAAGCACGTTAGGGTGATAAAATATTGGGTCATTTTAATACATATACATTTTTAGAAATGTATAATAATTACCGTGAATTTTGGTTTTTTTTTTCGGACCGAAAATAGGCAGTGGAAAATTCCCTCCAATTCTTTCTTCCCCGTTCCTATTTCTTTGGTCCTTTGATCCCTTTGCTTTTACCCTGCAATCCAGCACCTCGATCTCTTGCAAGCGTCTAAAGCACGCTCTTCTGAAGTCGCCTGGTCATTCTCAACAAATCAAAGGTACAATCGTCTTCTGGGTGAAAGCATGCTAGGGTGTACCATCTAAAGTACTTTTTAGGGAGTGCAAAACTACCCAGAAAAGTACCCAGCACTGGGTACTGGGAACTTGCATAAATGCTGCAATAAATAATAAGTTTGAGAGTTAATCCATTTATATTAGTCTCTAATAGTGTTGTTATCCTCTAGTACTATAGATTGACATGTTATTGACCTTCAATTCAAAAATTTTCAATTGATTTTAATGGCAAGAAAAAACAGAAAGTACCAGTTTTAAAAGTACCCAGTGTAGGTACTTTTGAGGGTTCCAAAAGTGGTACACCGTAGCATGCTTTTACCCTTCTTCCCTAGTTTTCTTCTTTCTGCTTTTAATTTTTTACTTTAGGTTTTTGTTTACATGTGCAAGCTCAGATTGTTGCATCTTTAGGACAATTAAAAGATATTTGTTGTTGCATTGCAGGTATAGACAATGGCAAAGACACCAAAGAAGAGTGCTGCCCCTGCATCAGTCCGAAAATCTCCCAGGGCTTCCAAAGCAGGGACACATTTGAAGTCTGGAAGTCCTGGCTGTAGCAAGGAGAACCAAAATGATTACCATGTAAGAATTAGGGAGGATGACATCTATAAGTCCACTTTTCGGACACGTTATGGGCACTATGAATTCACTGTTATGCCATTTGGCTAACTAATGCTCCTGGTACATTCATGAGGTTGATGAATGATGTCTTCCACAAGTATCTTGATGGCTTTGTTATCATTTTCTTCGATGATATTCTCATATATAGCAAAACCTTAGAGGATAATGAGCATCATCTTCGGTTGGCCCTACAGAAATTGAGACGCCATCAACTTTATGCTAAGTTCTTCAAGTGTAGGTTTGCAACCACCAAGGTCGATTACTTAGGACACATTGTTTCTGCGGAGAGAATAGCCACAGATCCAGCCAAAATTGAAGCAGGAAAAGATTGGCCGATCCCAACGAACATGTCAGAGGTCCGCAGTTTTCTAGGATTGGCAGGATATTACCGTAAGTTTGTTACGGACTTTGTTAAGCTTGCTGCACCTCTTATGGACCTTACAAAATATGAGAAGGTTAGGGATTGGATGGGACACTGGAAGGAGAATGTCCAGGCCAGATTTCAATCATTGAAGGATGCTTTGGCAACCGCTCCAGTTCTTACCTTGTCGAATCCTCACAAGGATAAGTGGGTTGCTATGCTACAGGTGGAGTATTAATGCAAGAGGATAGGGTAATCGCAAATGATTCTAGAAAGATGAATGACGCAAAACAGCGATACCCCACGCATGACCAGGAATTACTTGCCGTCGTGCGTGCCTTGCGTATTTGGAGACATTATTTGCGTGGGAGACGATTCCAGCTAGATGATGGACCACTCTTCGTGGTGGCATATTATTCTGTGTATGATTGCTAGGTGCTAACATGTATGTACGCTTTTGCTGTATAGGACCCCATAGAGGATGTGGGACGAATGACACCTCCGTGTTCCTAACCCGGACACTTGGCCATCCCAAGTGGTCCAAGTTAGACGGAGGGCCTTTCCATGGTGATGTAGTTGCCACCGGGGAGGGGGGGAGGGTTCCCCTGTATTTGTACGATAAGAGCATCCTCTAGATTCTGGGAGCGTCGCTTCAACTCCCCATACATTCCCTTCAAACCAGTGTATATTGTTGCTATGATAAATGACAAGTCTATCTATAGGATTTCTTCATTAACATTGATCCCCTCTCTTCTAATATGCCTCTTTTCCAGCATATCCCTTCTCATTTGGCTCCACAATTGAATTTTTTCTGGATATCATCGGCACGACAATCGTTATGGTTGGTTTTCTCTTTATGCTTTTCCAGAAGATGCACAATTCTACTCGTGATTTCCTTCTATATGATATTAATCTCTTTTGTTTTTCGTCACTATCTTATGGATTTTTGAACATGTTTTACTGTGTGCTTGGATGATATGTTTCAAAACCTAAAGAATGTATTTTGAACTGGCAAATTTGCTTGGCCCAACGGATTTCATCTTATCTTGGCCCTTCTTTTCAAGCTGAATCGCTTAAGGTCTTCTAGGAGTAGCAGTCTGTATGCAGAATCCAACATCAAGCTATGGCAAAACCGGTGTCAATCCAACAACAGCAAGCAGAGCATCGACCCTACTTTTTATCAAATTTTGCTGATTTGGAGGTTGAATATGCTTTTTACTCTTATTTCTAATTCAACATGGCATCCATGCTGGTCTCCACACAGTCCTCTAGGACATCTAACCATGTTGTGATGGCATACCACCTGGCCCCACATTCCAGTGGGACCGGTGAACCACTCCATCTATTACCCGTCACGGGACCTCACTGGTCCACACCGGAATGTGATCCCAGGTGGCATGCCACCATACAGAACCCTTTTCTAGAGGGTGTCTGCCAAAAATATATTTTAAAATAAAGATACTTTGGAAATACATCCATTATGGCAAATCTGCTAACAAGAATGGTGCAATTGAAGGTGTCAGAAGGGAACTTGAAGGGGCTGACCTTCCCTGATGGTGCAGAGAAGCTGACAATACGCTGATGATACCTTCATGTTTCTTAGGTTTGATGACAATAGTTTTTAGTTATTTCGATATATTCTACTTTCTTTTAAGATTATAGGGATAGGGCTTAACGCCAATAAGTGCTCAATTCCGTGGGCATTAGAAAGTGACATCGACCCAAGGGCCAGAGGTTTGGGTTTCCTAGTGGTGGCAGTTGGAGAGTCAGTTAAGCTTTTTGGTCTTCCCCTTGTCCATTCTGATAGCTTAAAGGGACTATGGGCCCCTATCCTAGACAAACTCTGAAAAAAAGGTTAGAATTGGGTCTACCAAGTCCCCTGCGACCTCGGGACGAGTCACGATGGCTAATGAAGTTCTGGTAGCTTCCCATGTATATTATTCGTCGGTCATAGTGGCCCAAAAAGGAGTATATGATCAAATGCAGGTTATTATCAAGAAATTCATTTGGGGAGGGGAGGGGGGTATGGCCAAAATGGCTTGAAATGAACTATGTCGTGATAAAAAGGATGGGGAATTGGATTGCAAAGATCTCTGCATGCAAGCGCAAGTTCTGGCTGCCAAATTCATATGGAGAGCTTTACATGGTGAGTCATCTCCGTCTTTGAGATTTGTTTCTTATTGGCTGAAGCTAGGCAAGTTGGAAGGGAAACCCTCTCTACCACGAGATGAGCTAGGGGCACTATACTATAGTTTTAAGATGGGTCCTGGGACATCCCTTGTAATGAGAAGGATTCTCCAGGCCTGGAAGGAAGTACAACACACATTTATCCCTATGAATCCTCTTAGAGAAGAGGGAGGATTTAGTATTTTCTGGAACACAAAGATTTGGGAAAGGGGAGGGCTCCCTTTAGCCCTCTCCCATCCTCGCATCTTATTAAGTGGAAGAACGCAGGTATTACACAGTTGCAACACCTGTGGTTCATTGCAAACGGACTAATTGGACGAAGCTCAAACGAAGAATTCCCTTTGCTGGGGAAGGTGACAAGACAATGTTACAGAAGATCTTGGAGAACGTCAGTTATGTGTCAGGAGTAGTTGGGCCACAAGAAAGATGGCTACTCGATGGAGGTCAACATTACAGAGTTGTCAAAGGTCTATCAGTCTCTAGGTCAAGACATTCAGTTAAAAGCAGAGATAAGACTGGAAATGAGTAACGTTGTTGCTAAAGTAGTATTAGCCAATTCCTGGAAATCCATTTGCTCCAAGAAGATTCAATTCTAGATGGCTAGCCCTTCAAGGGGGGCTGAGTACAAACGCGAGTTTATATAACAAGGGTATCACAGATGTTGACAAATGCTCACTCGCATGTTTTGTTCGGGAATCCATCGGGCATCGTTTCTTTTGCCCCATGATCATAGAGTTCTGGCATGGGATTAGCCCCATCATTGGTTTGTCTGTCCTCGAATTGGAATGGCCATGGGAGTGAGACTGATCTGAGATAGAAGTTGTATTGATGCCTCGCTTGTGAACATTGCTCACTGAGTGGTCTGGAAACATCGTTGTGGTGTATGCATTGGAGGGCTTGAGATTTCTATTGCAAAACTAAAAAACATGTTTAATTTGGAAATAGCATTGATGGGTTTCCTCACCATAGGCAGAAGAGTAGGACATATAACAGAGAACTTGACAGACTAGGGGCTGCCAAGTGCTCTGAGATTCGCCACATGCTGATATCCAAGAGATTCATGTTGACATGAATCCGTCCAACCAAGGAGAGAGCCGGTGGGATAGATAGATGTCAATGTGAAGGGATTCATGTCAAAAAGCTCCATGTGAGCCCTCCGTTTTGAGTTTTTATGTTTGACATCTTCATGTGACCTGGCCCTAATACACTGAAATTTCCTCCCCCTAACTTTACGTTAGGCGTTAGCTAACTCGTAACTATGCTCCGGAAACAATCCCCAGCTTTGGAAGCCTGTATCCTGCTATAGGGAGTGCTGACGTCCCATCCTTCTGAACTATGGAAGACACATATTTATAGTCGCAGCTAAGGACGACATGATTTTTAAAACGCCATCTTGGGCTCAACACTTAGTCGTATCAAATGAATCAGATCCGTCATCCATGGAATCATCTCCATCATCGTCATCTTCTTCTTCGTTAATTGTAAACAGGGCTGCAGTAACAGAGCTAGTTAGGGTTCTTATCCTTCAGAGGCAGCAGCGGGAGGTTGCATTGGCGATCAGGACTGGGCTTCGGGATGCCAAGGCCGAGTTTTCGTTTATGCGTATCAGAGGGTTGAAGAAATTGGCTAGGTTTCTAGCAGTTTTGGCCTCAGAGGAAGGAGGCGTGGAGCTTTTCAGGGCAAGTCAGGTGTATCCGGAGCTTCAGGGTAAGCTTGTCATTTTGAGTCATTTGTGTTGTTGGTTTTCTGGATCCATGATGTCGCTCTTTAAGTGGGAAAATATGACATGATTTTGCACTTGGTAATGCAAGCAGATTTGGGTGTACAACAAAGCATGTCACCATAATGTTGATGAAAGCTTCCATAATTTTGGAATGCTGGTATTTGAATGTCAGAATTGAAAACCTGTCCAGTCCTTTGTTTCCTATTCCAAATCTATATTATGCTCTACGGCGCAATTTTAAAATGAGCATCTAGCCATGTTTTAAAGGTATGTTGCTGTTTTCTTAGAAAGGATACTAGTTCCTGGAATGAGCATCTAACCATGTTTTAAAGGTATGTTGCTGCTTCCTTAGAAACGATACTAGTTTCTAGAAGCATGCCAATCATGTCATTCTTTGGGATGTTCATCTTTTCTAGTTTTTGCAATCTTCATCTAATAATCCAGCTACTCAGAAGATAGATATTTTTTTTATTGTGTAGCAAGTTCTTGTTAGTCTAAAGACCATTCTTCGTGAAATTATGGCAAGAATTTCATGACAATTTTCCCGCATGTGCTATGCAGTTGTCCCCGTGTTGTTTAAACATACATTAGCTCCACCAAAAGATACATTTGATTTGCCAATGGATTCAACAACTAATGAAGAATTACCGTACATGTTCAATCCTCCAACTTCTGCAGAAATATTGTCTGCTTTACGAGTCCTAGAAGTTTGTTGCCTTCTTGATAATGGTTGTAAGATTATAGCTGCACAACACGTGGCAGTAAAGGTAAATGAAAGTATATTGTAATTTCATGCTTATAGTGTTTTTTGATTATGCTATAACCTTCCGTTCTCTTCCCATATTTTATAAGCTTGACAATGATCCTGCTTTTCTTTTTCGTGTTCCTTATGAAAGGAGCTCCTTGAACTGTTCACTATTGGGGGGGTAGCTGAGAGAACTGCTTGCCTCAGTGCTATATTGGCATTAATGGTTGACTCACAAATAAATCAAAAGGTATGCTTACATGCTGCAAATGTGAAGCTTCTAGCAGCAAGGGCCCTCTTTAAAGTGTGACCTTTTGTTATTGCTTTTAGGAATTTTATCATTTACATGGTGCCAGAAAGGTTGCAGACCTGGTCCAAAATGGGCATGTTGACATTGCTTTAAGGTATACCTTTGTAGTTATAAACTATTTATAGCCTTATCTATGAATTCATATCTCAAAACTTCTTTTTTTCATTAGTGATTTACAAGTGCTACTAAGTAGATAAGAAAAGAATGACCAACTTCTAATTCAATCCTTTTTGTAAATTATTGCGAGTTCACTCATATGAATGCTTTATTCTATGGTACAGGTTAAAATGTGCAGAATTCTTGCTTTTACTCATTGGAAATGTGTTGCCTAGTGCTCGCACCCTAGGAAATCATCATGAAGGAAGGAACATGGAAGTCACAGCTGAAGATGTCCAGCAAGAGCTTGTTGAATGCCTCAAAGAACATTTTAGTACATTTGACATAGATGATTACCATAAAATGGAGCCTTCCCTTAAAGATTTTGAAAGAAAACAAAATTCGTTGCGCATCCTTGCCCAACAGTTGTTAAATTCAATAGATGGAAAATGAACCTTCGGTGCAATATATATTACGGGTGATTGACCACTATATTTGCAATGCATTAGACAATATTGGAGATAGATGGAGAAGGGATCTGGCAGACATGAATGTAATCTTTCTGTTTACAATGAAATTTTTTATTGAAATCTAATGTGTTTGCTGTAATTTTGTCTCTCATTATGTCTGATTATTGTGGGATCTATGTATTTCAATTGATTATGATAATATCACGTGTTACAAATTGTCAAGAAACACCTCTGTAAATCCGTTCTCACACTGCTGTAACAGGACGTTGCTTCAATCCAGTTAATATCACATTCTTTCTTCTCGGTTGACATTGGAATTGGAAGAACCATGTCTTGGTTGCTGAGGAGAGGTATTGTTTTATCTCTCCTTTTCATAGATTTCTGTAAAACTATAACTTCTCATTAAAGCTTTCTATGATATGATACTGGCAATTATAGCTGGATTAGCCTTCTGGTATGCCGGATCCATACGATTGTTGTGGTTTTACCTTTTTTTTTGCATGAACTTTGCCACCACTATTAGCATATTAGTTGTGAGTTGTCATATATTTTGTGACAGAATTGCATCTTCTATGGATATCTTATGCTGAACTTGGCGTATTCTTGTTTGTCCTTGCCATAATGAAGTGATTGAAGGCAAAAGAATGGTTATGACTCTTTGCATGGCATGATTCCAGTCATGCCGATTAGACTGAGGATTAATGCTAATGCACAAGACATCTGTTGGGAAACAGTTGAAAATTGCTGAAGGAATCAACTTTAATCTACTTTACCTGGAGTGACAGACCAATTTTTGAAACTAACACAACATCTGAAAACTCTAAGAATGAAATAGGCTACTACTTACTGGGAAGGATTTCGCTGAAATTTCCATCAACGCCTTCATTTTGGCTTCTAAGCTTGAGTGAATTTCTAGAACGGAGTTAATTCCTTGGGTGGATCTAACTTTGGATAAAACGGAATATATTTTAATGGAGCATTATGAGCAGCATTGTCCAGTGTCGCTTGAGCTTTCAATTCCTCCTCTTAATTGCAAACTAAGCTCAGAAGTTGCTCTGTTTTATTAATCCCGTTCAGTTCTTTAGTCAATTTAAGAATGCATCAAGGTCCGGCCCTAGTGGTCATTTATAAGAATCCTTACATACTACAGGAGGGACCAGAATTTTTAGATGTTTTTGGAACAATATTGGTTGGCCAGGAAGATTCTTCTATGTCAGACTCCTCCTATGAGGCTCATTTGCTTGCCAAACCTGCAAATTGGCTATCAAAATGGAACTTGATGCATTCTTAAATTAACTAAAGAACAGAACGGGATTAAAACAGAGCAACTTCTGAGCGAGCTTTGCAATGAAGAGGAGGAATTGAAAGCTTAAGCGACCCAATTTCGCATTTGCAGTTGGCCAAGTGAGGAGGTCTATGCAGGCAACAATCTCACAAGGAAAATAACTAAAAGAATTCTATCCTATCTTAAAGACATTTGTTACAAAGGTCTGATTTATCATCTGCAACAGAATCCAGAGATCATGTTTACCACTGATGCAGATCATGCTGGCGATAATTTATCCAGAGTGAGATTCCTAACCTCTAACATCCCCTTTGAAATTGAGCCCTAACTAAGTCAAATGGAAATTGAATGCTGAATTTGGAACTGGTAGAGTTTTGTCATGCCAAGCTGGTCGCCCCTAGGACAGTACAAAAGATTCAGTACTTTAAGCATCAAGTGTTTTCGAACAAAGCAGACTTCAAGATCAAGGTGCTTAGTGGCTGGATGAAACTTATAATCACGAGCAAGTGCCAGCCTCAAAATTATTGAAGTACAACTTACCTGTCTTGATTGGAAGCCGAAGATCCTGGAAAAGCTGAAAAAGTCAAGGCACTACTTCAGTGCCAGCAGAAAGCACTTTGACCTCATCTTCACAGCTTCAGTGATACTCAAGCTAATTGAAGTTTGCTTTCATGATGTCCCAAGTAATACCAAGTATTAAAATGAATCTTGTAGTCACCTCATCCTGACTAGTCTCCTAACGTATACCTGGAAGCAAAAAAGAGCAAGCAATGCAGGAATCAGGGCCTTGGCTCAGGTACTGAGAAAGAAATATTGACATCCATAACATCTACAAATCAGACTGCACAGTATTGAGTAATAAATGCGCAACCATACTAATCTACTAATATAGTAACATAAACTACTCCCAAGTTCCGTCTGTGGCGTCCAATGGGCAATTGCCAATAACCGCTGGGATTTCTCAATCATAATCATTTATATTTTAAAAACCTACTTTGTCAAACAAGCTTCTGCAGACCTCCTCACACTACGTCTTCAACGGGAATTTTTTATTTCATTCTATCGGACATCTCTCTTTTTTTGCCACTTCGTATTTCCTCCATACACGCTTCATCATTTTCTTTTTAAACATGTAGAATTATCAACTCTTGCATTGTTGCCTGGGTTAAGTAGAAGGGGAATGATATTGATGTGTAAGATAAATTTTCGTCTTGATAAAGCAAAAGATTTTTACAACTTAGAGTCATGCATGGTGCCTAAGACAACTGCTGAAGCTACAGCCTTTAGCTTCAATGGCAGGAAACTCAGCAAAAACTTCATTTGTTTAAAGCTTGCTCTTGGTAACCGCTAACCCATCAGCAAGCTGTTGAGCTGTGGGACAGTATTAAAGATATAACATTCCCAACTCCAGCTGCTCTCCAGCTCCACCCATCTTGTTCGCTGCATAATAATTAAAGGGGTTTCCATCCATATTACAGCTCGACGCTCTTTTGCTCATGGTCCAACACATTCACTTAGTAAGATAGTCCATCGCTTCCCAAAATTTCTTATCCTCCTCGTCATATTCATATGCTGGGGGATAGCTCCTGGTCTAAGCAGTCTATCACCTCCAAAAGCAAAATGCCATACTGTTAAGTCAATCGAAATGAGGCAGTGCACAAAATCATACAACTGATAAAGTACCAAGAACACCAAGACTAGCTGGAATTCCGTTTTCCATAGGAAACTGAACTTGATTCCCATCAGCGGGAGCAATAGGCCTGGTTTAAATATGTTGGGAAACGGGCTAATCTCATAGACTGGCTATTCCGCTTCATATATCCTACAAGGACAAAAAAAGAAGATGCTAAACTGGAGGGCTCAGCCAATGAAAACGTACCTTTTCCATAGTAACAAAATATTTGTGATAATGCATACAGCTGCCTCCTACACAACCATCCAGCATGGACCTGATATCTCTCAAGCAAGAAAAGTATGCTTGCCATAAGACGTTGGAACATATGTTGAATAAGTTGAATATGGAACTGAAGAGAATTAGCCAGATGAGAATAGCCACCACAAAACATGCATTTCTAGAAGGCCTCGTAAGTGGAGTATCAAACTTTGAAGTTCTTTGTTTTCTTGGACAACCTATAAAAATGCATTTGATTGCTTAACCTTATGAAAATGCACTTGACTGCTCAGTCAACAAGTTTGTCATTCTTGTGGAGCAATTCCATAGGTATAATATAGTTGGGGCAGACTGATAATTAATTATCAGTACAATTCCACCCATATAAGTCCGATAAGGTGGTTATCAGTCGTTGCCTCGGCTGATAACCAAAAAATGCGTGACCGAGGCCTTACGTGCCAAATATCTGGCCTTACGTGCCAAATATCTAGCCTTACGTGCCAAATATCTGGCCTCGGACGTACAGCCTCGATCACGCATTTTTAATTGTCAGCCTTGGCCAGACTGATAACCTTACCTTCTAAGATTATCAACATTAAGTTGTCTCCATATGAAACCCAAAATGTTGTAGGATTAGTATGCTTTATTGACCAGATAAACTGCTGTGCAAATTGCTTTACCAAAAAAAAAAAAAAAAAAAAAAAGACCAAGATTCTTATGAACTAGCATGGCCCTCACAAGATCTCGAAGAATTGTGTTTTTGTGCTCAGTTACCCCGTTCTGAGCATGGCGATATGGTATTATAGGTTTCCTTTAAATACTATGTGTAAAAAGACGCTGATCGAAAACATGATTAACATATATGGTAGCAATCATACAGTGCAGAGTAATATGTGGTCAAGTAGCAACAATTATAAAACAATACTAAACAATATTGTTCAACTATGAAAATACTAGTGACAACCATGAAATTTGAAATTTGGTCGTGAGCCCATTCATGAAAAATTGAAAGCATACCATAGAAGACACTTGAAGATAATGACTCAAGATAAGATAGTGGCTGATTATAAAAATATTAAACTCATAAAAAGGTGGATATGCATAGGAAACATTGTATCATTCCAACCAATCATAAAATTTCGAATCAACATATCTTTTCAGTCAGATTATTTAACTACATAAAGTTTTGAATTAGCATAAACGTCTGTCAGGTTATTAACTATTCACATTTAAATAACACGTAAAAACATAGCATAATGTTTTGTCATGAGTAATAATAATCTAAAATTAGAAACGTGTGTCCGGCGATGCCGGGCATTAGTCATGGACGTGTGGAATGCATGACTAATATAGTTTATAGGTGGAATAAAGCGTTATAAATATAGTCGTTTTTGTATATGTACTGAAGTGCCAAGTGAAGGTTTGGAGTTTAGCCATCAGCCATGGTAGGAATAACAAAAAGCATAATGTGGAAGATAATGGGCCGATATAACAGAGTGCATATAGTTTAGCGTATTGGTTTAGGAGTTGTCATGGTTTAGGCCTTCGTGGATGCATTTTTTTACTATCATGTATTTTTTGCAGTAGATTTCCAAGATTTCATGCAATATGTGTGTCCGGCAATGCCGGGCATGAGTCATAGACATGGAATAGATTTAGAATCTTAGATTTCGAATAGAATAGAAGAGAATAGAATATATTTTATGTCCCTTTGACCTCTGCGGCCCTTGGATTTGTGTAGCGTCTGTGGCAAGGGCAATAGAATGTTATACATATACGGATTGAAAGGAATGCTAAAAAGCAAGGCATGCTCGACTCAATTGCCCTTGAGCATATGAAATGAGTATGGAGCAGAGTGAGTAAATATAATGGATAGTCATTGAGAGTGATAGTAATTGAAGTGTATTAGAAACATATCCCTTTTGCTTCCCTTGCAGAGTTCCTTTTTTTTTTTTAATTCTGAATGCAACATTAACTCCGGGATAATTGTTCCCGCCTAGGACCTGTTGTACAACAACCCAGTTGGATCTTAAGCATATGAGAGGCTTTCCTATTCCTTATAAACAATGTCAGACCACCACAAAACCATCCTTTATCTTGCAAGAACAACCTTATGTTACTATAGATGCCTAGGTGTAGTTTGCGTGATGAAGGTAGATGATTTAAAGGTTGTTCAAGAGTATGGATGTCTTAGGCTTGAATGTATGGAACATGGGATGTTTGAGTCTCCAATCACTCATGTTTATTCTTGTTGCTACCTTCAATGCTCCATAACATGATGGATATTCATGTGCCTTGGTGATGTTTACAATTATTAGCAAGTTGTCTTAATATGAACAAGTTTTTGAACATGTGAGATGTTAGATATAACATCCAAAGTTTAGAGGTCTCTACAAAATTTTAATATGGGGGTTTTTATGAGTTCCAAAGCAACATGAATAAGTTAACATACTAACATAACACGCATGTTTCTTTTCGCAACTCATGTATCTCAAATAAGGAGCTCGTGGAAAGCTAGATTGCATTGTTGTGAATAGTTTCACATGCTCCAAACACTAGCATGAGTACTTCCAATAAAGTTCCAACTTGATCCATATCAAGATACAATTCTATACGTGTTTAAACACATTTGCTGTGTGGAATGCATTTTTGGCATAGACACATATAGATAGAGGACAAAGCAGTGCGGCAAACATTGATGCATGGAGTGTTAATGTACTCTACCTCTTCTTCAATGTTTCTTTGTCAAACCTGTTTTCATGAGGATCAATGTATTAAATGGTTCATTACACAAATGGTTCATGAGCAAGCACAGCATTAGAGGATGCAAACCTATCATTGCCAACATGTATGCCACTAAATTAATGCATATTAAACTTTGGATAGGGAATATTAAATAAGTTCCTAAAGTCGAGGGAATATTAAATAAGTAGCTAAAGTCACATGTACGTAGTATGATATACCTAAAGTCACGTATACATAGTATAGTGTGATATACATAGTAAAACATCCACACCAAATCTTCTAGGGAGCTGAACCCAGCACATCCAAGAGATCTATTCAAGAGAATTTGCATACACAGTGTAGGAAAAGTATACACATGCATAAAAAGACAGGACTACGTTGTTGCCTTGTACTATATACTCTCTTCCACGGTTAAGATCCATAGAAATGGAATGCAGCTTCAGATTTAACATGCCTATGCCCAAATGTCCGGACGATGTATTTGTATATATGTGCATGTGCTATGGTAGATAGGTGTTTGTGGTAGGTAGGATGTAGTAATTTGCATAGTTCAATAGCTACCCAGAAACTCTTGAGAGCTTTGTGCTCAAAACCAAACACTTAATTCATTTCCACATAGATTATGTTCTCTTGAAGCTCGCAAAATGCTCAATGGAGGCATGTAAAAAAAGCATGAAATAGAACCAGCATACAGTTTCCTAGCAAGCAGAAAATAATATTCTAATATTACTATACCTAGCAATAATATTAGCATTTGAATTACAAAACTTAGAAGAGCTAAACCACATAAATTACAATGCGTCACTTCATGATAAGACACCACCACACACAAGAAAACATTTATAACAACATTACAAGACGGAAGTGCAGTGCCTGTGGCACTGCACTTGTTTTTGTGTTTTTGGATTTATTGGGAAGCAAATGGAAGTGTATTTTTATATAGAATTGCACGAATGAAGATGAATAATAATCTTTTTGAATTTTCTATTGTAAGAAAAAGAAAAGAGATATAGTAAGGGACATTCCAAATTAAAGGGAAGATTGATAGATGAGCAAACTTTTGTTTAAGTAGAAGTACCTTTTACATAAAACGTTTTAAGTAGTATTTACAAATCACATTTGGAGTTTTGCTACTTTCTGCAGTCATTTTATATCAGCTATTTGTTGTAAGAGGTAACTAGTTCTGCTATTCAGTCTTTGGATATAACTTCGTGAACAATAACTTTTTGTCTCTTTTTGTCCATGTATTTAGTTTCTAGTATAGCCACGCGAAATAGTTTAGGAACCCATAATGCCCTTTTTAATATTGTTCAGTATGAAGCTTCATCAGTAGCTCTGATTTGAGACAGTTTCTCTTGTGCGCAAGAATATGCTCTGCCTGCTCATTAAATATGGAAGCCGAAGCTTCAACGCTTGTATCTATCAATTTTGCTTGCAGGATGTACCTAGAAATGTACATAATTCAGGTGGCAATAGAAGTAAAATATAGGATCAACATTCTATATCTCGATCACCATTGTTAGAAATCTAACTTCTAAAGTGATATTCCTTTCATACGATGGACATTTATAATTTACTTCGTACCTTGGTACGCTTGGATGACAGATAGTCATTGACCACTTTTCCCTCAACTATATGGTGCTCTATATAGTATCATCCTAAGTTATAGGCCATACTACTGAAACGTCGCCTGAGGTTCCATAACTCAAACACTTAAATTAATCTCCCACTTTTATTTTATAAGAGTGCAATTTAGTCAATTCAATCCGAAATAAAATCGTAGATACTCTGCTATATCTATACGATTTTTACGCAACCTGTGTCCCCTTAAAAGTCTTTCAATTTTATAACCATTACTACCTTGGATATTTTTATATCCATACACATGCTTATTATATTTTCTCCTCATTTTTGTCTTCTACGACCCCTTGGCAATTTGTCAATCAGTTTGCTAAATTACCTCCAGTTGGTTCGACTCCCAACCCACAATATTCCTTCCATCCTATGTTACCTTCTTTAAAAAGAGGAGACTTTTACAGATGTCTGGAGAGTAATCCTGATGTTGAGGACATCATCATTTTTAAGGTGGGGAGAATGTGACATTCCACGTATTTTATATGTCATACATATGAATACGTGACACGTCACCATGAATACTTAATAGTATATTAATTATTCATGTGATTAATTAACAAGGTAAGGTTAGCTATGTTAGAGATAGATATAAATTAAAAGCCAAGTATTCTAAATTAGTTAATAATTAGTAATTAACTATGTTAATTAATTATTAATAATTTAGTTAGAGGTTGCTACCTGGCCCAAATCAATTGGGCAAGGTAGAACTGCTAACTATGGGTTAGCCAAATTCTGGCTTCACTCGCAATTTGCCCCAAATCGATTTTGGGGCAATTGGACTTTTTTGTTCAAACTGAAAACAGTCATTTGTCAGACGACCTTTGTCGACCTCTATACATAAGCCCACATTGAATTGTAAAAACAAGTCTGCATTTTAGAAGGATAGGCGAAATGAATCATATATATGTAGCAGACATTGGCAATAAATTACCTTTTTAACACATCCAAGTGCAATGTTGGTCATCCTTTGGAATATCCTCTCCATTATCTCGTGCATCTTCCATTGCGTCAAGCAACTAATTACTAGTCATATCCTCAGGCATTTCTTCTAACGATTCTGGATATAAAATATGTTTTCAGCCATGATGTATACTATTATGTGCAAATTCTCTTCTGGCTGCCGCCTTTCTTCTTTAGCATGTTTATACCTCTCCCTCTACATTTCAAGACTTTCATTATTACATATTGCCAATCATGGGACATCAATACACTTAAATCGCCATCTTTTGTGAAGGCTTTACGGAGTGAAGCACTATAGCCAGTAGGGATGCGCATTTTGGATACAATATTGGTTACTTGCAACTTCTCAAATTTACTTAGAACCCAAGGTGCCTAGGCCAACCTAATGGCCTCTAAATTGGCATCATCAGTCTCTCTATCTATAACAGGATAATAATTATCAATAGCTTCAATTAAACTGATCTCTGGAACCTCACTTCCTGTTGCAGACGTTGGTTTAGAGCTTGATGTAGACTCTCCATTAAACTGCAATTTTTCTCACATAATATTTGGTAAGACTAGCAAAGCTTGTCATATCGTTATTCAATTGTCAAGGGAAGAATCATCATGCAAAAAATTATGCAATTACAAAGCATGCAATAAATAGTAGTTGTTTTGCTAAATTAATCAAATTTTAGTAGTATGCAATAAATAGTAGTTGGCCAACGTCTATTCCAAGCATAGATGAACTGCAAATTTTGCATGCAATACAATGAGAAACATATAATTACAACAGTTAAGGAATAGCAATCCATGTGAAGGATTGCCATCTGCAACAAGGCGCCACCCGTTTTCCACCCACAAAAAAAAAAAAAAGGGAAACGGATGCTTCTGTTTCGAACCGAACATGCCACCATCAACATTTACAATCTTTTCATACGAATACCATAAAAAAACCTTTGATAACCTTATGTAATAAATATACCATTCTTAATTTGGGACACAGTATTAATAAAGGTCGTGTATCGTTGATAGGTTTCCAACGTTTTCTTGGTGATGTTGTTTGCTTAGTGGCATTGACACTAATACTAGTAGGGAATAACACCCTCGTTCTAGGGTGTTATCCCTTCCAACACTATTTTGGAGTAGTCCAACCCATATGCATCTAAACCGTAACCTTACGGATCCTCAAGTTTCCTACCGTAACCTTAGGGACCCTCAAGTTTCCTAAGGTTGCAAACCCCTTTTTTTTTAAGATAGCCCCCCCTTTTTTTCCCCTTCCCCTAATGGCACCATGGTGACGCCATCAAGGTCTGCATCCTGCTTCCATCCATCCATCCATCCATCCATCCATCCATCCATCCATCTTATGTTTGTTTCTTGATCACAAAGGTCCAGATCAAGGCCTGGCAGAGATTATGAGCCGACTATTTCTAGAGATCCTTTAGGCTAGAGGTTGCTGGAGCTTCATTGAATCAAAACTTCCCTTGGAAAGAGCTTTGTAGCAAAAATATCGTTTCATGCTGAATCTCGCCTTTCTCATTGCCGGAACAGTGCTTCTTCGATAGTTGCACACCGTTTTGTTTGCCAACATGCTCCCATCGCTTAAATCTGGAAAAAACTCTTCAAGACAAGAACTGATATAGGAAAAACCGGATTAATAGGAAGCTGGGGAAATTTGAGGGTCTGCTATGGTTATGAAGGGAAACTTCGGTCGCTGGGAGTTTATGGCTCCCACTCCTACTCCTTGAAGTTTCCCCTTCTATAACCATTGAAGAAAATAACAATTTCAACAACCGCCCTTTTTTCAAACCCTAATGGTGCTGGTGGCAAAGTGAAGAACCATAGAATGAATTTTTTTCCTAAATCGAAGATTTTACAATGGAATTTTCCTCCTTCTCGGTGACTCTGGTCAGCTGCTTCTCGCGCATCGATTAGGGTCCTAGATGCTAGAGCGATGCGATGCGGACGTCCGTATTTAGAGTCCGGGATGTGGTATTTCCGGACTTTCTTGGTGGTATTTCTGGACATCCGTTATCAGCCAGGTGGTATTTCCGGCCAAAAAAGGTGGTATTTCCGGCCAAAAAGGTGGTATTTCCGGCCAAAAAGTGGTATTTCTGGCCAAAAACCAAGCGAGAAACTGCGCGGTGGAGCTGAAATCTTTGGTCGGATCGTTCTTGCAGCTCCGTGGACGGCTTGAACTGCTTCAAAAGCCTTTCTAATCACTTTGTCTGCCTCTTTAATGTTAGTTTGATGAAGAGAGGAAGCGATTTGAGCCCAGATAGAGCCGGATTGATCCAAAAATGCCCCAAAACAGTTGGTTCTGGGCTTGAAACTGTGAAGTTACAGTGGCTGATAACGGGTGGCCGGAAATACCACAAAAAATGTCCGGAAATACCACACCCCGGACTCTAAATACGGCGGTCCGATGCTAGAGACTGGAGCAGGAGCAGACGAGCAAGTCTGAAGAAAGGACCATTGTTATTTGGACCTCCAATAGATCGATCTCGGATGCACGCCAGTCAAGTCGAAATGCAGCTCTCTAATCCAGGCATTCCAACACAGCAAAGCATACATACAGGTAAAAGCTTTTCTTATAGCCCATTGCCATTTCGTCCCGATTATGTCTGTATGCATCACCCTTTTCTTGTGATGCACAGGGCTTTATATTTTGATGAGATCATCGTTCCAGACCAAGGTTAGTAGCATACTACATGGCTGCATTTTTTCTACACATATGCTTTCTTTTCCATTATAATATATGCTCGCTTATTCAAAAGAATCATGGCAAGGGCTCACTGGTATCTGTTCTTGTTTATAATAGGAGGAATGGGAGACCACCAAGAGCAAGCACTAACAACCAGCCTGGTTATGAAGATGTTCTAAGACAAATGACAACTACCAAAGGAAATTTATTATGTTCATTTAAAGGCGTTTTGCTATGCCAAGGTTTGATATTTAATAAACATACCACTTTATATTCAGAAAAAATGCTGTTACAAGAGCATCAAAAAATCCTATAGTGATATGCAATGTTAGAGGTAAAACCTAAACATTCGCACTCGAAGAGCAAGTCTGTAGAAGAGTTTGATGAGTTTGATCACAAGAACAGTGTTGCTTTGGAAGGTGAGGCCTAAACTGTAATAATGCCTTTTAAACATTGTAGGCTGAGTGTTCTACTCATTCAAAGAATGCTCTTTTTCATCTTTTATCCAATAGGTGAATGCCAATGCACTACTACGATTGATTATCTTTTATGACATTAGCAGAATAGAATACATTAATCTATTTTGTTCTATCAAAAGGCAAGGTTAAGCAAGTATTTTTATGAGCCCAGTAATTTACCCTGCTGTGATAGACTGCTATTACGAACTTGTTTGTTTGTTTATTTATTTATTTATTTATTTATTTGGTCCTGCTCACTTAGGGCCTTCATGTAAAGCATTATCATCTTGACACGCTTCAACTCTTAAAGATCGTATACTGTGGTCCTTCATTATCTTGGCTTGTTGTAAGTCTGCATAATCTAATATTATAGTTTCTTGTCTTTTCTGGTATTGCAGCATCAAGAGCTCCAGTGGATCAAGAGTTCAGCAAAGCATCAGCTGACTAACTTAAACATATTAACACTAGACCTGTCCCTGGGACCAATCTGGGTCCATGGACTAAGTCTGGTACACCTTACCCCCTAGCATATAATCCCATAATTCTCTCGAAATATTTGTCCATTTAAAATTTAAAAACCATAGTCTTGTTGCCAACTTGATTCTCTTTAGCATCATTGATTTTCATAGCATTTGGAGTCGTGTACAAAAAGATTTGAGCTATCTCAACACACGCCCACAACCAATTTTAACTCATCCTAAATAATCTAGCCATAAAGTGGCGTCAAATATCCACTTTAACCAATTTTTCCGCCAATTTGTGTAACGTTCCTAACCGACATGCCCTTAGCCAACTGGGCAAAACCGTCTAGACGTTTATGGGTAGTCGCTTCTACCCATTTATGCCGGTGTCTCGGGAACGCCCCACAGGCACATTCAAGGTTCGAATACTCGAGCGGTCTACCATGGGCCCGTTACAGTCTCTCCCACTAGAACTATGCTCGTCCTCGAGCATCCAAGGCTATACCATGTCACAATAATTACACCGTCTTTGCAAATTACCCATGCATATAGGCACCCATGGAGACTCGAACTCGAGACCTGCTCTGATACCAACTGTAACCTTCCTAACCGACATGCCCTTAACCAACTGGGCAAAACCATCTAGACGTTTATGAGTAGTCGCTTCTACCCATTTATGCCGGTGTCTCGGGAACGCCCCACAGGCACATTCAAGGTTCGAATACTCGAGCGGTCTACCATGGGCCCGTTACAATTTGGCTTGGCGCGAACGAAGCCGGGCGCTTCACTTTCCATCGGACGGACGGGGAGATGCCATATCGGCATGGTTGGACGGCTGGGATGTTAGCCCCAAATGATCCGTTGCTTCCCTAAGTTTAGCTCTGATAACAGAGCTTTGGAGGACGCCGGAGGTTTGCTTGTTCAATCCTTTCTTCTGGGGCCGATCCTCCACCATTTTGCTTGAATCCGGGCGCAATGAAACGGGGACGCAAGAAGCTACCTGGAGATAATTTTTTTAAGAGCTTAGTAGGTCGGAAGATGCTGGTACCAGCCCTTGAATTTGGAGAAGAGTGGGCAACAGAAAAGTTCACAGATTTTTGTGGAGATGTGACTCTTGTGGGCAAGATCATCTCCTATAACTGTAGGAAAAGGTTGTTTGAAACATTTTTCGAAGCTGATGAGGATACAATGTGGTTAAATTGGGGTAAGGTAGAGAGATTTTTAGTGGCAGACCAAGAACCAGGCCATGCAAAACCCGAAATGCCATCAATTCAAGAAGAAGTAGGCCATGCAACCCCGTCAAAAATTGTTCCAACTGTCGAAGTGGCTTGCCCTGCTACAGAATCTGAAGAAGAAGGAGAAGAGGGCCCGGATGATGTGCCTATTGGTAGTCTCTTCTGTGCAAAAGGTAAGAACATTGAATGGCCTTCCCTTTCTGATTCCTTTAATCAATTTCAGAAAAGAATAACTAGCCCAGAGAGTATTCATCACCACAAATTCCTATATGCTGAAGAGAGGCAGTTTTGCCCTTCCAAACATACCCTTCTTGCAGCCACTCATTCTGCTCAACAAGTGCCTGCAATAGTTTCTGAAGCCCAAATGCAGGTAGTAGTGGAAGAAACCTGCTCGAAGAAAGGCCAAATTTCTGTAGTAGTTAAAGAAACTTGCTTGGAGAAGGCTTCTGCAACAGAATTGAGTGGAGAGCCATGCATGGTGCAACCTATTACTGTTCTAGTGCCATCTGAGTTGCAGTGAATCTCCCAAGCTAATGCAGCCAAATGAGCCCGAGTTTTCATTTGAAGCATGTGAAGAAGACCAAGATATTGACGACATTGAAGATCAGATTGAGGATGCAGATTTTAATCCAAGGGGTGAACATGTTAGTGATGAAGAGCAAGCTGATATTCCTCGTAAACGAGGCAGACCAAAAAAGAGGAAAGCTAAGCCATTGAAAGAAGGCAATTCTAGAGGTCGTGGCAGGCCAAAGAAACTCTCGTTTGAAGAACCACAACCTGCCACTAGAAGAACCTCAACTTCAAGCAGTAATGCAGATGAGGATGCAAGCAATGTGGTATCTACCTCACCTGCAAAAGAGGATTCTCCAGAGGGGGAATGCATTTCAAGTGATGAGGAGGATGAATTGCATGCCATTGATGATGTGCAGCTACAAAGAGAGGGTCCTAGCCTTCGTGAAGATGTTGATGAAGACGACCTCCCTGGTGCCGAGCCTGCTGTTGTAACATGGACCTTAGGTGAGAGTTGTTTGCCCCCAAATTTGTTGCACAAATTCCCTGATTACCTTCTTGAGAGAGGTCCAGCTATAAGAACAAAGAGATTGTCCCCATTTCAGCTTTTTACTTCCTACTTGTCTTTTCCTATGATGGCTCAGATCTGCCATGAGAGTAACAGGTATGCAGACGAGGTTAGAGAGAAGGCAAGACGAAAATTCAAGAGCACTCAAAGCTGGTCTGCTGTAGATGTAAGTACAATGTTCAAGTTTCTTGGATTGATAGTTGCCATGGCACTCAATCCATACAATTGCATAGAATCTTATTGGAAATCAGGTGAGAGAGGTGCCGTGAATTGGCCTAACTTTGGTAAGTTCATGTCCCTCAAGAGATATCAGCAGATAAAAAGGTTCTTCCACTTGAGGGACAATAGCTTGAGGCCACTTGATAAGAACACAAGAGAGTACAAGGTCTATCAGGTTCAAAATGTTGAGAGGGAATGGAACAAGAAGAATCTAGAATTGTACACACCTGCAAGGAGGTGACTGTTGATGAAAGAATTATCCCCTCACGGAATGCCATGAATCCCTTGCGCATATACAATCCCAAAAAGCCTCATAAATTTGGGATTCAGCTTTAGACCCTTTGTGATTCGGCTTCGGGGTATTGCATGCAGTTTGAAGTGTACGATAAGTTGAAACGAGAAGAAGGTTTGGGATTCCATGCTGTTTCTGCCCTGGTAAAAAAGCTCTCTCCTGGGCATCATGTCTTCTTTGACCGCTATTTCACAAGTGTGAAACTGCTTCAATGGCTCTCAAGAAAGAAGCAAGGTGGTACAGGAACCATAAATCCCAATAAGACAAAGATGTTTCCAATCAAAATGCTGAAATTTGATGGAAAGAAGAAGGAAGTGCCAAAAGGCAGCCACAAGTTTGCATATAGTTCACAAGCTGGCCTTGTTGTAAGTGCTTGGCAGGATAAGGAGTCTATCCTCTTTGCTTCCAATGTCCATGGCATTGAGATGTCATCAGTCGTGCGTTTGGTGGAGAGGGGCAACCGTGAAGAAGTGGCTGCCCCAGAGATGGCTGTTGCATATAATTTGCATAAAGCTGGTTGTGATGTACACAACCAAATGTGTTTGGCATCCAACTATAGTTTGGAGAAGGAGATGGTCTCGTGGAAATGGTGGCATTCTCTCTTTTGGGGCATGCTTGATTCAGTTCTAACCAATGCTTATATTATCTTCAAGCATTGGAACCCGGCTATAACTCACTATGATTTTCTGACCTTGTTGCAGCAGCAATTGATTTGTAATGATTTGGAAGGTGCTAACATAACAAGAGAAAACTTGTTGCATGCTGGTTCAAGGCATGCTACATATTATAAATCCGAGGGGCAGCATAGAACTTGTGTAGTATGTGCTGCCCACAGGATCATTGAAAAGGAGCAAGGTGTAATACATCAAACTGCCCGAGCAAGAAAGACCAAGTTTTATTGTCCGGTTTGTGAAGTTTATGTCTGCCCTGGAAGATGTGATGCATTGTATCATTCTGACATGTGGACGGGATTGCTAGAAGATGCCAAGAAGGCGGATACTGCAATGAAGAAGGCAGATAGAGCAAGTAGAAATACAGAGTAAGTTGTATTTCAATTATCTTAGGTTCTAATTTTCAGATTTGTTTTCGGTTTTGTTTGTTTTAGCAATGGCTTACTAAACCAGGTACATGTCTCCAGATGAAGGAATGGAGTTGTCATCTAGAGAGGTGCATGCATGATCCGTTAGGTAAGAGAATGCTGCCCCTATTCCACTTGTAGGGGCTGCTCATTTGAAACACAATTTTGAAACACTTGTAGGGGCTGCTCATTTGTTGGAATGCTGCAAACCACAATTTTCTAACATGCCAAAGGACTTGTCTGCAACATAAATTTCTGTAATTGCATGAAACCGACATGTGTATGCTGTCCATGAATTTTGTTTATGAACTGACCCATAATGGTCCATGTGACAGTTTATTCCTCATAGACGTTAAACTGCCATACCCAAGGTCACGGGTTCAACGCCTCGTTGTGAAAGTGGCCATGCAATGTAAAGTTGGTGGGGGAAGGACCCACTTCAGCAATGTAAAGTGGTGGGGGCAGGACCCATATGGGTGTGTTGTAAAGTGTCACATGTCCGATAGGACGCTGCCTTGTGGCGTGACGTTAAAATCTCTTCTTCTTCTTCTTCTCATTTTAGTGGCAGAACTTAGACTTCAAGTTTTCTGTTTTATAACACATCCACTCAATCAAGCACTTAAAAGCCTCCCTTTGGATCATAATTTGGTCAATACTTTGTGGCCTTCATGATTTCTTTGATGTTTATTTAGTTCAAAGTGAATGTCATATAATGATATGACATCCCAATAATCAATCTACAATTCATAGTTTGCATCTAAACAATTTTTAATTGATAAGGGATATTGAAAGTGTACACATAAAATTTGACCATGATTTCAGTTTATATGGATTAAATCTAATTTTCCAAGTGAACTGGGTCGCATGAAGGACTGCATGCATAAAACTTCAATGAATAATTTAGAGTGCATGCTATGTCCTTTTGTTTTATTTCTTGTTCCATATCACTTATATCATTATGAAGATTGCAATATGATTTATTGGGATGAAAATACAACAAGCCATCTATAATAATTGACCTTCCATTTTGGCACACTAAATTTAACCCCAAAATAACTTTTGACTAAGGCAACCAAAATCCCAATGTTAGTCATGTGGACTAATTTATTTCTAATGGCGCGCATTTCATGTGAACCATGTCCAAAATTGGGACTCCATTGGGTGAACATGAGTGTGTTATGATTTATGAAGGCAAATTGGGTCTTCTAGACCAGTACTGGTCTGCACAGAAGACTGGAGGCAGAAATCTTTTATGGATTCTCTAGAGAGCATAATATGGTCTTTTTGGTTTTGTTTTTTGTAATTAGTCCCTTAGCCTTCTAAAGAATCATATTTTAATTTTTGGGATGATCAATTGAACAAGCCATTTGGTTGAGTGGCTAGTAATAAGACTTCAAAGCAGAAAAAAAGATTGTGACCAAAATAAGCTTTCAAATTGAGAAGACAAAAATCCAATGTTAGCCTTGCACTAATTTATCTCCAATAGAGTACTAGTCATGTGAGCCATGCTCAAAATTTGGCACTCAATTGGGTGAACATGGATGTGTTATGATTTTTTAAGTGAGACTGGATTTTCTGAACTAAATTTGATCTGCATGGGGACTGCAGACCATAAACTTTCATAAATTTTTGAGAACACATGCTATGGTATTTTCATGTGCTTGTTTTTGCATTATCTTTATATCCTCCACTACGGCAATTCCATGATTTTTTTGAGGGCAGTTGTTTTTCAAATGGAACAATATAACTCTTTTTAGAGGTACCCTCAAATTGAGCACAAAAGTAAATGGCCAAACATCAAATTCAGATCCAACAAACATTTTTTCGGGATGAAGGACCTAGTGAAGTACTTACATGCCAAATTTGAACTCAAAATTCATATCCCTCTAAAAGTTGTTGTTTTTACATCACAACTGCTTTCTGTGAACCAGTACTGGTTCCCAGAAGACAGGAGACAGTTTTGACCCTGTCATGTTTGAATGGCTCTATCTTCCTTCACAGACTTCGGATTGAGATGTGGGTTTTTGTGTCCTTTTCTATATCTCGTGTAGGAAAATAACATTATAACCAAAAAAATAAAAAAAAATCTTCTTGTCAAGACAGTTTTACTTTGTGTAAACATGAAGGTTTTGGTACTTGACCCCCTTGGGTTTGCCAAGGCATAACTGACAAGAATAGGGTCTGGTACATTTTAGTGTATTTTTCATGTGGACTATAACTGCCATACATGAAGTCCTAGAAAGGGTTTGCCAGTTTTTGTGCCATTGATTTTATATGAATTTTCTTGTAAACCTTCGAAATGTCCTTTAGTGGTCCATCATGGGACAGGTCTAGTGTTAAGATTATTAAGCTCAAGTACCATGATTTTTTTATTTTTTATTTTTTGAGGGTAAGAAATTTTTATTGATATATAAATGGTACATAAGCCCTTATTCACCCATTTAGTGAAGAGCACAGAAAGATACACAACCAGCTAATGCAGTACTTTATTGGAGCTCTCTCAACCTCTTCCTTGCTAATTAGTACTATGGGGGCCACCACTTTTCCAGAAAGTACTATAGCAATGGCCACAGCCTCTTCCCAACAACCAGGTACTATGGAAGATAATTCCTCAATTTCCTACAATCAGCTACTTATGTAACCACCATCATCCCCCACTAACCTAAAAAAACCGCCCTAAGCTATTGCCTTCAGAAGTCCAAACTCTATGAAACAATTCCAATCACCACCGGCGCCAGTAACAGCTTGGCAACCATCAATTTTGACTCATGATCCCGATGAAGCTTCTCCGGGAAATAGCAGCTTCAAGTGACGGCCTGTGTACTATGGGAGCCTTTGCTCTACCTCTTCTCTAACCATCACCTCGTGCAAAACTGCCCTAGGATCAAGTGCCAAAACTAACTCATATATATCTAGCCCTCGTGGTCTTGTCACCCCTAGAGCCATAAGCGCATATATCAGGGGCCTCCCATCCCCTAATACTACAGGTAGCCATTTTGGAGACAATGGATTATAGAAATCTCACATAGAGCTTCTCGGCCGGGACAGAGAGCATGAAGCCTATTCGAACACCCTTCTAAAGCAATAATTGCTTCAACATAGTCTTGAAAAGCAGCAAAACTTTAATGATCGAACTCAAACTTAGAGTGTCAATGCCAAATTCATCACTGCATCCACACCTGGATAGAACTTACCATCATCTAAAACATGATTTACAATATGAAGTTCCCCACCGAAATATTTTCTTGTAAATCACAAGAAAATGATTACTTGCACAAAGGTTCATCCACATAGAATAGATAAGCTTTAAATGCCGGCTTAATAAATTCAAAGCCCATCAGATCCTATGCTGATTGCTTTTGCAAGAGTAGGAAAAGCACCAGCCAAACGAAAATGCAAGGACAATTTTAATACTAAAACTGCCAAGCTGTAAGAAAATCTTAAAGTATGCCACCAAACAAGAACCATACAGGGGAGGAACCCCACAAAAACACAGGCTTCAAAACAACTTAACAAAAACTGCTCTAGCAATACCTAAGCCTCTGAATGCTTTCACCCATTATCGAAGTCACCACCATTTACCAGCTATAAGCATCACAACTGAACCAACCAGGACCCTGCAATGAGTGTAGGCCCATACCGCAGTGGTGCGGGTAGATTCTAATATGATATCACAGCTAATGACAAAGCCTTCTGAACCAAAGCCTGAGACTGAAAGATGAGAGCAGCATTTACCAAGCAGAAGCATAAAACCTTTATGGATACCGGATAGGGTCTGCAGAATGCCATGGCAATCACCATAATATAAGCTCCACACATCCATCCTGAAGACCTGGTTATATGCACTATGGCAGACATCATCCAATATTACGTCCACAAAAATGCTGGTCCCTTCATCAACAAGAAATCTGATCTACACTATGGCTTAAATAAACCAAGAACAGAGATAAAAGCGAAGATATCGGCCTTATCTTTCCACATCCAAATCTGTTCCAGGACATAAATGAAACCACACAGATTAACCCGCAACAAGAGAGCATAATCATCATGGTTGCAAGGATGCGCTGCACCTCCAGCCTCGCCTTAGAATCGAAGAAAAAACCTCTGCTCGGGCGGCCGCCGCCGTCGCCCTATTGCGCCCTAACAGCCGACATCGGTTTCGAAAAAGTACCATGAAATTTCTATGATGGTATGAGTTCTTATTCTCATAACTTTAACCTATAACAAAAACCATTACATTGCACGCCTTAAAATTAAATTCCCCCTTAAACCCCCTTTTTGTTTGGGTGATATTCACGCGGGGGGTGACTCCGGGCAACGAGAGCTGTTGGATAGGCATATTCACCCCTTATTCCTTAATCTATACCGTACACAAAGTTCGTTTGTGGGGGATGGATGTACAGAATTTGTTATACTGTGTAACAAGATTTGCAAGATACTATAAGATTTCAGGCAATATACTATATGGTGTTGATTTTGTACATGCAAAACATAATTATAAGGGCTCTCTCTGCCCTACGTCACCTCCCGTGTGAATATGCACCCAAACAAAAGGGGGTTTAAGGGGGAATTTAATTTTAAGGCGTGCAATGTAATGGTTTTTGTTATAGGTTAAAATTTTTTTTGCCCCTTCGGGTCCAAAAACAAACAACGTTACATCACACTTGGATGAGTTGATATTATATTGTGTAATTAATAATATGTCGGATATAAAACATGTAGCAATATGTAGCAAAATAACAAATAAAAACAAATACTAATATGAAGCATAAGTAACTATAATATTATAGCATAATGTAATTTAATTACATACGCTTTAGTCATTGAAGATAGTAAAAGTAGTATATCAATTTTGAAGCATTCAATATGGATAGCGGCTTAAGATGCGATACACATCTTCGTTGATTTGCCTATCAAACAACCTGCAGAGGGCAGTTAGCCTATTTACTTGCGCACGTAATTGCCTTCGCTGATCTATGTCCAAACGAATGTGCGTGTCAAGAATGAAGTTCTCAATTGAGTTCAGTGCGTTATTGATTTGTTGCATAGACGAGCGCATGTCATTGATGTATCCAACTAACCACAGTGACATAACGTCAATAGGGTCCTCGCCATGTGGAGGTGGTGGTTGTGCTGATGGCAGAGAAACTAACTGAACTTGAACTTCAACTGTTGGGCTTTCTGGTACTATGATAATTTTGGACTCCACATTATTGCTTACTTCAGGAATGACGAGGATGTCACGTGGAGGTGATTCATTGGGGGCTTCTATAACCTGCATGTTAACAAAACAAATTGATGAGATTGAGCAAATGAGAACATAATGAAATAATATGTTATTATACTAGATATTAAACTAGATGGCAATTACTATAGTATTCTATTCAATACCCGTAAGTGTCACTCTGCTGCAAAAGATGAGTTCCAGTTGGTGAGCATAATTTCCTTATCACCCAAATCTCCAACTACAATTGTGTTTTGGAGTCTGTCTGCAATATGTGCTTCAATGATTTCGTCTGGGTCTTCGTTAACTGGCTGGTGCTCGTCAAAGTACCTTGGGGGATTAGCAAATGGATTACTGCTACGGGCTCTTGACAGGCGTGCTGGATCATTATTCGGTGGCCCATAAAGAACTAACGACACTTTCTCACGGGTTGCTTGGAATGGGTTCATCATTAGATCATATGCAGCTTCAACTTTTCTTTGGTCTACGTTTTGGCCATTAGTAGGTATAGCCCATTGTGTGCTGAGATAGAACTTTCCTGTCTTGATCCTCTCTGTGATTGTGAATGTCAGGGGTGGCTTACGACGATTGGCCATGCAATAATTCGCAAAGTGACGGGCTTTGAGGAGTAAGTTTTTAGGATCTAGACAAACCTCATCTTTGATTTCTCTTGCTCCATACATCGCATATCTTTCTTTCCCTCTCATCAATTCTGCTGATGAGATATTATGCATGCGTACACTGAAATGAGGCTTTCCAAAGTCCTTCATGCAATAACCTAACATACCTTCAAAGCAATGCAGCTTTGTATCCTTTAGTGTCATGCACATTATTTTAGCTCCAGCTGGCTTTGTGGTGTTCCATCTCATAGTTACTTTGAGTAATGTTGCAGCACCACGGACTCCTACTGTTTTGAGTTTGGCTGTGGATTGGAAGTGCAAATGATCTAGATTTGATCCACGCTCTGTTGCAACTAATCCTGCATGACAATGCTCAATAAAGGACTCTAAGATATTATCTATCAATTTTGGATCGACATCTGTGCCCCCAATTCCTATTGTTATGGATACATCTCCACCAACTGGCCCTTTAGTTTTTGCGTTGTTGCTTGTTCTTCCCCTGCTTCTTTGTTCCCTTTTTTTTTTTTTTTCCCTTTGGTCATTTTCAAAATAATCTGTGTCACTTGGGCTAGACGTATGAATGCTAATCAAATCTGTATCATCATCTTCAATAAGGGGTTGCTTTCCTTTTCTTGTTTTTCTTGTCTGCCTGACAGGACTGCAATCTCTAATAGGGCTAGATGGTCCAGGATCTTGACGTGGCGGAGACTTATTTAGATGTAATGTGTTGCAAAATACCTCAACACGTTCGTTGATTTGCGCCTCTTCAGCTTCGACGACATTTTCTTGTGCAGGGTGATTTATCTCATACGTGATGCCTTCTGCCTGCATGACTCCCGTTCGTGATGTTGAGCCTGGGCCTCGTCTGTTTCGTGCCATTCGTCTCATTGTAATATCTAGATGTAATGTCTAGCATTAAAAAAACAACACAATTGTTAATAACTAGTAATGGTAGTAATAATATGAGTAACACAAGCTTCTAATACTAGTAAACCATAAAACCTAATATAGTACATGTTATAATGTTAGATATTGCTAGATATTGTAGCATTTGATTTTTGCATAGAAACTAAAACAATGGCCATAATGGTAGATATTGAAAGAAAGGGTGAGATTTTAAATTTTGAAGCTGAGCATTTGATTTTTGTATAGAAACTAAAACAATGGCCATAATGGTAGATATTGAAAGGAAGGGTGAGATGTTAAATTTTGAAGCTTAAAGAATGGGCAGTACATATAAAGGAAGGGCGACATTTAAGATTTTAAAGGGAAGCAAAGGAAGCAAAGATATTAGTTAAGAAAGCAAAGGTCAAGTCAGCCGAAATTCGAGACAGTCGGAATTAGGGCACGGTTAGGGTTTGTGGAATCGATGATGGCAGCTGTTTACTTGGAGACATGCATAGCCGATGGAATAGAGCGATCTCAGGGCCGATTCTAACTGTGGTGTTGCTAAATATTAGAAAAAACACAAGATAGAGATTTCGGATGGTTTACAGCAAAAAAGTTCAGCAGATCTGGCTATGGCGGCCCATTTGTGTGAGGCAGATTCTGGAAAAAAACAATGTGAAGTCATAGCTTCAGTTTCGGATTCAGGGGCGAATGGTTTCGGATTCAGTTTTGGATTCATGGGTTTCAAGATCTGGCTATGGAGGCCAATTTGTGTCAGGCAGATTCTTTTCTTAACAAAGTGGAGTCATAGATCCAGTTTCGGCCTGAAGGGCCAATGGTTTTCAGAGGTAAAGTTGAGGAAGATAAACTTAGGGATAAATTGCAATATGTGGCTATGGAGGCCAATTTTTGACATGCATATTCTGCTCCAACTGCAACTCCAATTTTGCATGCTAGATAGTTGCATGCAGGCTTCGAGATTTGGAAAGCAAGAGCAAATAAAACAAGAAGGAAGAAGTATATCTGCCAATATCTAGCATCTAAACATCTAAAACATCTAAGAATCAAAACATCTAAGATCATGAAATTCAAAACATCTAAGATCATGAAAAAAAGGAAACTAACGCTGTAAAACAGATTCAAAAACGGTTTTTTTGGGTTGCCCCTAGGGGGCAAGCCCTCGTTGATGTGGGTTTATGGTATATTCTTGGTTTATGCCAGTACAGGCCCGAAGTATGCCAATGACTGCTCCAAACTTGCGATAGGGTGTAAACTTGCGGTGGCCGCTGTTCTGCGCAGCCACTTTGGAAACTGGCTAACCGGTTTTTTCTTGCTATTTCTTCTGGAGCTCCAGCGATGGCAACAGATGTGTCATCAAAACGATTAGCACGGGTCAAATACATAAAACTTTTTACCATCCGGCCGGTTTTACTCCAGATTTTTTAAATGCAATTTTCGTAGATTCGATAGCTCTGGAACCGAAACAGAGGGGGTCAGATTTCGATTGCTCTGATCCCTCCCCTGTTTTATCTGCATGTGCACCAAGCTATGGAGCTCCAGCGATGGCAATAGATCTAGCATCAAAACGATTAGCACGGGCAAAATGCATAAAGCTTCTTACCATCCGGCCGGTTTTACTCCAGATTTTTTAAATGCAGTTTTCGTAGATTCCATGGATCTGGAACCAAAACAGAGGAGGTCGGATTTCGATTGCTCTGATCCCTCCTTGTTTTATCTGCATGTGCACCAAGCTATGGAGTTTGTCTACAAGTTTTTGGATCTTGTTGTTAGTAAAACAACCATTCCGGTGGTGTCCATCTTCAGCTTACTCCATCTCAAGCATACTCCATCGTTTCTACAAGGTTGGTTGCCATTGATCTATCCATTTATTGGCCAACTCTTTATTTCTTTTATCTAACTCGCTATGCATCGTTGCAATTGTGCAAACTAGGTGTGCCCACAGATATGCCAAGCTGATATTACAGGAGTGTCAACTTCTTCGTGGTACTTCGTGGTGCAATGCATAAGCTCTTACATAGATCCAAGTGATGCTTTTGTTTAGATCTCCTATGTCCGCTTCAGAGCTATTTAGATATTCGTATGCTGGGTCTGTGTCTGCATCCCAAATCCATCTAAACTCAATTACTTTTTCCTTTAGGTCTGTAGTATTTCCAGTAATATTTAGGTCTGTAATATTTCCAGTAATATTTATGCTCCAAGTAGCAGACTGTTGTTGGCTATCTGGGTTGTGCTTTAGCATAATTCAAAGGACCCTTTGCCAGATAGCTTTGGCCATTTCACAATTCCAGAAACTGTGGAATTGGGCCAATGGCTTTTAATCTTCACGCTTGAAGTTTTCCTTTTACCTTCCTTGCCTTCCTACTTTTCACTTTCAAAGCAGTCTCTTGCTGTTGAAGTCTAACCTGGTACCAAATTTTATAAAATTGCTCTGATGAAGGCTCTACAACACATGAAACGAATTTCAGCCATGGCAAATGTCTATTGTTCTCCTTATATTCTACCTTTTTATGCAAGAAAACGACTTTATATCATATTTAACGTAGATGGCAAGGAAAGAACCAACGCCGTCAAAGCTTCCACAAGGAGCGGACTATAGAGAACTAGGAGAGGACCAAAAAAAGCCAGAAGAGCAGAGATTGATGAAATTTGCTTAATCTAGTCAAGTCCGCTTTTTATAGGAGGCTCTTAGGTTTACAGGTTTATAACCAGCTTTATTATGAGCCCATAAGGTTGTGCTGTTGCCCAGAAAGGCTAGTTGCTCTTGTGTCTTGGCAAGCTAGGCAATCAGGACAGGTTGTGCTTTCTTGAGTAACAGAAGTTGCCCATACTATTTCTTCTCTATGTGTTGGGACTGCCTTTGCATCAGTATAAAGCTTGATCTCTTGATCAATACGCATGCATAACATGTTGTCATGCAATTCTGCATGTTATTTTGTGAGGAAAATAAATCTCAATCTGCCTTATTTCCAATCCTAAGCAGAGGGCAAAGCACTGTGACCTGAAAATAGGTGCTAATATGGCTTTAACCAGTGATCAAACCTGCAGCTGCATGGGGACGTCCAGTTGTCTGGTCAGTTTGAGGTTTTGGTTGTATGGTTGTGGATGCCTGAGGATTTGGTGACAGGCCGAGCGTACGAGTCTCAGTCCAGTGGTGGTTTGCAGATCTTTTGGTGATAGGCATGACTCACCATATCAAACCTGCAGCTGCACCTTTTCATCCACTTATAATAACACCAAGTAGGGATTGCCATCCTTGTCCTTTTTATTGTACAAATTGCTAAATCCTTGTTGCATAGATTAATTGTGCAACTTGATGTTCCAATATTAAGAAGCTTATTCCCAGTCTATAGAGAGTCTATAGAGAGCAGAGACTTTTCTCGTGTCTACATACCAAGTGTGTTTTTCTGAAGGCCCTCAAGCTAAGCAAATCGTCTTTACTGAATATAAAGCCAGGCATGTTGCTACGGGTTATACCCAACAAGAGGGCTTTGATTTCAGAAGTTTTTGTTCATGTTGCTACATGTATACTCGTTAAACTGTTATAACTCTTGCTGATATGGAGGCTGCAACCTATTTACATAGATTTCGAGTTTGTTTTTCTGAATTGTGCCTCCTTTGAGGCTAAAGTTAAGGACATGTCAATGTTGACTTCTAACATGGTGACATGGCACACAAAATGGAATAGATGACCAATCAAATCACATGGCATGACGAACTGTCAAGTCACTATGGATGTCAACTTCAGTTTAGTTTTCTCAGTTGTGATTCCTTGCTGTTTAGCTTGAGAGAATCACGGGAATCCCACCATCTCACCAACTGTTATCATCAATTGGTCGTGGCATGCATGATGATCTATGCATTGACAACTTTGATGGCATGCACAAAAGTTATGAAGATAGTGTAATTGATCTCGTGCAGTCAGGTAGTCCGTACATTATGAAGTCTTTGTGATCTTAATTTGTCACATGTATAATTTTCTTTCCCAGGGGATGCTAACAAGAACCAATTGCATTGCCGGATGAAGATTTCTATAAATATAGATAATGAAAAAGAGCTTATATTAGTGGTGCAATAGAAAACTCTTGGGGAAATTGTTAAATCTCGCACTGGCATTGGGCGTTGGCAGTGGCATTGGGCGTTGGCAGCAGTGTATTTTATTTTCGGGTAGGTTCAGTATTCAAGTTGGAATGTAAAGGGCAATTCTGATTCAATTTGGTATTTCTAAGTTTGCAGGCAAGGTATTACAGGAGAAGAAAAGATTGGTTGGCTACTTTGTCTACCCAGAAAGCATATTAGATTTCTCTATTTTAAAGAGTGCCTCAATGCTTGCTACAAGTGTTGGAACTGCTCAATTGGAGAACTCTGGTACTTAACTACAAAATTTTTGCACTTGTGTTTTAATCTGCAGAGTGCTGGTAGAACGTGTCTTAGCTTAAAGGTGCATATTGTTGTTTCATGCTACATTTTATTCAAGTTGTTTTACTGCTTGACAAGGTGACCTTACACAAAAACCGGTGGCTAGGAAACTGAAGTTGGTGAAATCAAGCGAAGGGCACATAACAGGAACAGTTATTCTTCCTGTGCTCGTAACTGATATAGTTTCTGATGTGAGGAGGAGGTGGAGGTGAGTAATAGTGAGCGGGGGCACATGCGGACGCACATGAATCTTGCCAGGGCGCTTCTGCTAAGGGAGTTGATTATGATAGACCATTTGGCGAGGAGGCATAATGCCGCAATGAATATGAATTAGGTATGTTTTGCTTTCATATTTTCATGCTTGCTTTGTTTTCTGTTTCTTAATTCACTTTCATTGGATGATTCATTAAGGGAACCAGTATGGCAAAATGAAATGAAATGAAAAAAAAAAGTGTTGTTGAAAATACTGTTTGGATTGAGGCAGGAAAAAAAAGGTCTGACTGTGTATCAGCGAAAATTTTAGTGGTCCCGGCGGGCCATTTGGCCACAAATTACAGGTTTGGGCAAAATGCGACGGCCGGCTTCAGTAGGATGCCTTACCTACGGACTACCTGCAGATTCGCCATTTCGTGGCACTTTATTGCGTATTACGACATTAGAATGGCCAATTAGATGTTTGCTAATTGGAGTGGTATTGACTTTGGGGCCAATTTAGTCCCAAGTGAGAACTAGATATACTTATGGAATGGCCATTTAGGCCACTTGGCCAAAATCCTGGAATGCCTTAAATTCGCCAAATCTTAACTTATTAAGAGGCCCCCTCATAAATTCGTCACTTATGGGGGGCTAACATTATTAGAAATTTTTATTTCTAAATATATCTACCAACTAAGAATAATCTCGCTCTTTTGGAAAATCAAATATCGAGGCACTTTTCAATCCTCTTTACGAAGACTCCGGCATCCGATTTCTGATTCTCCCTACCAGCAATATGTGCATTATTGAAATACATGGAGTATGAATTCAAATTCATACAGGGGAGCGACTTCTTTATGTTCGAGCAACTAGCTCTATATTTCATAAAAATCTAGCTTAAAATCGCCATTTGAGCTACACATTATTAGATATTTGGTTCAAAAATCGCCAATTGGGTTGCAGCCACATGAGAAAAAAATAGGAAAAATGGCCAGTTCAGGCTACACTTTTGGGGTCGTATTTTACAAGGAATGGCCAATTCATTATACTTATACAAAATTATAGGTCCCTTAAAATTTTCCCTGCTGTGTATTTGGTATTGAGGCAATGAAAAAAAAGTTTGGATGCTTTCTTGGTATTGAGGCAATGGAGAAAAACGTAATTGTTTTGTTGGTATTGAAGCAATGTAAAAAAAAGTCTCAGAAATGTGGAAAAAAAAAAAAAAAAAAAGCCAGCCTGAACTAGAATCCTAGACCAGACATCTGCCTCAGTCAATCCCTTGGCAGTATTATCACTCTACTACTAGTCTGAGCATTTCTAGTATAGTATCAGTTTACTTCTCACATTCAGAATTAGTCCATGTATCATTGAATCATCTAGATGTTCCATAATATGGTAAAAATATTTTTAACTGAATGGCCTCTGTCCTAGGGGTCAGATGACAATAATTTTCAAAGTATATTCATGTAAAAAATCATTATGTATCTTTTAACACTGTGTATACAGCACCATAGAGAATTACAGTCTAAGACCATATGTTTTAAAGGGGCATAATATTTTATATCAAGAGCCAATTTAATATTCTGATCAATCTAATTCCGCCAAATATCTTTAGGCAGTTAGACCATTACAAGGTGTTGTTGTT
Organism: Isoetes taiwanensis; assembly: GCA_021234155.1. NCBI lineage: Eukaryota > Viridiplantae > Streptophyta > Lycopodiopsida > Isoetales > Isoetaceae > Isoetes > Isoetes taiwanensis. The sequence goes on from JAJEKV010000018.1 coordinate 16,807,761, forward strand.
CTTAGACTTTAGAACCAGCATAGTATTTTACACACTATGAAACTATATGAAATACACATGTGATTTTGGCCATGGCCCAAATGTTCAGTACCAAATGGATCCTGATATCCTACTATTGTTATTTTATAGTATCACTTTAAAGGTTACGTATCCCCTTTAGTGATCTGCTTTTAGAATTTATCTGTTTAACAGATTAACAACCTTTAACAGGCTTGTAAGCCCTACTCACTGTTCTAGCAGCCTAACATCACTCATAGTATGATTGTCCCTGATCGAAATACTGCTGTTTTTGACTGAACAAATCCAACATAAATGTAAATTCGTGACAAAAACCTTTATGGCTTGTATTCCCAAAACAGTATGTTTCTTTCCATAAGTGTAAATAAACTACAAAACTTATCCATAGGTCATGTTTCCTATAAACCTCCAAACTTTATAAACCTTTAACATAAACCAAAAATAGGTTTTACTCTGTATCTATCAGAATATTTGTAAGTAAGTTATGCATGACTGTAAACTCAAAAATAGAAGAACCCTGTTCGTGTGCTCAGTAGCTTAATCCATGTGTTGTATATGAACTCGTTGTATACCAGAACCTGATCCATCCTTGCATCCATACCTTACTTGTAAAGCAAAAGAGACAATGAGAAGAAAACCCCGTACCTGCAGCCAAACAATACCCTGTTAGCATAAAAAATGGTATCAGGGCAAGGGCCAAAAGGTACATAGGGGTTTTCAGCTCTTCGCTGATTACCCATTGTTCCTTTTGCCCTGTTAGTAAGTATAGATTACAAGATTGTCCTGAAATCAGATATAGCTTTTATGTAATTCAACTGAACCACTTGCATGCCTTAAGATATATTAATCACTGATACATGGTAAAACAGGTCTAAAAACATATTCTACTTCACTAGAATAGATCCCTGTTTGTGTAGATGCACTCATATTATCTTAGTTTTGCCCTGTTACATATTCTCAGCATTAAAGTTACCTCTGGACCAACCATATGCGAGGAGAATCTTAATTTGTTGATATATGGGACTGTATCATGCCTAAGGGTATAGATGAGCAACTGCTCCTAATGTGCAGGATGATTTCCGGCCTTAGGGTAATCTGCTGTACCTATTATAAAGATCAGAGTTAAACCTATTATAGGCAGCATAATGTTTGTACTACCAATGTATCAAATGTTTATCTAAACTTTTATATGCTGCCCTGTTTCGTAAATATTATCTTACTAAATCAGGAGCAGACTGATACTTTTGTATCCAAGCCGCCATAACAACCAATATAACATATAAATGTAAATCAAAACCTGATCGAAGTCTGGATCCCCTTCCAGCTCCTGAGTTTCCTGGATTTGGTGTATCTCTTGATAATCATCTTGGCGTCTTTTGCCGAAATTTTTGGGACCTCTTTGATAGCTTCTATCATCCCTTTGAAATCCGCCTCTTCTTTGGCCGTAGCCTCCTCTAAAACCTCTAGATTCCATTCTGTGATCACTCCTATCAGACCTAGCAATGTAGGCTTCAAGCTCGCGCTTCAAGTCGGCTGTGTTAAGATCCTCATAATCTGATCCTGATGTATAGTTATCATCAGAGAAGTAGCCCATTATGTGGGCGCTTGCTTCTAAGAGAAAATCGCCTGCCGGAATATTGTCATAGATCTTCTGCTAGGTCAACTGGTCTTTACCATTTTTCCGGCCCTTTTACCTTAAATGCACCGTTTTAGGGTTTAGTTTTCTTTAATCCTGTGGCCTCTATGCCCTCAACTATTATAATGTCCTTAGACCCTCGATGGTCATTTCTATGTAGCCTAGACCATATTATCTCTTATTAGAATACACAGGTCTGTCTTAGTTTATTTAAACCCAACTTGTATGCTGAATCATGTTTGGTCTGACCATACCCATATGGATGTTTTAAACACTTACTATGTAGGTTATGAAGTATATCAAGACCAACTAATATAATTATCTCATTCACAGCCCTTCCACCTAAAGTGTTATGAGTGAGGAGCTAGAAGTCAAAATTAACTTTACATCTTGCACAAAAAAAAAAAAAAAAGAGAGAGCCTGAGAAAAACTTGCATGTTGAGCGTTTGCTTACATGGGAACTAGTCCCCTAAGGGTAGACAAGCCACCTGGAGTTGCTCTATGCACAAGGGGTTCGATACCCCTAGCTTGTAATTTCTGTTTGCAATCCAGCCATGCCATGCTCATTGCAAGTACTTCATCTTGATCCAGCTCAGTAAAAAAGCACACAGGTAAACTTTATATGAACCAGTACTGTCATGATACATTAGAAGCGCATGTGAGGCCAATTCCATTTTGTGGTTAAGAAGCAAGCAGTCTAATTTAAGTATTGCTATAGTTAACTTGTGCTTTAGCCTTTTCTTTCAGAAATGCATGTGAGGCCAATTCCATTTTGTGGTTAAGAAGCAAGCAGTCTAAGTCTAATTTAAGTACTGCTATAGTTAACTTGTGCTTGGCTTTTCTTTCATTTGAAATCACGCTTATTATGTAGGTAAAATCAGGAGGGTGCATATTTGAGTGCACAAAGACTTGTGGTTGTGGTTTGTGTTGCTGCAGAATCTTGCTTGAATCTATTTCACACTTCCTAGTAGATTAGATGATTTGCTGGCTCAATGAAATTAGAAGGGGATTGTTTAATTTAAAAAGCTCATGTGAAGGTGCATATTGTTGTTTCATGCTATATTTTATTCAAGTTGTTTTACTGCTTGACAAGGCGACATACAAAAACCGGTGGCTAGGAAACTGAAGTTGGTGAAATCAAGCGAAGGGCACATAACAGGAACAATTATTATTCCTGTGCTCATAACTGATACAGTTTCTGATGTGAGGAGGAAATTAAAGCTTATTTTACACTCCTTGTTTAAAGGAATCTTTCTAGACAAAAAACCAGCTCCAGACCAATTCAAACGCTCATGTGGGTCTCAAGGACGAAGTAGAGGGGCCACAACTAAATCAAGAAGTGAACATTCAATCTTCTCTTGCAGTCCTTAATTCTCAATTACCGCGCGTAATGTTAAAGTCGTCTTCAATGGCTCATTCACCAGCAAAGCTGCAAGCATCTGTTTGCACATCTTTTGATGGAATATACACAAGGAAGCTACAGCGTGGACTTCAAAATAATATCGGAAAGCAAATAACTGGGTCAAGGAGCAAGCAGACACCCAAGACTGCGCTAGATCAGAGAACGAGGGCAGACATATTATGCACAAGTAATATGGACAGGCATGTTGCTAAAGGAGTAGGTGTTTGGCTTAGTGAAAGCACGAAAAGCTTGAAGCATATCAGACTGGCTTTATTTGAGAAATAACACCGTGAAAAGAAAGTTTGATGCAGTTGGTAGATCATGACTTAAAGACGAAATCCGTTTGTTATGCATGCATCCTTTGCTTAGATTTTTATACAATTATGGAAGAAAGGGAACATTTTCCTCTTTGTGTAAGCTTTTGTATCTTAATTCATATAAAAGCATCTGAGGGCATTATTTTTTTTTTTTTTTTTTTGAAGGACGTCAAGCTTTATTCACCAACTAGAAACCGAGCAACATAAATGCAAAGGCAGATTATAACCCCGGTGGACAAACCGATCCAACCGAAGCACAACCACCGCCTATGCAAAAGAATGAATCTGAAGGTAAGTATGCCAGATGAGTACTTTCTTCTCTTGATCAAGAGAAGAACAATTGTAAGCCATAACAATTTTATCTTGCGCCCTTGAAGAACAACCTCATCTGCAAAGATCTATGCCCTTAAAGATAAACAACCTCCTTCTCTTCAGATTGACCATAAAAGCCCGACCACATGCGAGATGAAAAGCTCGTTTCCGTTGTTTGGGCCAAGCATCAGGATAGATAGCAAGCAAAATTTGCTGGCTAGATCGAGACGTGCCAAAAAGGGTCAACAACCAAGACCATGCCTGCCGAAGCCTCTCACACAAGAAAAAACAATGCTCAATACTCTCAACCCTTTGCTGGCATAAAGGGCTGAGCTCTGAAATCCGATTATCCATTTTATGGACTAACACATTGACTACGAGGCATCTATGGATCACTTGCCACCACAAAACTACTACTTCGGGTGAAGCGACTTATCCCATACCCATATCCAAACACTTTTCCATTGTGGGTGAGGGACTGAAGATGCCATCTATTAGATGGAGGCAGGGGATTTCAGAATGCACAAGCAATTTATACACAGAAGACACAAACCGCCCTGGCTGGATATCCTGATGGCAACCCCATATGACTACCTCAATCTGTGGACCAGAATCCTGTGGCAACAATGCAGCAATATGATTCCAGATTACTCTGTCCCATCTGTACAACAAGAACTTTGTTCTAAATGCTTCCCATGACATGAGATGATCAGACTCATACCAAGCTGCAATAGTATTGATACCAGCTGCTACCCATCGTCGTTGTGTCTTTGGATGAACAACCACACTTAGAGGCACATTCTCTGGAGTGTCCTGCAAAGGAATCCACCAGCATGGAGTGGACAACTGAAGACATGCCTCAGGATTAATATGGAAAAGAGACCTGACAGTGTCCCAAGCCGCAAGCAACCCCTTTAGAAAGGGAGAAGCATTAGGATACGGATGCATATGATAAAGCAAAGCCCAAGGAAGGAGGGGGCTTAATGGAGGCCTTATGAAATGGGAGACAATCTTTGAATCGATTGCACCAACAACCTCAGGCCAGGAGAATCATCCTTACCAATGAAAATCCTCCAAATGAACTTTGATATCATCACCTTGCTTTGGAGGTGAAAATCCAACATACCAAGACCACCAGCTGCCTTAGGTCTAATGCATTTCGCCCAAGCTACCTTGACCACTGCTCCTAACTCATTTCCACCCCAAATAAAATTTCTGACGATACGCACAATCTCCTCCATCTTACACTGCGGAGCTAGTAAAGCAGACGCCATGTAGACATGAGTATTACTAAGAACACATTTAGCCACAGTGATTCTACCGGGCATGGACAGTTTAGCTGTATTCCACCAAAACAAGTGCTTTTGCAACCCACTAATGATTTCATCCCAAGCATCTGAAGCAGAGACATGAATTCCAACTGGGATACCAAGCAACTTTGTGGTATTGCCATGCAGAAGAATCTTCCAAGGATAGTCCAAAATACAGGGAGGGATGGGACTGTCCAACGTCCACAAAGCTGTACATTTTTGCCACCCTACAAGAACTCCTGATGCTAAGGAGAATGTGTCTAATAATAGCTTAGCATTACGAAGATTCTCAGCCTCGGCATATTGGTTACATACCTCTTGAGAACCATCGTCCATTGGGAGGCCTTGAATAACGCCATCTTGGGTAGCCACGGAGAAGAGCTGGGACAAGACTTCTGCCACAATTGTGAAAAGCAAGGGTGCTAAGGGACAACCCTGTCGAATTCCTCTACCCACTACAAAAATATCCGATGGCTCGCCCTGGAAAAGGACAGTAGATCTGGCTGATGTATGGAGCTTCATGACATTCCTTGTGAATGACTCCCCAAACCCAAGTGCAAGAAGACACTTCTCCAAGAAGCCCCAATCAACACTATCGTAGGCTTTAGCAAAATCAAGCTTAAGATACACTGCTCTATGACCCTGTAACCGGGCCCAATATATTCCTTCATATGCAGCAGCCACATTGTTGAGAATACAACGACGAGGGAGAAAGCCAGATTGTGTTGACGAGATAGCGTCAGCCAAGATGTCTCGGACTCTTTCTGCCAATGTCTTAGCAAAGATCTTGTACACAGAGGAAAGCAATGTAATAGGTCGCCAGTCAGAAATAGTCTTGGGTTCCTTGTTCTTTGGAATGAGAGAGATACAACCTGTATTCAAAATCTTATCAAGGCTCCTAAATCTCTGAAACTCACAAAAGGCATCATATATGTCATCCTCCAACCGGTCCAAAGACTTACGAAAAGAATTCAATAGGAAAGCCATCAAGTCCGGGGCATTTATCCCTTTTCAAAGAGAGCCCATTTGCTTTTAAGTCCTCCTTCACAATATTAGACTCAAGAAGCAACCTACGCTCTTGAAACAATGCGACGCGACCTTAGTCAACACGACCAATTGCATGTCCTTCCCGAAAGGGCAATGGGTGTCGTGCAAAGAATGAAGAAAAGTGATGATGAAGATATCGCTTAAGATTCACCGGATCGGAGATAAGAGCACCATCCGGCAAAGCACCAAAGAATGTATAGAAGTGGCGAAGTTTCCTTCTTCTTGCGGCAGCAAAAAAGAACCAGGGTACATCTATCACCGTCCTTGAACCCTTTGCAACCCCCGCCTTCACTTTGGCTTGATGAACTTTTTACGGTTTCTATAGCCTTGATTCGAGAAAATAACTCCTTTTCTCGACTCCATTAGTATGGCCCGAAGCGCCGAGTACTTCTAATTCTGGTACAATGCGGTCAATAGCCCTCTAGCTTCAGACTCGACTCTCCCATATTCTTTTGCAAATGACTTCCCTTTGCAGACAACTTATTTGCAACAACCCGAACATGCCCCTACGAGGTGAGAAGGCCGAGACCAAGCCCGACTACACCCAACTTTGAACTCATCATCCTCCGGTACTTGCAATTGCTTTAAAGTAGGTCTGGTAGGTCGATGACAATTAGCCCATCATTAGTTAGAAGTTGTGGATTATGATCGGATTACTGAGAGCTATCGGAAGATTTGAGCGGCGAAAATCCGCTAGCCCGAGCGGTTTGCACAAGTATTAAAGTATCCTCTATCATGCCTTGCATAAGCTCGCCGACTCTGTCCAACCATTACACCACGTAAAGGGGTGATCACCATCAATCTCCATAAAAGGCGACCATCATGTAAAAGGCGTAGCCATTGCTCTCGCTCGAATCCTTGCACCACTTGAGCAGCGACCACTTCTATCTCTTTCCAACTCGACCATATTGAAGTCGCCAACGAGCAACCATGCAACATTTTGTCCAAGGAGAACTTTACTCCTCGGAGTTGCCCCCACAAAGCACCCCGACGAGGTCTATTATGAGCATACACATTTATCAAACCCCATTCTTGGCCCTTATCTTTCCATTTGATTATTATCCACCGCTTAGAACCTATCTGTTTGAGTGAAAGTGACATCCTGAGATGACTTCCATCACGGTAAGCACACCAGCCTTAGATGCATCGCGGCCAGACACCAAGACATTATAGTCGATCCAAATACATTAGCTACTTTATGTACATCACCACGGCGGCATTTATGCTCTTGGAGGCAACAAAAGGTCGTGAGAAAACTTAGGCGGTAAAGAGACAACCTCGGCTTCTTTTACTTGGGGAAGAAGCCACTCCCCTCACATTCCAAGACAACGGGTTCATGTGGCCAAGATATTATGCTCCACCTCCATACCAATAGAGCCGACCTCAACCATGTCCATCTCAAGATGGTTTCAAGGGAGGTCAGCCCACCTCGCCCACGGAAATTGGCAAGGGGAGCCTCCTCTGTTCCACCCTTCCATTGTTTTGTTCAAGACTTGGTGAGGGAGAGCCTCCCTCTGCTCTACCCCCCCATTATTTTGTTGGGTGGCGGCAAGGGAGAGCCTCCTCTCTGCTCCACCCTTCCATGCAAATTATCGAATCGCTCATGACATGTGACACATGTTGACTAGCCTTATTGCGTGCACTCTTTTCCAATTAACATTTGTCCATCCCTCTTGGGCATTTTCATGATGTTCTTGAACACTTTCATGCCGCTCTTGCAATTCCCGGATCTTTCAGTAACTTAGCCCTAGCATCCTCTTCAAAAGCGGGAGTATGCACAATCTTACGTGGGATAGTGGTTTTAGCAACAGATGGAGTAGCAACAATGTGAGGTCGCAGAGCATTGGCGTAAGGGACAACGAGAGGGTAATGGAGACACATGAGTAGGTAGGAGGCACGGAGGAAGAAGGGACCATTGCGAGGCGATCTCTTTTAGCACTAAAATTTGCAAATAAAGCAAGTTGAGGGAAATAAATCAGCAAGTCGAGGGGCCATTAAGCAACCGCAAAGCATACTTGAAAAGATAGGGCCACTTTTCACAACCCACGGTCGGGGAAGACCGGCGACCCGGAAGGAAGAGAAACACAAATTTTAGCACCATCAACAATAGAATGGGCGGATGAGTACCCGGACCATTAGCTTAATACCGATAAGAAACTCAGGCACCAAGAGATCGGGGAGGAAGATTAGGAATAGAAAACCAACATGGCATCCTAAGAGCAGGAGTCATACCGGGGAGAAAATCCCGGTAGTAAGGCTGGTACAAAATATAATCACTCCACATTGGGTCCACACCACGTGCCACCGGTTGCTCAACAAACCCACAAAGATCATCAAAAGCGATCAAAAGAACTTCTTATCCAAAGATCTTTAAAAATACGATAAGGTGGCAACCCTAATCTCAGAAGATGACCAACCAACCAATAGCCAAGCTTCCTACTATCAAGAAATGCTCCAGTATATTGACCAACCACACTAAACGACAACAAGTTACTAATACACTTCTTGTGTAAGTCATGATCAATCTCGACCACATTGTACCCAGACGCTTGAAGAGTATTCTTACACATTTCAGGCTGATAGAAAACTTCAACAGAAGGTGGCGAAGTTCAACTGTGTCTCCTTTGCTCGCGAACTCACCCAAAAGATTACTAAGATCTCTTTTATTATCCTGAATCATCACATCAATAGCTGTAGCAACACGCCCAGCAGACGTAGTTGAAGACAAGTCCTTCTTGATCCAATCACTAAAGCGCTCCCTGCTAGCATTTACTCCAGAAGTTGAGGACCTCCAAGGAAGTGGACGGGACTGATCTTTGTTAGAATTGACACCCGCTGGCGCCGAGGCACCATCCACAGAAGCATTACCGCTATTCAAAGCACTTGTACTCTTGATTGCACCCATTAGGGGTGCCAAAACAGGAAAATCAGCATCTTGAAAGACATTCTCACTATAAGCCAAAGGGTTAACATGCAATGCCAAATTTGCCCCCTGCACCGGCATGGATACATGAGGTTTTGCAGGCAGCTTGGAAGTTGACGCCATAGAGCCGAAACTGTCAGGGCCGAAAAGGCAATCAGCCGGAACCTAAAACCTGCGATGCCACACACCGTTGGAAAGAGCTCTGAATCAGCTTTCCAACGAGCCAAAGAACACCGTAATCCGAGGTCTGTAGCTCAAGATATAAGCACAAACGTAAAGCAGCCTCCGGCAGAAACCCTAGGGCGCATCCATCTCTCCTTCCAGCCTTCCCCAAGCATTTCCTCTAAATCCTGGTTATTCTCATCTGAGGGCATTATGCCTGAAGAGCTTGTTTGATTGAAGTGTAAAAGAATTGGCTTAAATAGCACCACTGCAAGAAATGAACTAGGAACCTAAGCTCGGCATTGTCAATACATTCTAAGTTTTAAAATTTGTTTCATCATCATAACGGTTTCAGAATGAAGTTTAGCCAATCAAATGTAACTATCTTTTTATAAATGACCCCAATTTTGGAAATTATACTTTCGATGCTAAACTTTCCACAATTTGTTTTGTATTGGGGAAGGGTATTCTTGCAAGGGTTTAGACTATGATTTGGGTATGGTATTGTATTGAAATCTGTATATTTTAGTGAGAACGACGATTTTGTTTGGTTTTTTACATCATGTTTCTATTTTGGATTATTTGGGATGCTTTTTTTTTGTGGTGGTGCTTCAACTCCAGAGGCATGAGCCTACATGAGTGAAGGCAATGGCGGGCAACAACACAATCAGTGCCAACAACATAATGGCAACCACCAGGACCATTCTCATGGGATTTCAACATTAACGCCCTACGACAAAACAACACCATCTCGAACCTCCATGCCGCAACGCCCGTCCTTACCCAACAAGTCAAGGCCCACAAAAGCGCTCCATGCCATTCCTCGACCACAGGCATCGAACACTGCTACTGGAGCGACTACGACGGGCATACATAGCATTCACTTGAAGAAGTCCACAATGTCTAAAACTGCCCAGTGGGCTTAGCCTAATTAATATGAAGTTATCACTATTTTCTCTTTCCTTCCATAGCTTCTTAAATCACACTAAAAACTTTTAGGCTAAGAAAACCAAACTTTGTGTTCATATCATTCATAAGCCTCCACATTAAAAAAAAAAAAAAAAAAAAAAAAAAAAAAAAAAAAACACCAAGGCGAAGCGCAAAAAGAAAAATACGAAAACACACTCTCGGGTCACTGGAGGGCAACCCCTCGTGCGCAGCACCTTGTTTTATGAATGCTTCTTCGCCATATTCATGCTACATATTCCAAATAAGATTAAAACAGCAAACATTGTTAGCAAACAAAAAAGCAATATCTGGCATTGGCGTACCAAATCTGTTGAATGAAGACAGAGCAAGACGGATGAACAAGACGGATCGACAACAACACCACCAAAACTTTTCAGAGAACAGGACTTTTCTCGTCTCATGCATATGAATGAAAAGGTCGTAATAACAACCGTTAGATTGTTGAAGATAATCCAGATCAACGCTCCAAAAAAGCCGCACTCTAGAAATACTATTTAGTAAGGCCCAATGAATGCAACATTAAAATCATAGGAAAACCATGCCAAAAAGCGTATAAAATCACAAAAAAAACCCCTGTTATAATGCTAGATATTCTCTTGCTTTCCTGCACGTCCTAGTCACTTCTGCCCTGCTTGGGTCTATTTTTGCTCAGTTCTTATTGTTTTGGTATTGCTTATGTTCCATTTTTATACTGTTTCTAGGATGGGCCTTTGCCCCCCGTTTTGGTTCGGGCTTATGCCCCTCTTTTCTGTATTGGGTCCTATAGCCCGATTGGGTTTCCGCGGACGATAAAATCTCTTATCTTATCTTATCTTATCTTATCTTATCTTATCTTATCTTATCTTATCTTATCTTATCTTATCTTATCTAATTTTCATGGTCATATTTTCTCCTCTCAAATACCTCTTGGCCATTTGAGCTCTTTCCAAATTTTTCTGATCTCTTATTGCAGAGGACCATGCAATCAATTTTAAACCCACAATCTACTTAGCTTGCATAAATAAAATCATTTAGCTTCATTTCTGACACAATTGTGTTAGTTGAAAGTGGAGAGCATTCACGTTTTAAATCTCTACTTATTGATGGTTTTCAGCTATAACAGATCGAATAGCTCCCGTCATGCCATACTGGACCATTCTACATATGCTAGTAGACTGTCACTTTTGCCAAGAGTTACAACAAGAGATTATGACCAGTTTTACATCGGTGCATCATTTGACTTTATAATAGCAAGATTTTTCTTGAATGTTCATTGGAATCTTGCAAGCAAGCCATTTCAAAGCACTATTCTTTGCAATTTGCAGCTAATGCTTCAGAATATTATTCATGGATACAATCTTCAATGGACACACCATAGTTCTCCTTTAATACATAGATGGAGATTAGTCATGGAATGTTTTCAATTTAATATTTATGAGGTATTGGAAGAACCAATTTGTACTGGCAGAACCAATCTGTGCCACATACGAATGACAATGCGTAAGTAAGATATTATATCTAGTATGTAGATATGCATGCATATGCCTATTCCAAATAGTTACTATTTCATTGTATCTGAAAGGCTACGATTTGTAACTCTTTGTGGGTAATCTAAATGGTAAATATCAGGGTTCAAATCCCTAGGCCCTTTGGGTTATCTAATATAATTGACAAAATAGGTGTCATAGATTAAAAGAAAATGATGAAAAGTTATCTAAAGGATGTCACAAAACATGATAATAAATTGCCAAAAAGAAAAATATATCTAAAATTTGACAAAAAAAAAAAACCATTAAACAATTGCCAAGAAAAGTGACAAAAAAAGAGCATAAAATATAAGAAAATAAGTGTCAAAATTTTGTGAAGAAATTGCCAAATATGTGTCAAAGAATTGCCAAAAAAATAACAAAAAGTGATCGAGAATATGACACAAAAAGAACAATAAATTGCCAAAACAGTAACCTAAAATATGACAAAATCGGTGTCAAAAAATTGCCAAGAAAAGTGACAAAAATAACCTAAAATATGGCAAAATGCGTGTCAAAAAAATTACCAAAAGAAGTGACAAAAAAGTGACGATGTATTGTCATTGATTTTTGACATATTTATGGTCACATGTTTGTCACTTCTTTGGAATTTGTAGTAGTCTACAAAGTGTCAAAAGAACTGACAATAAACCCATGTTCTCTTGTATTACAGCCGTTGGATCCGTCAATCCTACGGCCCAGATCGTATATTGGAGCCTCTGGGCACCTCTCGTTTCGTTTATGGTCATTTATGATTGGGGACATCTATGATTTTGAATTTTAAAATACGAGTTCACCTAAGGTTTTGATGGAATATCAAGTCTCTATACGTCTTCACCTAAGGTTTTAAAGGTTTTAGAATATGAATTGCGGGAGCTCGAACCTTTACCAAAATAATTCAATATCGTAATAATACTACTTTGACCAATATAACCAGTGAGCTAACACAATTATTTTTTTATCTTAAATCTATGTTTTTTTTATAACAATCCATTCAATTGTTTTGGAGATATGATCTATGGTTTTAGGAATTGGCATTTTTACATCCATTTCAAATCCCCATGGAACCCTCTGTTATTGTGCTCCAAATTCTAAACGAGCGATCCTACGATTCAAATCGTATCTTGGAGTCTCTGGGCACCTCTCGTTTCGTTTATGGTCATTTATTATTAGGGACACCTTTGATTTCGAAATATGAAATACAAGTTCGCCTAAGGTTTTGATGGAATATCGAGTCTCTATACGTCTTCACTTAAGGTTTTAAAATATGAATTACGGGGGCTCGAATCTCTATCAAAATAACTCAATGTCCTAATAAGACTACTTTGACCAATATAACCAGTGAGCTAACGTGATTATTTTTTATCGTAAATCTATGTTTTTTTATAGCAACCCATTCAATTCTTTTTCGGATATGGTCTATGGTTTCAGGAATTGTCATTTCTACATCCATATCAAATCCCCCACAAACGAGGATCACTATGTACAGTCCATATCAAGGAATAAAGGGCAAATATGCCCATCCGACAGCTCTTGTTGCCCTACGTAACCCCCCGTGTGAATATGCACCCAAACCAAAGGGGGTTTAAGGGGGATTTTAATTTAAATGTGTTAAATGCAATGGTTTGTGTTAATAATGCTAATGGTAGTTGTGTGTTTATTGTTATATTAAAAACATTTTTGGGCCCTTCGGGCCCTAACTAAAGCAAACATAGGAAAACTTTATGGGCCTAAATATTAATTACTAAAAAGCATAGTAACATCAAGACAAACAAATTATTTCCATTGCAAACAACTATGAGTACATTTTGTAATCTCAATTCCCTGCATCACAATGGATCACCTTAACATCACGATGAATATGTCCATGTCGATGAAGGTACTCCAAAAATGTGGCAATAATAGTCTCCTCAAAACGATCTGGGTATGCTGCCTTCATTATGTGCAGACATGAGCCTCCAGTCATATATGGCATAACCACCCAAAGGTTACAGTCTACAACAAATGAACAATACGACTTTACAACATTGGGATGATTAATGAGGCTCATTGTTTGAGCCTCCCTTCGGATGTCATCCTGCAAATCAAGAAATGACTTACATCATTATTGGCCATCAATGCATCAGCCATAAAAATTTTAAAACAAATATTCTTACAAACGAAATGCAACGAACTTGAAATGCAACGAACTTGTCATACATGGGCGGAGCAACTATGGCAACGGTTAGAAGATTATGAATGTGTAAGGAGATACTTTTGGCTGTGCATTTTCATTCCTTAACATAATAATGCATGCCTATAAGGTCGTAAAACATCCAAAGCAAACATTTTACATGTTTGATACCAAGAAGTGTGCTTAGAAGATAAGCCCCATCCATCAGGAAATTACAAACTGCAAAATTTAGTATCTTAGTTATTTAGTTATTTATTATTATTAGAGGAAGTAAGTTACCAGATTGCTATTGCATCTCTCTAGATCGAGACTTTTAACTGCAACCACTTCATTGAATGGAATGCATAGTGCTCTGTACACCACTGCACTGACGCCTTGTCCTATTTCCTCTAGAATTTTACACTCAGATATCCCAATGGATGTTGTCTTGCCGCCACAGTCAATTATAAAAGCTGATATCTAAAATATACCATGTATAACATGCTCCACCTTTCAATGATATGCTTTAGCAGGACTGTAACCCTTTCTAAGTTTCAGACCTGGATGTGGAACGTTTTCATAAAAATTATCTAGAATAGGGCATCGCTCACATCCACAATCTGGCTGATATACATGGTCTTTAGACTTAGCAGATGTAGTTTCATCAACAAATGCATCATCAGAAAGGATATTCACCACAGGATTTGCCCCCTTTTCTAAAATCAACGGCTAACAAAAGGGTGCACTCTAGAAATACTATTTAGTACACCTGGATGAATACGGCCACCAAATCATATGAAAACCTTAGAGAAAACAGTACAAAAACAAAAACAAAAAACCCTGTTATAATGCTAGATATTCTAAACAAGGTGTACCCTGGACTACCACAGTCGTCGGTTCCGTCGATCCTACGGCTCAGATCGTATGTTGAAGCCTCTGGGCATCTCTGGGTTACATATTCTAAACGAGGCACACCCTGGACTACGACAGTCGTTGGATCCGTTGATCCTAATCCCAAAACATATATTGGAGCCTCTGGGCACCTCTCATTTCGTTTATAGTCATTTATGATTTTGAAATATGAAATACGAGTTCGCCTAAGATTTTGATGGAATATCGAGTCTCTATACGTCCTCGCCTAAGATTTTAGAATATGACCAGTGAGTTAACGTGATTATTTTTTATCTTAAATCTATATTTTTTTTATAACAACCCATTCAATTGTTTTGGAGATATGGTCTATGGTTTCAGGAATTGTCATTTTTACATCCATATCAAATCCCCCTGGAACCCCCTACTATTATGCTGCATATTCTAAATGAGGTGCACCCTGGACTACTACAGTCGTCCGATCCATCGATTCTATGGCCTAGATCATATATTGGAGCCTCTGGGCACCTCTGGGCTACATATTTTAAACGAGGTGCACCCTGGACTGCCACAGTCATCGGATCCATCGATTCTACGACCCAATTGGAGCCTCTGGGCACTTCTCGTTTCGTTTATAGTCTTTTATGATTGGGGACACCTATGATTTTGAAATATGAAATACGAGTTCGCCTAAGGTTTTGATGGAATATCGAGTCTCTATACGTCTTCGCCTAAAGTTTTAGAATATGAATTTCGGGGGGCTCGAACCTCTACCAAAAGAACTCAATGTCCTAATAAGACTACTTTGACCAATATAATCAGTGAACTAACGTGATTATTTTTTATCTTAAATCTATGTTTTATTTATAACAATCCATTCAATAGGATATGGTCTATGGTTTTAGAAATTGTTATTTTTACATCCATATCAAATCCCTCTGGAACCCCCTGTTATTGCGGGGTCTTTTTTGGCTCCCTAAATCGGGGTCCCCCGCGGCCAGAAATCGCTTAAGCGATTTTGGGCAGGAAAATCGCTTAAGCGATTTTCCCGCCTAAAAAGGCCCCGCCGGAAAATGCCGAGGATAAAAAAAAAAAAAAAAAAAAATCTTAAGCTTAAGCGATTTTTACCGGCGCATGCAGGCCGTGAGGCCGCCCCTGGCCGACGAGCCCGAGGACGAGGACTGCCGCAAGACCCAGCGCCGACGAGGCCGGCGCGCGTACGCAGCTTAAATTGAAAAAAAAAAAAAAAAAAATTCAAAATCGCTTAAGCGATTTTCAGGTTTCCAGGCTTAAGCGATTTTTAGGTTTCCAGGCTTAAGCGATTTCCAGGCTTAAGCGATTTTCAGGTTTTCAGGCTTAAGCGATTTCGCCTTCACGGATCTTCCAGTTTCCAGTTTTGGAAGTGTTTGACTGCATCCATAAGGTATTTAATCTGTGCCCATTTGTGTCTTGATATGCCTAGATTTTGTATTTGTCTTCAGCTCTAGTATTGTTAACATGATGACATCAACACATATACATATATCCAATGGCTGTCTTGTTATTGGGTTGATCTTATAGTGTCCTATTAGGCTCTCACTCTAAGTTTGCCACCACTATTTGAACCACTGTTAAAACCTTATATTTTATGACCATAGGCCACCATAGCCAATAAAATAATGGCATGCACTTATTTATTTCTGGACTAAGCCCCTCGGCTGAACCTTGGAACATGTATTTGGCTAGACCTTGAGTTATAGATGTAGATCTTGTCAAATCTGTAAATATGACATGACACACTTGGTAACACACTGATGAGTAATCTTCAATTGTTTAACGGTTCGCCCATGAGAGGAAAGCGCTACCCTATTCTTTCTAGACCTTTTAGATTTGGCTCATATCATTCCATGACCTTATGACAAAACTGGATCATTGATCTATACATGAGGACATCTACTAGCCTTTGTTGTATTCTAAAACCATGGGCCTTTTAAACCATTGCCATTATAACCATGGTCTTATGACAAAACTGGACCATTGATCTATACATGAGAACCATCCGTCTGCCAGTATTGCATTCCTCGCCCATTGCCTGCAACCACTGACTAACCACCAATCTCAACGTGTCTTCGTCCACTACAGGTGCTGGTGGCCGCTCGATGGGCTGGACCTCCGCTTCCCGTCCGGGATATAGCACTTCGAAGAGGTGGGGACGGTACCTAGAGAGAAACATATCTCCCGCTATGAGGTGCTTGCACACTGGGACATCAGCGGGACAAGTGCAATAGTGTTGCATCATCAAAACCGTATAGCGGACCCCATCATCTGCCCCGGATGCGATGGACAGTTCAATGGCCTCGTCGTCCACCACTGTGGGCTGCTGGGGTTCCTCCACCGTGGGCGTGCAAAAATCGCCCACCCTCATCGCCGACCGCCACCCCGAATACGATGCGGCGTGTGGATGTGCACAAGACGGACGCGGTCTCGCACCTGCACCTCTCCCACTCTGATGTCAATCTGGCTGACAGTGCTAGTCTCATGTTGAGGGAAGTCACTATCCTTCATGTACATGCGAACCTTGCAACTGCACACCCGCAGGCACTGGGTCACGTATTCCAGCGGGATCCCGTGCCTCGCTATGCCTGTCTCCCACTGTGATCTTATTTCTGCCAGGGTCTGCGTCTTCGACAAGTGCTGGCCATTGGCAATGTGGCACTGCGCCACTAGATTGTTCCAATCCTCCACCCAAGGCACACACTTATGTGGATGCGATCCCACCTTATGCAAATAGGAAACATGACCGACGACGCCCACGTATAGCCCCTCACGGTATTGCTCCCACCGTCCCTCATATCTATGCCACTCGGAAACAACATGCCTGTCTGGTCTCTGTGGAAGGGGAGGAAAATCTGGGTCTGCGATCCTGATGTCGCAAGGATACGGAGGCCTACCCTCGTTGACGGAAGCAATCATAAGATCATATGTCTCTTTCAAGAACACATACCCATGGACACGAACTCCTCGGGCCCGTTCCTGCCTAAGCCAGTTGCACGGATCGGGATACATCTGAACCACCTCCTGCACGACATTGGAACCACCGGGGCCACAACTAGCACTTGTGGCAACGAACGATGTAGAGCTATCGGCATCTGATTGGTCAGATGAATCCTCCCAGTAGTCGCTATTGCCATCATCTGAAAGCTCGCTCATAGAGCCCTCATCCTCATAATCTGAATCCGACATTCTAACAAACCCTATCAAACAAGCTGCACTATGCCGGGCAGAACTCAGAAACTACGAAGGCGGATCGCTTAAGCGCTCCTTTGACGAATATGGTAGACCCGCAGGCTCTGTTTTATATTGAATGGAAAATCGCTCAAGCGATTTTCAATTTTTTTTTTTTTTTTGGCGGCGTGTTTGGCGTTGACTGCACTCTCGACACGTGAAAATCGCTTAAGATTGCACATGTCTGTCGTGTTTGCACATGTCTGTATCTAAGTACTTTCTACTCTGCAATAGAAACATTGTCATTGATTCTACTACTTGTTTCCCATTCATAAAAAAAAATTATACATTGTTTTTGTCCATCCTGAGGACGTGACAATTTGATGCAACCACTTGCATCATTATCTGCACATTCAACATCGTTTCATCTTTATTTGGCTCGTTGAGCCATTCTACCGATCGTCATTGCGAGGAACGCCGAGACGTTAAAGCAATCAGAAGCTCCCTTTCACTCATCCTTGCGGCGACGATGGTGAAAGGAAGGAGAAGCTGTGGGGATTCTTTGTCCCTTGGAGGAGGAGGAGGAGGAGGAGGGGGATTGCTGATGATGTCCCTTGGAGGAAGAGGAGGAGGCGGATTACTGCTAGAAGGGACATATCGTGCGAAGACGGTCTTTAACTGCCGGACCATTATAACGAGATGGGCAAGAAGATTGGAGGCGGATCGCTTAAGCGCTCCTTTGACGCATATGGTAGACCCGCAGGCTTTGTTTTATATTGAATGAAAAATCGCTTACGCGATTTTCAAAAATTTTTTTTTCTTTTTTTTTGGGGCGTGTCGGCGTTGACAGACGCTGACACGCGAAAATCGCTTAAGCGATTTTCAATTTTTTTTTGGGCGTGTCGGCGCTGATAGACGCTGACTTTTGAAAATCGCTTAAGCGATTTTCAATTTTTAAAAAACATCACATTGGCGGGATCGCAGGTCGGGCCGACGGGACGATTGACCGAAAATAAAAATAAGCGTTTTTTCTTTTTTTTGCACCAAAAAAAAAACCACCTGGCCAGGTGATCCCATTTTTCCGGCCACGGAAAGCGAAAATCGCCCCCTTTTGAAAATCGCTTGAGCGATTTTCGCAAATTTGAAAAATCGCTTAAGCGATTTTTCCAAAATCGCTTAAGCGATTTTGGTCCGCGCGAGACCCCGATTTCGGGAGCCAAAAAAGGCACCGCTGTTATTGTGCTACATATTAGAAAGATAGAAACTCAGCTCTAGAAGGGTATGTGCTCTTTTACAATAAAGTTGGCCATTGATTCAACTTGCATTCTAAAGGCTTCCATTTGCAAATAATATAGCAGGATATCCTATCATTTCACTGGCTTGATCATAGAGTTGTTGTGTGTTGATCAATGCTTACTATCCAAGCTAGCAAAAGGTGAGGTTGATGCATGATCGTGTTTATGGTAAGCCTTAAGAAAGAGCATAAGTTATTTTAATCTTGACGTGGCTAAAAAACCAGCAATAACATGTGCCTTTTTGCTAGTTGTCCAAGGAATAGTCTCTCGGAATATCAAGGATTATGAGACAATACTTTGTGGGACAGTGGGGACACTACAAAAAATAGTAGTGCATTATCTTACCGAAAATATTGGTAAACTAGGTAAAACTAAAAGAAGAAGAAGAAGAAGAAGAAGAAGAAGACAATACTGGATTGTAGGGAAATGCATACCTTTTGGGACATGCTCATTTCGGAATGGCAAGGAGAAAGATATGTCAACAACTGATTGTGACATGGTTGAAAATAGGAGAACATGGGTAGAAAACAAAATGCAATTATAATATTAAAAAAAATAGAGACTTAGTTCTAGAATTGTATGGGCTCTTCAACTCAAAAGTTCTCCACTAATACAACTTGCACATGTGATCTAAGGCTTCCAATTGCAAATAACCTTGCAAGATATCTTATCATCGGCTTGATCTTAGAGTTGTCATTTGCAGAGCACTCTTGATGCTCATTAAGAGGTGAGGTTGATGCATGGTAATGTCTAAGTTGTTTTCATGTTAACAACATCTAATTAGAATGGAACGAGAACATAGACCCAAAAATCAGAATGGGAACGATAATAAAGAACATTTGCATTTTTTAGTTTTGAAAATCAACTTTGTTAATTTGGGATTTTCCGGTCTGGCTAAAAAGGTTTTTGGAATTTTTTTTGCGCGATTTCCTATGATTTGAAAGAGTTTTTTTCCGCCGGAAACAACTCCGATACTCCAAAAATCGAAAAACCTCCGTTTAATATGAATTGAAAGTTTTGAGATTTAATGTAACTCCACTGGGTTCTCGGTGGAAAATCGTTTTCTGGCCTCTGGGTTTTAAAATCATTCTCTGGCCTCCTCGGTTTTGAGACGGATTTATGTTTTAGACCCCTATATTTACCAATATCCTTCGGAAAACAGCGGCAGCGCTTGCTACCTTAACCGGCTCTGCTTCTTCTTCGAGATTTCTCAAGGTCCGGCTCTGCTTCCTCTTGAAGCAGCATGATTACTTCCGGATACATCAAACCAGGTAAGGATACAATTTTATTTATTTAGTCTGCCAGACCGTCCGATTAGATTTCTCTGGAGAAACTATCTGGTAAGAAGTGCATATTTGTCCTAGATTTTTTCCATGCATGTGCACGCCCTCTTAATGTTTGTCTTTAGTCCTGTAACAAACTGCAAGTCCAATGCATGGATTCCAAAGCTTTGATATGATTGCTAAATTTCTTCTTTTATATAGCTAAGAAGTTTGTGGATAGAACTATGCTTGCATCTATGTAGAATTACATATCAAACAGTAATATGGATGAACGGGCAATCTTTTGCATACATTTGCATATCTTTGCATTGGGAACTTTGCACATCTGTCCGGAGTTTGTTTGGAGATGTACTAAATTTTCCCCTGTGCTTGCATGACAGGATGGATATGCCTGGATATTATTGCACCAAATGGTGCAAAACCATAAGCAGAGAATGTGATGGAAGGTAGGCCATGCTTCCTTTTTTGAGTTTGTTCTTAATTATTGCTTTGGGTTTTCCTGTAATATAGTACTCTGTTTTACAGAAATGCCATGTTGAGGCTCAATGAGGTCGTTTTTAAGTTTAAGTTCACTTTATAATATGATATTTTGCCCAATTGGGATAAGCCTATGCACCTCTGCACATTATTTTTGCTGATGATGTTGATCTCGGTAGCATTCTTGAGTTTTTCTGAGTTATTCATGGCCTGTTTGCAAACTATATAAATAAATGGAGGTCTTTATCCTAAGAAGGGTTTTAGATTGCATGCTTTCTAGCTCATAAGCCAGCACCCTTGCCCTGAACTTTCTTTTTGTTTGTTTAAATGGCTTTAAAGCAATGATAGGGTTGCTTTGTGTTTTTTCATGCAGTCCATTTCTTGCAGCAAAGCTATTGATCTCATTGCAAGACTGGTGCTGCTACTAACATTATTTTTGGACTTGCTTTGGGCTATAAATCTGTCATCATTCCAGTTTTTGCTATTGCTATAGCCATTTTCCTGAGCTTCAGCTTAGCTGCCATGTATGGAATTGCTGTTGCTGCTCTTCGAATGCTCAGCACACTTGCCACTGGACTTGCCATCGATGCATATGGTCCAATCAGTGACAATGTTGGTGGCATTGCTGAGATGGCTAGTATGAGCCACTCTATTCGTGAGAGGACAGATGCATTAGATGCTGCAGGAAACACCACTGCAGCCATAGGAAAGGGGTTCGCTATTGGATCTGCAGCCTTGGTGTCTCTGGCTCTATTTGGCACCTTTGTCAGTAGGGCTGGCATTGCAGTGGTTGATGTTATTCAGCCTAAGGAATTTGTTGGATTAATTGTTGGGGCCATGCTTCCATATTGGTTCTCAACAATGACCATGAAAAGTGTTGGCAAAGCAGCATTGGCAATGGTTGAAGAAGTGAGGAGACAATTCAACACCATGCCTGGTCTCATGGAAGGACATGCTAAACCAGACTACAAGAAATGTGTTGAGATATCAACTAGCGCATCTCTTAAGGAAATGATACCACCTGGTGCTCTGGTTATGTTAACACCTCTGATTGTTGGAACTTTGTTCGGTTCACAAACTTTGGTTGGATTGTTGGCTGGTGCTTTGGTATCTGGAGTCCAGATTGGGATAATGCAAAGAAATACATTGAGGCTGGTGTTTCTGAACATGCTAGAACTCTTGGTCCAAAGGGATTGGACGCACACAAAGCAGCTGTAATTGGTGACACCGTTGGCGATCCTCTGAAGGATACCTCAGGTCCTTCTTTGAACATATTAATCAAGCTCATGGCTGTAGAGTCGCTAGTGTTTGCACCCTTCTTTGGTTGGAGATGCATTTTATTGTGGAAAGGAAATGGGCACGACTGATGTTAACAACAGCTGCAAGGCATCAATTCTTCCACTTCTGTTTCAAATCCTTTATGAGGCAAGATTATTAGAAGCATACAGGCAAGTTCTGTCTTAAGTATTGTGAGGCTACTTCCCAATGGTAGATAGATGCATTTTGGAAACTCAACTTTAAATGTTGTTTGCCACATATGCAAGCCTTTTGTTTTATCCATTGCTAGGTGTTGTGGTGGTGATAATGCACCACAACTTTTAGAGGGCATGTTCTATTATATTATTTCCTCATCATGCAACTAAATTATGACATGCTCATGAGACTATGGCATCCCCATGAGTTAGGCTGTTGTACCTCTTTTTCTCTGTGGTAGATTGTATATTCCTTAAATTTTAAAGTTACATCTGCTATAGTTGCAGCTTTTGGCGTTCTAGCTCTTGGGTTAAAAAGGTGCAACCACATATACAAACTTGCAATGGAGTTTTGCCATTACATTTGTTGCATCACAACTCGGAGACATGTTTGTTACACTTGCATTTCATTTTGGTATTAGCATCGCTATTGGGCACTTCAGCTTCACTTCAGCTTCAGTTCACGTAATTTTTCAATAACCTTAAAATAAATTTTCATTCACATCTATGCCTAGACTTTTAAAACAAAATCAAGCAAAATAGTGGAAAAAATGTGAAACACTCATTTATTACACGTTTGCCCTGTTATCATATTGTTGCAAAACAAACAACCAAAATTTAGGGTGCCAACATTTATCACACGTATATTCATTAGATTCATAAAGAGATTGTATTTGATAGAGGGGCCTTAGCATCCAAATAATAATACACCATGAATAGAACTAAGAAAATAAGCCTACAACTTCATGGTTTAACTTTTCATCAGATTCACAAAGTTATTGTATTTGATAGAGAGGCCTTACTTCTAATTTGCATAAAGTGTCGTGTATTTACGCTTGAGGAAACTATTGGATTTTCTTCATTCACTGGTCTACTACAAGCCATCCAAGTTAAAACAGTGTAATATCAAACCCCACCTATTTAGATTTAACTAAGTTCCAAACCCATAGTTTCATAAATAGCTCTACATTCTAACATTTGCCATGCCCACGTGCCATCCTATGCAAGGCACATTGTTTGTGTTGTAACGTCCTTTTTAAATGCCTCTGCCAAGCCCAAAGTCCAAGTCCAGTTAAGAAAGAATAACAACATAAAACAAAAGAACAATCTTGGAAAAATCCATATTGATTTTTTGTGTTGAACAAATATATAATCCCCAGGCACCAATCTATGAATGGCACATTCCATTCACACTGCCACATTGCATTGATAAACCTAATGATCACCTCTTCCACACATAACCAACAAACGAATTAAGGAAACATACAAAAAAGAAAGGCATTACAATAATGACCTTTGCAAGCAGAAAAGCCAATTACAATACCTATTCGAATTCTCCACTATAATTGTTACTTCTAGGTTGCACACAATATAAGGCCATCAGTAATAATTTGATGTTTTCTGGCTCCAGTATATTGACGTATCCTTTTGGTGACAAATTGCGCCACAAAATCCTATGTGGAATTGAGCCTATAGTAACTGGGATTGCTTTTGGCCGTTTATTTCAGATTTTGCTCTTGCATAACAACAGCAACTCTACCAACTTGAAGCCAATGAAGTTGCAAGCATAAAAAATATTCCAAAATAATTGGTTGATGCCCATACCGGTGTTGTAGGGGTGGGATGTTTACAATTTGCATTATGTACGTTTCTCAACTCTCAACTCTAGATATCATGGTGGCTTTTACGACATACAAGATGAATTGCAACATTGGCCCCTATTTTTTCTCTTACATATATTTTTGTGTGCTAATTAAAATATTGGTACCTATATTTTCTATTACATATAATTTTTATCTAAATAATCCCATCTACACTAGAACAATCACTTCAACATCTTTAAACATTTGCACATTACTTGCAGGCAAAGGTCAGAGCAATTATTGATGAACATTGACCATTGGGTCCGATGGTAAATTTATTTTATAGCTCTGAACACTGCAAATATAAATCGGTGAACAGAAATAATAATAGCTAACAATATGCAGTGGATGCAGATACGTGGCATTATAGCCTTCTCTATGATCCTCTTAATGGCGAGGTGTAGTTATAAGTATGCCCACATCCCTCTGTTTCTTTAGCACTTTGGGAACTAGACAGTTCTTTTCTAGAGAGCTAATCATGTTGCAGGGCACAAACTAAGGTAGGCCACAAACTTGAGAATGCTTTTAAATGGTTTGACGAGTTTTGACGTCGCCCTTTAACCTCTACAATGCAAATATTGAACTCATACTACTACCGCTCACTTGGCAAGCTCATTTTTTAGTGTGCATGGGAAATTGTAAGGAATATAAGTGGATTTATAAAAATACTTCAAGGACAGATACAAATTCATTAACATGTTGTGGACTTTGTCCTATTCTGATCCATTCTAACTTCTTCCACGACAAGCATCATTCCAAACACCACTACAAGCATCATTGCGATCGTCGCTACATGTAAATTATCCTATCAAATCTACAACTATCTAAACAACTTAATGAAACCCTTGCTAGCTATGTGTAGGCCATAGTTGTGTCAAAACTCAATACATGTTTTTATGCTATATGAGATTCTCCTACAATTGACCATGATGAACCATTATATAATTCACTAAAAACACTCATGAGCCAATGTAGCATTAACAATGCTAAAAAATTGTATATGCTCTTTGCGCTACATGTTCATGCCTTCTTATTTCAAGTATAATTTTGCATAGACATTGAATCCACCCTTCTTGCCTATAAAATACAAGAGAAAAAATTTGACCTATAAAATCTGAGAGAAACATAGGGGGCATAAGCATATCTTTTGGGTTATGATGCATTTCACCATGTAGCTAGAGGCGTCTTCTTTGGGCATTTTTATTCCACACGAAATCAACACAAAACATTCAATAATGCCCCTCACATCCACACTTACATTCACATCTTCCTTCCTCTTTAGGATCATGTCAAATACAAAAATTGCCATTCTTTCTTCTAGCCAATAATTAAATCACCATCCTTTCAAATTGTAGTAAAGCCCGGCAACGCCGGGCACCATAACTAGTATTATTGGATTTCCCTTAAAGAAGGCTTAAAATGAAGAAATATCACATGGGGACATATTTAAAACACATTAATGTATAAATAACTCCATAATTGGACTTTTTTTGCATAAGGAACATCAAAAAACACTTAAAATAAAGAAATATTATATTGGGACATATTTAAAACATACTATTATAAAATTAACTCCATACTCGTACTGTTGGTTGATTTCTAAATTTATTTGGCACATATATTTCTATTTATTAGAATATACTATTATCTACAAATATATAATTCTTTTGGCTGGATAGTCTTTTATTCCCTCTTATCAATCACACATATATCATTATGTTTCTCTGTATAGATAACTTCATTCATATTTTTTCCTTTTGAAAATATTATTGGACCTCCCTTTGCATAAGGAACATCAAAGGACACTTAAAATGAAGGAATATCATATGGGGGCATATTTAAAATACACTATTGTATAGAATAGAATATATTAGCGTCCCTTGTGCCCTAAGGCCCCTGGACTTGTGTAGCATGGGCGAGCTCCCTGACGGGCGCTACTAGCACATCACGCTGGTTTATTGTAGCCTTTTCCGAAGGCTCCCTTTTTTCTATTAATGTCGGCACCCCACTTTGAATCGGCATCAAGGCCGTGCAGAGATGCGTCTTTATCAAACAGCTTTAAGCTGTACATTTTGGCATCTATGCTTCGCCTCTTGGGCGGCTCATATCACAAGCCCCTTTTGTTTATGTACTTCCTGGTGTCTGGTCGTCATTTCCCGTATTGCATCTGCTAGCTCTCCCAATGTTTCTGTTCTTGTCATCATGATATGTACTGACTGCCCCCATTTTATGTTTCTGTACTTGTCCCGATGTCCCCATATATTGGGCACTTATTGAGCATGTGATTTTCGTCCTCCACTTCTCCGCTGTCACAGATTCTGCATATTCGGTCCTCTTTTTCTACTCTCCTCCACCTGTCCTTTTCAATTCTTAAGTCATGGCACCCCATCCTAAATTTTGCTATTATATCTCTTCTCTGTTTCCCAAGTAGGTTGTCCTGGTACATCTGCTGTCCTATCAGCCTTTCTGGGTTGAATACTACCGTGAGCCAAAGTGTCTTAGGTCCTATGTGTTTTTGCAGCAATGCTCGCGTAGCTTTGTTTGCCCATTCTTCGTTCCATTGACCTTCGTCTATCAGGTCGCTCAGATTCATCCCCATTTCTCTGGTCCATACTGCCACATCCCTAAACCATCCGTTGCTCGTGATGATGTGTGATTTTGCTGACTCGTTGATTGCGATGCTCGCTAGTTTATTTGACTTCCCGGTCGCATTATTTCTTATGAGGTACCTAATGGTCCTCTCCCATGCTCTCACCTCCATAGGTTTCTGGCCTGTCTCATATACTATGGCTGTTAGCGGTGTGTTTGTTCTCAGCCTGAATTCTTGTTTGTGCAATTGTCTGAGGATTCCTTCCTGTTTTTCCCATTGTCTGTTAGTCCTGGTCCCCAAGCTTCAGCCACATATAGCTGGGTTGTCGCGACTACTGCACTGAACAGATAGCATTTGATTTCCCAGTCTATTATTCTACTTTTATTGCAGAAGTTTTTCATATTGAAGTAGCTCCCAATGGCTGACTGGAATCTTGTATCTGCCCCTTTAGCCCATTTCCCTGTGCCGTGTGTATCATACCCTAGGTATTTGTACTCTGTCGATTCTTCTAGTTCTGTCCCCAAGTACTTGAACGGCTTATGTCTGTTCCTATTGCCGAAAAAGACTATTTTGGTTTTTGCAAGGTTCACTGTTAACCCTGTATTCTCGCAGAAGATCTCTAGCAGTTTCAGTAGCCTGTGCATTCCCTTATGCTCAGGTCATCGGCATATAGCATGATAGGTACCTTGGTACCCCCGAGCATAGGAGCGTCCATTTCCTCTTGCTGTTCTGCTATGAATTCCTGTAATGCATCTATGTATATTCCGAATAATGTTGGGGATAGCGGGCACCCCTGTTTGACTCCCGTGTCACAGTTTATTGCCTTTCCCTCCTCTTCCATTTTTGCATATACATTATAGTACAACCTTGCGATTGCCCCTACCATGTCTCTCGGTGCTTGCATATCTATGAGTCTCTGTATAAGCTTCTCCCTCGGCACCGTGTCAAAAGCCTTCCTAAAGTCTACGAAACAACATACTACTTTCTTCCTCTGGATTCTATTCTGTTCTATCAGTATCCGGAAGGTTACTAGGTGGTCCGTGGTAGAGTGCTCTGGTCTGAAGCCTGCCTGCCCTTGTGCTCTCAAATTCCCTACTTCTGCCCATTGTTTTAACTTATTGTCCAATACCTTTCCATACCATTTTGCAAAGATGGAGCTCACCATTATCGTCCTGTGCGAGCAGTGTTTTGGTTCCTCCCCAGTGGTATTGGCATCTTGCAGACATCCTTACTGCCTATTATGTATCTCCTATCTTGCTAGCACAAGGAACAACTGCGCGGTACCAGGCTGCACATGGGATGTGAATATACCTCGTGCATTGGGGCTGATTGGAAAAGGTAAGCATGCATAATCGATTTCTTTCATGTCTTTCTTGATTAGTTCAGGTGTAAGATTGGTAGATGGATATTAGTTAGAAGTTGTGCATTGGTTGTGCATTAATTGTTCTGTAGTATATTAATTACATTTGGGTTTTAAAATGTAGGTTGAAGTGAAGATTTGTAGGGTTGGATCGTTTTGCTTTTCTAGGCTAGTGTAAACATCATGTTAGTACATGCATATTATTAATGTGCATGATGTACAGTGTTGTCAGATATTATTGAGGAGTTACTTTTATGTACTAAGACTGTGTGTACATCTGTATAACATGTGGTCTTCTACTGGGGGGACATTTTGATACCTGCTGTACTCTATGATACATTTTAATGCAATTACAATTTTCCAGTAAGCTTTTCTACACTTGGCTCCAAATACATATATCTAATATATCTAATAATATATCTACATGGAATGCATTTATGAATTCTTTTTCTAGGAAGCTTTCTACATTTGGATGTGGGTACATAAAGCGTACATAGTTCTAATCTGGATACATGGAGTACATTTGGAATTGGATTGTACATTGCTTTTCTGGTTTTGGTTTATAGTGGGCACTAATATTCTTTCAGTCATCTAGTTACTATTGGTAATGCTTTCATTCTTGCAGGTGACATGGGTAGTATAAAGAAGCCAGAGAAAGGTATGTGATATGTGGTTATGGTCTCTTCATAAGTATTTCAATTTCACCTCGTATGCAGATGCCGACAAGAACAGAGTAGATCCTCCTGCAAAGACACTTGATTTTTCAAGTTGTGTAGATGATTATTATGGAGGGAAGCATGATAAGTCAACCCTGTCCACATCTAGGTCACCTCTGAACACATTGAACACATTTGTAGCAGAGCATGAGAGAGGAGGAAAAGGAACATCAAGTAAGTAATTAGTTTTAAATGAATGTCATTATTTTAATAACAGATACAGTTGTCACAAGCAAAGCTACAATTGTAGCTTTATATGCACAACAAATTGAGCTCCTGTGTGGCAACACAGGTGTGTGTCCATATTAGTTTAATTTCTACATTTTCTTGATGTTTATGCTCTGTTGACAATGAGTTATCTTGTAATACTGGAACTAGCGAGCGAGGAGAATAATGAAGCCGTCTCTGACACTCTAAAGAAAAAAGATATTATTGTAGAGGTCTTCGACACTCCAAAGAAAACAGTTGTAGACAAGGTGCAGAAGGTACCAATTCTAAAGCCAATGCCACATCATCAGACCGAACTTGAAATGCTGTTTTCAAATGGTAAGTCAAAAACTACTTATTGCATTTATTTATTGCATGTTCATACATTTTATTATTCGCAGAAACAGAGGAAACTAGTGGATCTATGGCCTTAATTGGAACTACAATCGAAAAGATTGAAGAATCATGTAAGACATGAACATATACAACTGATACTGAAGAAATTTTAGTGGAGAATGTAGGTACAGATATGAAGCAGGTAGCTCACGTAGAGTTGAATTATATGTGAAGAATGCAGTGAAGAAGGAAACTATTCCAGAGGTTCCACAACAACCAGATAGTGTAAGCTGCGGTCTTTATGTGATTGCCTTTATGCAAGCTTTTGTGGATGCCCAAGTGAATTCTAAAAGCATGGTGAGTTGTTCTTATATTTCACATAAATCCTTTGGGATGTTTTATTGTAGCGGATCTTAATTCTTGTGTTTGTTGCAGTTTTCATCAATCTGGTTCGACAAGGATTTTGCACTTGGCAAAAGAAATGTATTAATAAAAGCCATGATTGAATATGGTTTAAGAAGAAGAGATGAGACAAAACAAGTTGTCACTGGGCAGAAGAGTGGTAGTTAAACTCATTCCAACTTATGGAATTTAAAGCTAATTGACTATTGTACTTTGAAATTTATTTGAATAAGAAATCTTTTGCAATGCTTTAATTTCTATCAAGGGTTACAAACTAGAATTAGTTTAGACTTTCTGTCTTATCCTTAGGCTTGGTCCGGTTAGATGTATGGCTAACCTAAGCGCCTGGATTACTTCATGAGGGGCTTATTATATTTGATCTCCAAGGCATTTTGGGTTACTATTGTCAATCAGCACCCAGTGACTATAATGGCACTCAAGTGCCAATCCAATTACCTGATGGAGTCTTCTTTTGTCGTCCATTGTCGAAATCATTGTTTGTTGGTGTTCCAACCATTGGGATTTTGTTTGTTTGGTCGGATCTTCCCTTGGATGTTCGGCATGACCATTGTAGACAAGTTGTATGAGCAAGGCATACCAAGATTTAAATTCATTTATGGTGGCAATAGATGTTGGACCCTCTTCTTAGAGGTCAATGATGGGACGAGACATATTTCTTTTCCCTTTGGATATTCCACTCCTCAAGTATCCGAATCACGGAAATAGATGTGTTATGATTCTTGACCTTCCTTTCAAATGTATCTTCAATGAGGGTTGCTCTTGCTGCATACTAGTATGGCATCCCAGGCTAACTGGTGAAGACAAAGATTTGTGTTGGCTATTTGACTGGTTTGTAGGCTTGAAGAATGCAAATGACTTTACCACTTATGTCAAAGAGCATCAATTTGATACTTCTCGTGCATACAATGACACAGTAGTTCAATGCATAAAATCTCAATATGGTGAAGACATTGATAGTTTATGGAGCTTTTGCAATAGAGGTTGCTTGCTAATTAAGAAGCCTAGCATCACAGTGAAGAGATTCACAATAATAGAAGAATCTAGTGAAGATGATGAAGGTCGGGTACAAGATGAGTGTGCTGGTACATCAGATAGTAAACAAGTCGAGGACACGGGCACATCTTCGTGTATGTATCTAACTTAGGTAATACAATTATGCTTACATGTTGTATGTTGTAGAGCTTTTGCAATACAGGCTGTATGTACATAGCTTAGGTAATACAGTTAAGCTTTCACATGATATACTAATAATTTTGTATGCATTGTAGATGTAAGGAATGATCTACAAAACAAATGTCAAATTCTTCAACTGTCAAATTCTTCAACCAGCTGAAGTAGATCTTCAACCAACTGATATAGAAGAAACAAATCTAAGTTCCCAATATGCTGGCCGGGGGACTAATCCAAGGTCGAATACCATGCTTCCGAGCTTTGGGAAATGGTTGAGAGAATCAGTGATTCAGATACTCGAAGCAATTTGCTAAATCTACTTGCAGTCCAAGGTTTACTACATAATCCTTGGGGGAGACCATCCTTTGCAGAAGTAGTTGATCAGCCAATAGGGTGGACCGGCCTTCCAATAGCCAGAGAATGCCCAACAGCAAGTGCTACTGCTGTAGCACATGTAAATCCTCAAAACCGTTGGAAGAAAGGCTTGCATGATGCAATAGTACTGAGATATTATATTCTAAATGACATAGTGATTAGGCCTGCTTCTTAAGTTATTAAGTGTGTACACTGTACTATTTGCTTCAGAAATATAATTATATGTACCTTTTGCACTTGTCTACAATTTGAACTTCAACATGTTCCATGCTATATTTTACAAACCAGGTAGTTCACACAGTACAAACCACTGCAAATTCAATTCAATTCAAAAAGTAACACAATACAAAGCACTGCAAATTCAAAGCCTTCACCTAATCCAAGGCATCCACCATTTCGGGAAGACTTCCTAGCAACATCTCATGCACATCATCAGACAATGCAAAAGCTGCACTAGCACCTTTAACCCTGTGATTTATCTTCTTCATGGGAAATTTAGCTCCAATAACAGACTCTACTGGTACCAATACTTCTCTATCATCCAACAGCTTATATTTGTTATGGCAACTTGGCAATTTCTGATAATAGTAAGCTGATATGACTGTGTCACCTGCATGATGCTCATTCTTGTAATCATCAATGACCGTTTGATCCAATACATGCTTTTCTCTAGCAAGAACATAGTATGGCACATCTTCCTCATTACCAGTTTTTCCCCACAACCATTGATAAAACTGAGTGCTTGGCAGCCAATTTATCACCACTATTAGAGCATTTTACCTCTTCCAATCTATCTTTAAGGTTTTCTAAAATTGCATGCTTGACCACTGCTTGTGAAGGCAACCCATCACAGGTTCAAAAAGCTCAAATAGCATGTGATCTTGCAAGAATCTAGAAGCAAATAAGTACCTTTGATTAGGAGCCAGAGATTCAGCTTCTTTTCTCATAACAGTAACAGCATTTTGCACACTGGTCCTTATTTTTTTGGTAACATACCTTGAGGATGTACTACCCTTTTCAATTTCGCTATCATGCTCTGCCATCTTCTTTTTCCTTTTCTCATCTCTCCCACTTTCGAAATTACTGCATGCCACCTGTTGTTTACTCTTCACAATTTTGAATTCACCAGATGCCATCTGATGTTTGCCACATTCAGTTTCAAAATCACCAGATTGCATGTTTTCCTGATCGCCACATTCAGTTTCAAAATCACCAGATTGCATGTTTTCCTGATTCTGGAAAAAATTTCAAATTGTGTCCTACTTTCTTGGTTCGATTTGGGAATTTTCTTGGAAGGAAATTTTTCTGGAGGGAATTTTCCTGGAGGAAATTGGAGGGAGGAATTTCCTCCAGGAGTTTCGCATCAACCGCCGACCTCTACTCGTCATAATTACAAACAAACGGGAATTTTGCCCCTTTCTAAATATATAAGACAAAATTTATACATGAAATAAGTACATTTAAAATTCAGCAACCCGTTCAAAAGTTTACATGAATTGCCCCCTAATGTATGACACCCTAACGTGCTTTTACCCGTCTGTGTGAACAAACTTGCACTAATTAAAACAACACCTTTAGAAATCTTTAGATATAGACTCATACACAAGTTTATTGAACAATCCACTTTTTTAAGTAGTTAAGTATTGCAAGAAAACCAATATATTGTTTTTCCTAGGAAGCCCATAAAATGGCAATCAATATGTTGCACATTTGCAAACTATAAACGTGTGAAGTGATTGATCATCTAGTGGGTGGATATTTGGAGTAGAACCCAATCCCAAGGCAAACATAACTATAAAAACTCCTCAAATGTATCACCAAAACATCAATGTTCACAACAGATTCTATTGAAACGCTCACGTTCGTGTTGTTACTAGAATTGTTTCACTAAGCCATAGTTCACCATTTATGTCCATGTATGCGTTTACATGATACATGTATGGGTGATGGCAATAGATGCAGTATATAACGAAGATTATATAAACCATGAATAAGAGTTATGCTTTGCAATAGGTTAACACACCCTAAATAAATGAAAGATTAGGACCTTAGACATGAATAATGCCACATCCACTCTATAAAATTGGAAGACTTAAACCTCTTAAATTGCATGCTTGCAATATTTGAAATATTGCTTCATCTTTAATAACTACCAACTGCGACATATGCACAAGGCGCTGGCTCCGCTAGCGCTAAATTCTTGTATATATATTCTAATAATTAATTATAGGGTGTAAATTCTTTACTGGTGGTCAAAAACCACTGTCCAGACAAGTGCTTTAACTGCTAAAAATCTCACATCCAACGTGAATTTGACATGCATATTGTGTTTGAAAATTGAGTATTACAAATAATAAACGTGTCTTTAAAACATTAAATTTGGAAAAATGAGGTACCAACTAATATAATTATTTCGTAACATCAAATTTTGTATTAGCTAAGTGCTTTATGTGCTAAGTGCTGTCGCGGAAAGTTGTACACCACCAAAGAATTTACACCCTATACCAATCAAAAGAGACAACATGAATTATACCTTGAACAAAATATGAAAAAACTTTAAAACCAAAAAGACTTCGCAGTTAACCTAGCTCACTTGTACGTTGCAATTCGTTTGGCTTTGGAAAAAAACTAGTAATGGGTGCCCCATGTTGCCCAGCTTGACCTATCCATGAAGTGAAGATGGGGTTAATTCCCCTTCAGAGCCTGTTATGGTGACTAAATAAACACTTCCACTGGTATTATGCATCCCACTCCTAACCGGCAGGGTTTCTAATCCAAGAAATCCCTGCCGTTGATCCAAGCTCTGTGATAGAGCATAACAGGCACATGTGCAGCCTACAAAGTTCGCAACAGGGCAGCAGCATGCATCTGGGAGCCCGAGGATGCATCTTTGAGCCCATGATTCAGCCTTGGCTGATAATCCAGGTTGGGAGTTGATAATCTAGCTGTGGAGGATACCGAGCATGTGATAATCGATCTGGGGAGCTGATAATCCAGTTGTGGGTGCAGCTTCGGGTGAGGCAGCTTACCTGCTGGTTAAGGGGGTTAATCCCCCTTGCTTGTATGTTATGGCAAATAAACAGGCTCGCCCTCCCAGGCTCTCGCCTCCCCGGAACAAAAGCTTGAAAAACGGTGGATAACTAAAGACATGTCCTTTGCTTATTTTCTTGTTTTTAAACGAGGTTTGACAATGACAATCGTAATTGTTCCATGCGTATGTCCAATACTTCAATTATAGACACCTATTTTGCCTTATATTAAAAAAATCATAGACATCTGTTGAAAAGGGGTGTTGACAATGGCCACCAATAAGGTCAGGGGTTCAAACCTCGCTTGCTGCAGTCAAAGAAAGACAATTAAGATAGGCGTATTGTCTAAGGTGTCCAGGTGGTTAGGTCATTGAGCTCGCACCCGAGGGCATAATAACCCACCAACTATTTGACCGATGAGTAAATTGGGCAAGTGCAAGTCTCGCAAGGATAAGAGCGTGCGGTTCCCTTTCGTTATTGTCTTTTTTTTGAAGATTGAAATTTAGTATGGTCTTAATCACCTTTGATTTTGCGATGTTGGTTTTACTGATTTTACAATGATGGTTTTGCATGATGTTGGTCTCTCATATAAAAAGCCAACTTTGCTTGTTACACATGGCAAAATTCTTCTCCAGTTGTTGGTGCTATTGGGAATATATACTATAGTGGTAATGATATGGAGGAATGTATACACATGTGTGAGGTGTGTTTATAGGAAGGAAGGAAGAAAAAAAGGAAGCATATTTTAACGTCACACCACTAGGCAGCATCCAACTGGACATGTGACCACACACCACACTACATTGCTTGGTTGGGCCTTGCCCCCAACCACTTTACATTGCGTCTGTGGGATTTGAAGCCCAACAGTTCAAAGTGCGACTCTGGACGGCCTTGAACTCGAGACTTCATATTGCTAGGACTAGTGTGTTACCACTAGACCAACTCATGCCCCCCCAATACCCCCTCTTTTTTTTTTTTGGGGAAGGTCTGAAATGCAAAAAGTTAATCATCTGTGGCCGTTGGATCTATAGCCAATTATTAATGACAGATAAATCTGTAGACATTGGTTATAGACCTATAAATCATATTTCAACAGATAGATAGACAAATAGATGCCATGGAAAGGAACTACACATAGTACAACTCTAGGCGGCTTCAAGCTCGAGATATAGATGTTCTAAAAGTAGTGTATTAACACTAGACCAAATGCCCAATTGCAATGGAAATCTAGTATCATAAAATTCCTTGAAACATGTCACATGCCAATA
Source organism: Isoetes taiwanensis (assembly GCA_021234155.1). Lineage (NCBI taxonomy): Eukaryota > Viridiplantae > Streptophyta > Lycopodiopsida > Isoetales > Isoetaceae > Isoetes > Isoetes taiwanensis. Next base: position 16,843,232 of record JAJEKV010000018.1, read on the forward strand.
AACATGTCGCATGCACATGCAACAAGGACATGTAAAATTTGCATGCCACCTACACATGCCAAAAACGGACCTTGGAAACCAAGGTCTAGATTAAAAGAAAGGGTTGAGCCTGGGAGGATGCTAGATGCTCTGGCTTTGTAATTGCAAGAGCTTTTCTATGCAATAAACATACACTATATGCTAGAATGCAACTACTATGCAATAAACATGCAGTCTATCCTAGAAGCCAAACTCATGGGAAATTCATGTATTTGCAAACCTTTTCGGTTATTCTTCTTTCCACCACTTCTCTCTTTCCATGAGAACTCTGCCACATTTAATTAAAATCCCCCTTAAACCCCCTTTGGTTTGGGTGCATATTCACACGGGGGGTGACTCTGGGCAACGAGAGCTGTTGGATGGGCATATTCACCCCTTATTCCTTAATCTACACCGTACGTAAAGTTCCTCGTTTGTGGGGTATGCAAGTACAAAATTTGTTATACTGTATAACAAGATTCGCAAAATACTATAAGATTCAAGCGGAATACTATATGGTGTTGATTTTATGCGTGCAAAATACAATTATGAGGGCTCTCGCCGCCCTCACGTCACCCCCGTGTGAATATGCACCCAAACCAAAGGGGGTTTAAGGGGGATTTTAATTTAAATGTGTTGGACCCAATGGTTGTGTTAATTAATGTCAATGGTAGTTATGTGTTGGTTGTTAATGCCAATGGTTGTTATGTGTTGGTTGTTATGTGTTGGGGATTTAATTTTTATATGTTGGATGTTAATGGTTTGTGTTGCAAAAAAAATTTTTTGGCCCCTTCGGGGCCTTAGGGATCCCCCCCCCCCCCCTCCCGTGTGACAAAATTTTTAGAATTCAAACCCGGAAAAAAAACTAGAATTCATTTGAGGCTTTCATCACCGTAGCTTTTGAATTTCATCACAATAAAACAAATAGAACATAAGTAAAAGTTACCATAAAGATAGAGCGGATTGATCCCATTATTCTGAAAGTCATAAAGTTTGCAACACCCATACACAAACATTTTTCAACTGAAATTTAACAACAGCCTTTGGCCTCCATGGATTCTTGTGGTGAGAAACCAAAGTGGGAAACTTTTCTGCTTGTTAGCACAAGGATCTAGAAGCCTTGGAATTTGCTTAATAACTGCCTCAAAATCTAAAAATGCATGGTAATTTTTTGCAACCTTCATTCGGAATGAGCCATAAAACAATATCCAATAGCGCAATCCTTTAATAATCAGCTCGTAGGATGTGAAAGCCTACCAAACCCGGCCAAAAAATTGCTGTTTTAGCATAGATAACTTAACCAAACATATCCATATCATACATTATCAAAAAGATCTCGGATAGAGCTTTCCAACGCAATAAAAATCATCTCAAACAGAGCTCTAGATCAAAAGTTATGATAAGAAATGTGTTGCCGGCGGGGAAACTGCACTACATGCGCCCTTCAAGCTCTTCATGTGTCCATTATGCACCACACACACAAAAATAGGGCTTTTGTTGTGAGCCATTGGTTGTTGACCATTATGCACCACACGCACAAAAAAAGGGCTTTTTGTTGTGAGCCATTGGTTGTTGACCATTATGCACCACACGCACAAAAAAAGGGCTTTTGTTGTGAGCCATTGGTTGTTGATCATTGGAAAAAAAAAAAGGCTAAAATCAATGGCTCAGAAATGGTGCACTCTAGATGTACGCATTAGTACATCCATTTGAATACATCACGAAATCATAGGAAAACCTTAGTGAAAAGCGTACAAAAACACAAAGGAAACCCCCTGTTATTATGCTACATATTTGCTATATTCTATGAATATCACCTGCAATGGTTTTTTCCTTGAAAACCTTTCGACGCAAACATATTTTAATCCTAGTAGTAATGGGTTGTACTAGCCCATTGTATGTGTCCCAAGGCCTATTGCCAGTTACAGGTTATTGAAGATGAAAGCCATACTCTTCTGAGTTGCCCTGCTTTTGAGATAGTCCAGAATCATTTTTTTACCTTAGCATTCCATTCCACGCTTCCACAACTTCTCAGAGCACCATCTGTATATGACTTGGCATTATACATACTTGAGGTTCTAGATAAACGTCTGCAATTACCGAGCCCTCAGTAGTCATTCTATTCTATTTGTAGTCGTTAAAAATCTAATATCTAGCACAATAACAGGGGTTTTTTTTTTGTGTTTTTGTACGCTTTTCACTAAGGTTTTCCTATGATTTCGTGATGTATTCAAATGGATGTACATCTAGAGTGCACCATTTCTGAGCCATTGATTTTAGCCTTTTTTTTTCAATGGTCAACAACCAATGGCTCACAACAAAAGCCCTTTTTTTGTGCGTGTGGTGCATAATGGGCACATGAAGGGCCATTGATTTTAGCCTTTTTTTCAATGGTCAACAACCAATGGCTCACAACAAAAGCTCTCTTTTTGTGTGTGTGGTGCATAATGGGCACATGAAGGGCTTGAAGGGCGCATATAGTGCAGTTTCCCCGCCGGCAACACATTTCTTATTATAACTTTTGATCCAAAGCTCTGTTTGAGATGATTTTTATTGCGTTGGAAAGCTCTCTCCGAGATCTTTTTGATATTGTATGATATGGACATGTTTGGTTAAGTTATCTATGCTAAAACAGCAATTTTTCGGCCGGGTTTGGTAGGCTTTCACATCCTACAATTTGATTAATTTCTGATTGCGCTATTGGATATTGTTTTATGGCTCATTCCGAATGAAGCTTGCAAAAAATTACCATGTATTTTTAGATGTTGAGGCAGTTATTAAGCAAATTCTAAGGCTTCTAGATCCTTGTGCTAACAAGAAGAAAAGTTTCCCACTTTGGTTTCTCACCACAAGAATCCATGGAGGCCAAAGGCTGTTGTTAAATTCCAGTTGAAAAATGTTTGTGTATGGGTGTTGCAAACTTTATGACTTTCAGAATAATGGGATCAATCTGCTCTATCTTTATGGTAACTTTTACTTATGTTCTATTTGTTTTATTGTGATCAAATTCAAAAGCTACAGGTGATGAAAGCCTCAAATGAATTCTAGTTTTTTCTGGTTTGAATTCTAAAATTTTTGTTTGTGCCTCTTTATTTTCTGTTTTTTCACTAATGCATCTCGCATTTGGACCTTAGTCTTGACTTATGGGAAAATTTTTTCTTAGGGTCTTTTTGCTTGGGCATCTTAGTCTTTCTTCCACTTAACATTAATATGTTGTTCATTTTTTCACTAATATTAATGTATTCAAGAAATTTATCGTGGCGCTTGACTCTCCTCCAACGTAAAAGCGCATTCATGCATTACATTGTTGTTACAAATAAACATGCATTGAACATTTCTCTTTGTCTACTCTCCTTCACAATTTTGTTACAACCCATGCATCAAGGATTTTGCAATTGTATTCAAAGTGCTTGAAGATTGTGGAAGCCAAATTAATAAATGAATAAAATCGAATACAACTATCATATGCTCCTTTTTTTGAAATTGAATTCTTGGAGCTTCTCTTATGCATCTATCATGTAAAAAAACTACTGCAAGCATTGTGATGTCGAGACATTTTGCAATGTTGGTCAAGTGATTATGTGAATTGATGGGTTTGTCTTCCAACAAATCCTAACATTCCAGCACTCCCAACACACATCATTGATTGATTGATTGTCACACAATTTCACACCCTCATGTCCATTAGGCAACATAAAGAGTACATGCATCCAGATTATCTATAATACTCTATAATGCAAGAGTATCTAATGGCCCTAATCCAAGATTGAGAGTCATATGCCAGAGATGTGGACCTTGGATTTAAAGAACAGTTATCTGCATTGCTCTGTCAGATTTGGCATCCTAGGTGTATCAGTGGTTCATTTATCCTTGCTTTCTAATGTCGGGCTGCTTCCTATATGGAATAAAGAAAGCAACCATCAAATATTGGTGCCTCTATGGGGAATAAAATATTCTAGCATGGTTGGTTGTATTTTCTCTCGAAATCCGTTGCTCAAATGAAGGTTTTCCCATTATCAAGGAATTTTATGATCTGCTTGAATATTTTGACTTCCATATATACACAATGCACTTATAATTTGAGCCAAGAAGTTCTGCACAAAAGACACAACATTATGATGTTTGCGAAAAAATAAAAAAGCCCAGTTAAATTTTTTTTTGCAGTTGATTTACAATCTTGCCCGTGCAATGGCTGTTGTTGGAAACCTATTACCATCATGAGAGCTGTCCAAAATGCTGTATTAAAAGGCATGCTGTTCAAAGAATAGTAGCATCAGCAAATATATCAAAGATATTCCTGCATTTAGATAATATAAGTAACAACACCCCCCTTAGCATGCATGGCAGATGCACAGATGTGCAAAGCACTGTCGTGCAATGTATGTGCAATGTATATATACAGTAGAACTTGATTAAAGCAGCAAAATTCAGTACCCAAGCATCCTTTCTTCAAAGATACAAATACTAGACCATCCACTAGACGCTCCATTTGTTTAATTTCACCTTCTTATAACTTGCTCCATTTGTTTAATTTCACCTTCTTATAACCTACTACAGGTCCTGCATTATTGACGTCAGCTTATTAAAGAATAGATTTTGACAAACAATAACAACCTGTTAATAGGCAATATAGAACGAAAGCATCATACCTAACATGGCTGCAAAATGCAAAAACCAATCAATGTACATGACAATAGATCCAAGTAGTAGCCAACTCAATGACAGGTGCACTTACCTCTCTAAGCCATCACGCCTTTGTAGAACTGGAGAATATGTAGCCTGCGCCTTTCCACCCAACATATGTGAATCACAATTTTTGCAAGCTTCTGCAGCAACATCTTTGCAAGATTCTGCACATAAGTCTGCCCTTTCATCTCAACATTTTGTAAGTTTTTTATCCATCAAATTTAATCCTGCCCATAGACATATAACATCTTTCTCTGCATGCTCAATTTAAGAACGTTTACCTCCGAGCAGCCTTTCTTATGCTAGAGAATATCTGAGTTGGGATATCTTCAGCTCATAAGAACGTGGCACTAAATATGATAACATGTATGTAGTCAAAGAAGGTGAGCATTTAAGGCTTCAAATTTTGCATTATAATGAACTGACTATTTTCTTTTATTATCTATTGGTAGCTAAAGAGGTGCATTGAGGATGCAAAGGAAGAGAAATAGGCAGTACCAAGATGAGTTAAGCAGCATATATCTAAGAAGAAATTGTCGTTTTCTTCCATGGCTCACAGTTTCCAAACCAATTACTAGTGGTCTACAAATAGCAACATGTGAGATGAAAACAAAAGATGAGGAATCTCAAAAAAAAATTATGGAGAAAATTAAACAAAGTATTGGCTTCTAGAGGATTTCCTTTAGTGCAATTTTATGGTTTTGTGATGAAGCATAGACAAATTGGAATGCCATTTGAGAGGTCTTCTTTCGTAAAAAAAACATATCTAGAGAAGGAAAGAATTTGTGTTTTTCACTTGGAACAGTGCTTGCACATGCAAACCAAGAAGCACCTCAGAACTAAGAACAAACAACAGTTCTTAGGACAGATTGATAGGATGCAACTAGCTGCAACACTTGATTGGTACTACCATGTTCCTCCAGGGATACTATTTTCATTGTGCTTTACTTCTCAACCACCAAAAAAAAGACCAAAGTGCCCATGAAAAAAGACCCTATATAAATTTACGCTCATGACTTATCTGTTGGCCGCCTAATGTTTAGGGACTAGAATTGGCAAGAAAGCTTGAAACATATATAATTTGGCATGTTGCAATGAGAAGGTTCATACTTTGCTTAAAGCTGTTTCAAATTAAATTCTTATTATCAAGCAAATGCTTAGTTTTATGTAGCTTCACATTCATTGAGTTTAAATGGTTGGACTCAAAGGCCTTAGTGCTAAAGCAAAACACATTTGCACTATTGAAACTTCATGTCATTAAGTTTAAATTGTTAGATTCAAAGTTGTTAGTGTTAAAAAAAAGCACAAGGATACGCTGGGTTCAATCCCTATGACATGACCTAACGATCATCTTCTTAACAAATGTTCTTTATTCCATTGATAACTCTTCTAAATTACTTTAATAACCTGTTGACCTTTTTTGAGGCTCCACAATTGCTATATATCATTTTTTGTTGTTATGTTGTCCATCTCCAAGGCCCAGGGGCAAAAAAAAAATTTAGACAACACATACCATTACATAAAACACTTTTAAATTAAAATCCCCCTAAAACCCCCTATGGTTTGGGTGCATATTCACACAGGGGGGGGGAGGTGTGGGTGGCCAAAAAATTTTTTTTGCAACACAAACCATTAACATCCAACATATAAAAATTAAATCCCCCCTAAAACCCCCTGTGGTTTGGGTGCATATTCACACGGGGGGTGACGTAGGGTAGCGAGAGCCCTTTTTATACTGCCTAAAATGGTAGAATATATGTTTGAAATCAACACGATTAAGTATATTGCACCAAACCTTATAGTATTTCACAAGTCTTGCTATACAGTATAAAAAAACTTGTACGAGCATACCCCACGAACGAGGCTCTTTCTATGAAATAAAGATCAAAGTTTATGGCATCACAATCCAGGGTAGATTAAGTCTAGCATTTGAAAATCCATATATTTGCCTTCGATTATTGTCCCATTTCATGTGATTGGAGTTGAAAGGTGCTCCATGTCATTAAATTTTTGAGCATAGATACGTTAAAGTGCTAGAATTCTAGAAGAAATATGGTCAAACATAAAAAGACAATTGTAAAAAAAAATCATTGACAACATGAAAGACGTATATTTGAATGAAAGTTAGACAAGAAATAAAAATAAACATGTTCACTTATCTCAATTTTAGGGCTCCAAATAGAAAATAATAGATGGCCAGGCAAATCTACAACATCAAGCAAGACGTATTGAAAATGTACAACTCTATTTTTGGCTTGCCTTTCATGCTTCTAATCCAAGAACTCCATTTGTCGACTTCTTGCATGGTCTTGAATTGCAACTTCCACAGTGGTTTTGCCATAATATAAATTTGACATCTAAGGTTAGATTCAGAAGAGCCTATGGTGTTTGCAAGATCTTTGTCAAAGCTTCATAATATTTGCACATGATCACTGAAACAATTATTAAAATGCTACTCAAAAAGGAAATTCATAAAGCCATCAAAATATGACAAAGAGGTTCCTTTGATCTGTGGCCATAATCTAAATCATAATATGGCAAAGAGGTTGCTTAGATCTGTGGCCATAATGTAAAACGTCACTTAGACCTTTCAAAAGCATTGATCAACATCATATAAGAACTTGTCAGGTTACAACCTTTTCTTCCCAAACCCTTTGCTACTGCTGCAGCTTAAAGACCTGCATGCTGGTATATAGCAATTTCATTATATGCTTCTGCTAGTTACCATGGCTATATGAGAATAAATCCCATACCACAAACTTACCGAGGCCCTCTACGTATTCTCCATTGTGACGTTCTCGGGAAATATATGCCATAAATACGTATATTTCCAAGTCTGTCACTATACAAGTCTACCTCCATAGCCTTGTATACTACAGATTAGTGGCAATAGGGGGCATGACTAAGTTATTCATATAACTTAGCCAACCTTAGGTTAAGACCATTTTCCACGTGGCCTTAACCTATTGGGCACCTGCCACACGGAACCACCCTATTGGAGCCACGTGGCAGGTGACATCAACCCTAACCTATAAATGGCCAAACCCTAACCCTAGGCCATTTTTCTGGCTCCAATAGTCTGGGAACCCTATTCGCGCTCGAAACTCCGTTTCGAGAATCGTCTGTCGTGGCATAGCATAGCACAGCAGCCCCTAGAATGTGTGCGCGTCAGTAGGAGTAGGAGCTACATCGACCACCTTGAAGACCATGGAGACGCCGGGAGTATGAGGGAGTTCCTCAGGAGCAGGTATTTGGGTTAGACTTCTTTGTAGATCGTCTGGAAGTTAGGACTCCAGATGAGTTAACATTGCGTGTCTCTAGAAAATCCTTCCTAGAACTCTAAGTCTGGATCTTGAACCTTAATCAATGAACCCTAACTGTAAGTTAGATGTATATGATTAGGTTTAGATGTTATTCTCATTATTATCATGTTATGTGGATACGTGATGTTGGTTGATCTTGTTTACTCCTCTTGTATTGGGAAGTGAGGTAGAGACCTAGTGGCCATTACTTAGTGATGCTCCTAGTTTAGACCCCTTAGTTCCTGTTATATGCGGCATGTGCATAGGAATCCATCGGGCTACGGGGGCTATGATGTGACTTAGCACCACATAACGGGGCTAGAGGCAAAGTGGAGGGAGGTCCCTGCTGAGCGCGGCTACTGGAGACCTATAGCGGGCTAGGCCTATAGCCGGTCACTTCGAGTGGGCCGGGTATGGATCCGACACCTCCTGGTGCAATGGTGTCACCATGCCTCTCAAGAGTTGCAGGTGCCAGCTTGGCTCTTGTTTTGGGGGGGGTTCGTCTGTCTCAAAGACAGTTTTACTAGCAAAAATGCTAAGCAAATCACAAAACCTATAGTCTATAAATCTTATTGACTCACAATTGACTGAACCTGCAAGTCAAATTATTGAAGATAAGTCTCAAGAGGTCTCTCAGCACCAAGTCAACTCACAAGTCAACTGTCAAAATCCTTTTCAGGTATTATCTGACCTTAATGGTGATCTAGATTCTAAATTAGATAAGAGCAAAGTATGTGACACCTCTCATAATCCCTTGCCTCATACACCCCCTCAAGCCAAAGTTGATATATCAATTCAGCCTTTTATTCAGACCTTTGTTCCCCTGCCATTCCTAATTGACCTGGATTCCCCATTGGTGGAGGGTCCTATTAGTTCTCCAAAGATATCAAGCAAGTTTGCAGATCAGATGGCTTCTTTGCAACTTCAGATTATTCAAACCACAAAAGAGCAATCAGACAGTCAAGATCATCAAATATCGGATGCTCACGATTATGATATTGAGTTTGTTCCTGAGACTCCAGAAGATAAAACTATCGAAAAGAAGGAGCTTCAAGAAAGAGAAAATACTAGGCAAGTCTTTGATTCTGCTCCTATAAACATTAAAAATAATTCTATGTTTCAGTTTTCTCCTGGAGGCTTTTCTGACTCAAGTGATAGTGAGGGATATGGAAGTGATAAGAAAAACTGGGGTAAGGAAGAATATTACACAGAGAATCCCAGCAAAATTCTCAAACCAGAGAAGGATCAATCAGCAAAAAAAACTACTAAGAAGAATGGGAACAATTTAGGGAAGGTCTTGTCTGGAATGAATAAAACTCCTGCTCAAAATACTAGAAGTAAGAGAAAATCCAAAAAATCCAGAATATAAGTCTTCTTCTAATTCCCTTTTCTGAATTTATGTCATGAAGATTCTCCCTTGGAATCTTAGAGGCATTAAATGCCCTTTAAAAAGGAGACGTGCCATTGCTCAAACTAGACTGTATAATGCTGACATCATTCTTTTGCAAGAACTCAAACTACCCTCTTTTGAGTGTGGATTGGATTTATCCTTCTTTCTCCTCAATCTAGTTTGATTCTTCTGGTGCTAGTGGTGGGTTAGCTATCATTTGGAAGAGAGAGATTAACCATAATCTCTTCTACAACAGTCCCTCAAAGGCATGGCAAGCTATTATTAGCTCAGTATCCAATTCTAACTTTGGTATTATTAATGTTTATGCTCCTACTTCTCCCAGAGATAGAGAGCCCATATGCATAGAAATAAACAATTGGTTGGCTACTCAAAGTATTGACAACTGGATCATTGCTGGAGACTTTAATAATATTCCGTCTTGGGATTTGAAATTGGGAAATAAAATAAATATGACTAGGGCTGAAAAGGATAATTGGGATTCCCTCATTTCAAAAAATGGCTTGATCCATATTCCCTCTTCTACTGCTACTTATACCTGGTCAAATAAACAAAAGGACAATGCAAGAGTTTACTGTACTCTGGATAGATTTTATGTGTCTAATCCTTCTACAGCCTTTTGGGACAATAGCTATGTCATTAGTGATGAGGGAACTTCGATCTCCGACCATCAACCTCAGTTTTTATATACTTCTCATATTACTAAGATTCAAAGGGAGGGAAGTACTCCTTACAAATTTAATACTTGAGCAGCGAAAAAAGGATGGTTTCTTGGCCTTCCGCGGCTAGGGGCGGCGGGGAAAGGGGCCCTAATCCACTCAAGCTATCGACGCTGCCGGTGGCTGCAATTTTCTTCTGTTTCCAGATCTGATGGCTAGCACAAGGGTTTTGGTGTCTGGTTTTTTCAGATTCTGCCTCCATCTGCTTCCGTTTTCTGGTTTTCTTGGAGTTTCTTCATGGCGGCCTCTCCAGCCTTCTCAGATTATCCACTAAGCGTGGATCTTTGCTTTCTGATGCTTCCGCTAGGTAAGCATTGTGTTTTCCATTGAGCAGTTAGTGCGTGACAGCCCATTCGTGTTTTGCAACCCCAAGTCTTTGCTTTCAACTATCTCTGCTGCATCAAGGTATTTCGCCCAGATCTATAAGAATTTTTGAGAGATTTGAAGCTTTTCTTGCCGCTTTTTCCTTCCCAAATCCGCCCCCATAGCCACCGTTGCCCCTGTTTCCTTCCCAAATCCGCCCCCTATTGCCCCTTTTACCACTAAATTGTCCAGCTTATCCGCCATTACATCCGCCTCCTCATACCTACGCCCTTTCTTGAATTTCGCCTTTGTCCTTCCTTATCTCCATAGCTACTTTCGATTCTCTCAAGTTTAAGCAAAGAAAGGCGAGAAATGATGCAAATAGATCTGTGAGGCAGTCTGGTGGTAAATACGTAAATTTTTGTTTGGGCTGGCCTTTCTTTCCTTTGTGGATGCATGCAGGGAAATGGCTCAGATTGCCTATAAGGTTGAGTAATTAAGATCTTGGGGGCTATGAGAGAAGATGCTTCAAATTTCTAGATAATTGGCGGTATTTGTATTCTTCCCTCAGTGCAGTAATGCCGAAGCTTTTCCCTTCCTCTTGCTCTTTCCTACTAGCGGAAAGGTGTAGAGTTGTTTCTTGAAGAAAAAGAAGAAGAATAGATTAGCCTGTCTTCAGATTTTTTGATGAGATCGGAACTGGGATCTTCAATGCAGGATGAGTCATATTTTATTGAATTTTGTTTGAGATGCCGAGCTAGGGAATTTTATTGAGCAGGAGGAAGGCTATATATCTTGAGCCAGACTTTAGGGAGGAGTCTGGTAGCTGGGCTTTGAGGTCTAGCACAGGCTGATTGCTTCATATCCCGACAATGCAGCATTTCTGATGGCTACATTCATTCTAGGCCGATTTGCATATATTCCTGGTACAATCAGTATTGATTAATTTACCAGAATGGGTTAGTTGAAGGTGTTAGCTTCCTTGAGCAATCTGCGGGAGATTGCTCATGTTTTCTTCATGCCTTTCTCGGTTCGTCTCTACTCTTGCAAGAGGTGGTTCATAGAGCATTCAAGGTATATTTGTAGCTTGTGGAAAATTTATTTTTGTCTCCTGTAGTATTCCTCCAGCTGGGAAGATGTTGATTTGATCCTGTAGTACTAGTTAGTTGGAAGAAGAGGTTTGAGGAAAAGTATAAGTACCAAGCTTCAAATATTATATTTGATCCACATGGGATCCTTTGTACTTCAAGGTTATTTGATCCTTGCGGGATCTTTTTGATGTAATTCTTCCTATCTGAATATAAATTTATCTTACCTTCAAAAAAAAAAAAAAAAAAAAATTAATACTTTTCTTCTTGACAATGAGAAGTTTTGTTCCCAATTTAGGACCTTCTATGAGGAGCTCACTGGAAATTTAAATGAGAGTGATATTGTCGATAGACATTCACATTCTATGAAACATTTCTATTCTAAAGTCAAGACAATTAAGGGTTGAATAAAAAATTGGTCTAAAACTAAGCATGAGGATTGCTGCAGACAGAAAAATCAGCTCCTGATGTATATGAAGGATATCAGATCTCTTCTTCAAAATGATCCTACAAACTCCAACCTTCAGGTGGGTGAGGAGATTTTAGAGAGAAGAATTAAGAACATTGAAGAGATGGAGGCAAAAAGTTCTGCTATCAGATGTAAAATTAAATATACTAATGATATGGATTCTGGCAGCACAAAATTCTTCTTTAGAGTTGCTAAAAGCAAGATGTTGAGAAATTCTATTACAGAAGTTAAGGATGATAATGGTAATAATTACACTTCTCATTCTGAGATTGCCAACTTCTTTAAAAGTAGATATATGGATCTTTTTCATTGCAGGCCAACCCCTACCAATGAAATTATAGAGGCAAATGACTTCATGAGTTTTGTGAACAATATCTTACCTTCTGCTCCAGAAAATATGGATGACTATGTCATTGCCTTACCTTCCCAAGAAGAAATCCTTAATACTCTTACCTCTTTTAGTAAGGGAAAATCTCCTGGCCCTGATGGTCTTCCTGCTGAATTTTATATTAAATTCTGGGACATTCTCAAAAATGATCTTACTTCCCTTGTGCATGCCTTCTGGAATGTTGAACATCTTCATCCTTCTATCTCCAGTGGTTTTATCTTTTTGATTCCTAAAATTGATCACCCTTCCAAATTCCAAGATTGGAGACTATCTCTCTCACAAACACTACTTATAAGCTTTGTGCCAAAATCATTGCCTCGAGAATTAATGGCTTTCTGCAAAGGAATATCAGTCAAAATCAGTCTGCCTTTCTTCCAAGTAGGGATATTCTTGATAATTACGTGGCAGCTATAGAAGGGTTACATTGGAATAAGATCTGTAATCAAAATTGTATTCTTCTCAAACTGGACTTCAAACGTGCCTTTGACTCAGTCAGATGGGATTTCTTGGACTGTGCTATGTCTAAACTTGGCTTTCCTCCTAAATTGATAAATCTTATCTTTGGCCTAAATTCCAGATCGAACTCGGCTGTTCTTGTAAATGGTGTTCCTTTTGGCTTCTTTTCCCTATCATGTGGTGTTAGACAGGAATGTCCTCTAGCCCCTTATCTTTTTCTTGTGGCAGCTGAGTTGCTTACTAAGGCCATTATCTATTATCAGAATATTGGTCAAATCAAGGGGTTGAAACTTCCTGATTCTGATGAGTGTCTCACGATTCTTCAATATGCTAATGACATTTTCTCTTTCCTTGATGCAGACATGGCTAATATTGAATTCTTTCTCAAAATCCTAAATCAATTTTCAGCTGCCTCAGGCATTCAGCTTAACATTAACAAAAGCTTGATCATTGGAGACATCCCTCATCATCACTTAGCTGGAATTAATGTTCTCTCTCCTGGCCATGCTACTAAACTGCTGGGAATCCCTCTTTCTATGAATCATAGTATTAAAGGCCTTTGGGATCCTATTCTTTCGAGAATTAAGAAGAAGCTGAACAATTACAGGAACTATCTTACTCTTGCTGGTAGAACCATTATTGCTAATTCAGTTCTTGCAAGCTCTCATGTTTAGTTCTCCACAGCCTTAGTTGCTCCCAAAAGTGTTTATTTGGAGTTGGAGAAAACTATTAGAAATTTCATATGGAAAGGGAGTCATCTTGTCAACTGGGGCTCTATATGTAAATCTAAGAATTCTGGTGGCCTCGGTTGTAAAAACTTGTTTCTTTAGGCTCAATCTTTAGCAGGAAGTTTGTTTGGAAGGCCATTCATGGAAGTCAATCTCCTGCTTATAAGTTTATCAGATTATGGATCAACCAAAGTCATCCTTATGGTCATCCCTCTATTCATCATCTGCTCCCTCACTCTGCATTCACTCATATGAAACCAGCCTCTAATATCTCACCCTTAATGGGTAATTTGATTAAGGCCTGGAATTCTATCTATCCTAGCTTTCAATTTATCTCAAGAGGATCTATCTATTTTCTGGAATCCTATTCTGGCTGATCAAAATTCTTCAGTTTTGGCAATTAAGCATCCAAGGAATTATAAAAAAATGACATGAGGCTGGTCTAGATTATATCAGAGACCTTTTCTTAGGAGGGAGAGTCATTTCCTGGACTAGATTGAAAGAAATCATTAAGGGTACTTCCTCTGACAAAAAAATCTTTACACATATCAGAACTCTCCTTTCAAATCTATCTCCAAACCCTGGGAAGGGTGACTGGTCTATAAATGGTAAAGGGGACTATAAGGTTAGGAATGTGTACAATGCTCTATCTTCTAATATTGATGAAAGCAAAGCTATGCTGAAATGGTCTATTAATCACGATCAGCTTAAGGATCTTTTCCATAATGTCTGGAACTCTTATTGTCCTCCTAAAATATCATATTTCATTTGGCTTATTGCCAATGGCAGCTTGAACAATCTATACTCCTTATCAAAGAAAAATCCTAACATTATGGCAAACTGTCCTATGGCATGTGATAGAGTTGAGGATATGTGTCATGTATTCTTTTGTAGCAAACTTAATGATTTCTGGACTTGGATTGCTGGCAAATTTGGTATAGTAAATGATGGAAATCTTCTCTCCCTTATCCAATATGATGATAGATTTGTCAACACAATTATTTATATTGCTCTATGGAATATATGGAAATCTAGAAATTGTGTTTTGTATGGAAACAAAAAGGCCTTCTACCTTTTGGATAAAGCTGCATCTCCAATTTGACTTTGAAACTATTGCTACTGCTCACAAAAAGAGATATGGAACTAACTATGACATGAATTGGGAGGCTCATGAAGAGTATAAGGGACATTATGATTTTCTTATTTCCAATTTGAATGTAGTAGATTCTAATATTTTCTTTTCTGGTGATCCTAGAGTATCTTGAATTCCTTTGTGGAGATGGAAGGAGTAAATTTGATGACAATTCTCCATTCAGTCAATCATCAAAGGATCAGACTATGCAGAACAACATTGCTACCTCAATGGAATCCTTTCTAATGAGAACTGGACATAGAAGATATCAGAAAGAAAGTGAGGATTTGTGGGCTGCTATCTTCTGCAGGAAGGTAGTGCAAGTTCATTGTTTGTGGACTTTCTTGGCAAATCACAATTTCATCCTTACTGAGAGGCAGATGATAAGGTACAGGACAATGTACTACAATCACAAGCTCCTTGCTGATTTGTATGGATCTTTGTTGATTCTTTTGGAGGACAAGGACAAATTCCGCCTGTCCTATAGTAGCAATTGGTCTCCTGATCATTACATCTTCGGAACTACTGATGCATTCAATGCCTACTTCGGTCTTCTTCACTGGATCCTAGACATCACCTCCTTCTTGCTTCCCCCAAAACATGCTTCTGCTCTTGTTTAATTTTGATCTAGCTTTACTTTTTTGGAATGTTAACCTTTTGGCAGGATTCTACAGTACAAACAACGTTGATCATACACATGAACTCCTCAACAAGCTGGACTCCTTCGGATTTTTCTTCATTCAAGACTCTACAGTTTCTCTATAGTTACTTATCTGTTACAGATTATTACCTTTTTTTTTTTTTGTTGAAGGACGGCAGTCTATTATTCATGAAAAAATCAAGAAACATACAAGAGGTCTGTGAAATGGGACTCAAAACCTAGAGGACTACGAAGTCCCCTAAGCAAAACCACCCATACACACAGTACATAATCAAATATCTTGTACCATCTTGAGGCGTTTAATAGCCTCATCACAATCAACATGTTCTACCACATCAATACAATCATTATTAGACATCGTATTATCTGAACTCTGGAGATTATGACGCGCAGGGGCCTCACGGCATACCTTCTTTGACCTCTTCCTTGCACGAGACCCCATCATGGCAACCTTTTTCCAAGTGGCATGTTGCCATAACGCTCTATTACTCGGACTATTAGGACAATCATCCATAACTATCTTAGACGTATCAGAAGAAGAAGAAGAAGTGTCACCTTGAGGAATAAAAGGAACAATAGGTGCATGTGAAGGTACAAATGCAGGAACAATAGGCGTATACTTAGGTGCTAGAGACAACGTCGTTGGAGCTAGACGTATATCAACTTCACTCCTAGAAACATCACCTTGCGAAGTAAAAGGAACAATAGATGCAGAGGATGGTGCTAAAGACAGTGCCATTGGAACTGGATGTAAATCAACTTCCATAGCCGAGGAGTGTAAAACAACTGGCATAGGTTGATCATGAGTAGGTGCAGAATTAACACCATGAACTTGAACCTGAGATAAAGCAGAAGGTTTAACAGAAGCTTGAGATACACGAGGGCCTCTATGAAAGCCAGCAAAAGCCTCTTTATCAGGAAATAAGCGAGCCAATTCTGGTCCATTCAAAAGCTTAAGATCCAATTTCTTATACCAAGGACCACTTTTAACCACTATACACTCTGGTAAAGGTTAAGATTATTACCTTCTTGATGTTTAAGAGATCATAGTTCTTGTACTATGAAGCTCTATTCTGGTTTTAAACTTATATTTTGGCATGTTTTTCTAGCAAAAAGCATGAACTTTGCTATGTACTTGAGATTTTATAATTAATGATAAAACCATCTCTTTCTTTCAAAAAAAAAAAAAGAATCGTGTGTCGCCACGATTCTCTAACCGCCCATGGAACCTCTAGACCCTGGGAAGGGGAGATGCAACCCTTCCTGCCTCATCAGACCGGGGAGATGCAACCCAGAGTAGTCTCGATAGGTGATGCCACGAGATTGCATATCCGGCAGGCTATAGTCACGCCAGAGCCCGATCTAGCCCATTTGCAAAGTATGCACAAAAGGGGCGGATGAAGTGGTCAACCCTAGCCATTGTTTATAGTCTGCCCTGCCATTGTTATGCCTGCTCTATCTTGTGGCCTAACCGTCAGTCTACCTTCCCATGAGTCTGAGCCTTGGGTAGGAGTTCTCATGTTTTATGGCATATGTTTATCTCTCTTGTATCTATGGATGGATGGATGGATGTGCTACCCTCGAGGTGTTTGATGTATTGTTATTGTTAGTGCTGACATTGTTTATGCTACCGCTGTTATAGGAGCCCATAGGGGAAGGGCGCAAACACCTTCGTATCCCCTCCACGCTAGGGATACCCTGGAGTGCAGGATAGACGGATGGCCCGTGCGGTCGAAGGACCGGATGGGGGATTTCCTACGGAGTCTAAGGCCGAGCGCCGTATATTTTGTAAGGAGCGTCACAATGGTATAAGAGCCATGTTCTTGGTTGACCAAGAACTAGCACTGACCATATCCCTAGCTAAGTACTAGTCCATTTTCTTATCCATAAGATATGGCCTGAATCAAATGCACAACTCGAAAATATAGGAGCCCTAGGCACACCCCTTCCATGGCGGAGGCTGCAATGGGTAGCGGCAAGAAGATCCCAGAGCACCTCAAGCCCAGAAGGGAGGAGGAGGAGCGCAAAGAGTCGTCCAACTCGACGGAAAAGGCCTTCCACACCTCTCACAAGCGGGCGCAGAGCAGCTCGTCAGGAGCTACCCAAAGAACATGGGAGACCGTCGAGCTCGGTGGCCGTCGGGCAAGTGAGGAGGAGTAGCAAAGCAGGGGCTCCTGTGAGGAAGGAGAAGCAAAGCCAGCTAGGAGGGAGGAGGAGCAAAGAAAATGGAGAAGCAAAGAAGAAGAAGAAGTCAGCTCCAACAAGGAGAAAGACAAGGAGAAAATAGCAGAATGGCCGGAGGAGCGAGCCAAGAGGAAGAAGAGGGAGAGGGAGAAGGAGGAAAGGCGGAGGGAGAAGAGGCCCAAGAGGGACCAAGATCGCCCTCGAGGGACAGTTCATATCGAAGAACCTCGTCGGGAGGGGGAGGAAGAGGGGGAGGGGGAGGCGGCGGCGGCGGCGGGCGGGAGGAGGACGAGCCCAAGGAGGGCGCCGGGGAAACATCTAACCCCGACGCCCGTCCACCCTATTCGAAGTGGCCCAAGCCACCGAAGGTAGTGAAGAAGCAAAAGATAGGGGAACGCGAGTTCATGCTGAAGCATGACCACGAGTTCCAGAGAAGGAAGAAGGCATACCAAGAGTACCTCCAAAGGTGAAGGAGGTACAATGATTGGTATTGCAAGCAGAACATACAGAAGTACGTCAAGGGTGGGAGGCCGAAGAACCAGCTGAAGCTGCCACCACCACGGCCAGAGCCACCGAAGAAGGTCCACCACGGGCCTAATTCGAAGCACGCCCGGGTATTTCGGGAGATTAGGCACTTCCCGCAGTGTACTAATCTCCTGATCCAGAAGGCGTCGTTTGAACGGCTCCTTCGAGAAATTATGCAGGAGTTCCGGATCGATTATAGGGTCACATCCCTAACAGTCCGATCTCTGCAAGAGGCAGCAGAGGCGGAGCTGGTCCAGCTTTTCGAGGAGGGCAAGTGCGCCATCCATGCGAAGAGGGTGACGGTGATGCCCAAGGATCTCCATCTGGCTAGGAGGATCCGTAAGGAGAAGCCCCGTAAGGATGTTAAATTATACATATAAAACTATCTTTTTGTGTAAGTCAAATTCTTATATCTTTTTTTTTTTTTTTTTTTTTTTTTTTTTTTTTGAAGCACGAAAACCAAAAATTTTATTAATCAGAGAAAAAGTACAAAATTTACATGTCTCATCTAACTGTGTAAGCACAAAAAAATGCCACAGGAGCACGAGCCTGGAGCACAATGTACTTACTCCAAAATAGGAGACTAACGATAAGAATCAATTCGAAGATACTGAATCCAGATGCGTTCCATCAGTTCTGATTCAAGGGAGGAACACTCATAGGCTGGCAATAACTTTTTCTGGGCCACCGTAATAACACTGTGTGCAGATGAATAAATGCCCTGAAAGATGTGGTGTCTGCGAGCTCCTATATCGACCATAGGAGCCAACCGGAACCAAGATGAAATGCCCTTTGTTTAGCTAGAGACCATGCGTTGGGATAGGACGCCAAGAGGATGCGTCGGCAGTTCAATGTACTGTTAAATAAACCTTGTAGCCAGGACCATGCTGGTTGAACCTCAGGACAGGGTGAAAGCATGCTAGGGTGTACTATCTAAAGTACTTTTTAGGGAGTGCGAAACTACCCATAAAAGTACCCAGCACTGGGTACTGGGAACTTGCATAAATGCTGCAATAAATAATAAGTTTGAGAGTTAATCCATTTATATTAGTCTCTAATAGTATTGTTATCCTTTAATACTATAGATTGACATGTTATTGACCTTCAATTCAAAAATTTCGATTGATTTTAATGGAAAGAAAAAATAAAAAGTACCAGTTTTAAAAGTACCCAATGTAGGTACTTTTGAGGGTTCCAAAAGTGGTACACCGTAGCATGCTTTTACCCGACAATCAAAGAGACAATGCTCAAGAGTCTCAACATATGAAAGACAGAGCGGGCATACTGCAGATATGCGAGGATCATAGCGATGTCGAAAGGCATTAACCCGCAGGCACCTGTGGATAACCTGCCACCACAGTACAAAGACTTTAGGGTGGAGCAATCTATCCCAAAACCATCGTCATATACGACACAAAGTGGGCTGTGGAACGTGTAGGTGCCACCCATCTGGCAATTGGAGGGTTGTGGTGCTAAAAGAAGGCGATATATTGATCTGACAAAGTGCTTGCCTTTGTGAATATTTTCATGACAATCCCATGGCACCCTTTCAGCAACACCAACTTGCACTATAAGAGGCAAATTTTCTGCGACCTTCTCCCATAGAGATACGTCCCAGCGAGAGAGCAGGAACTTTGCCTGAAAATCAGGCCAAGATAGTAGGCGACCCGCCTCATACCATGCTTGAATAGAGACAACACCTGCAAGAACCCATCGTCTCTGTGTAAGGGGATGAACTGAGGTTGCCAATGGAGGTGTTGAGGGGTCTGGAGGCAGTGGTGCCCACCACCATGGTCTCCAATAGGGTGTGGATAGAGGGGCATGGCCAGAAAAGATGTATGACCGCCTCCCATGCTGCCAACAAGCCACGCAAAAATGGAGAAGCACTTGGAAAGGCTGCAGAGTCTGAAATAAAGCCCAAGGTAGGACTGTTTTGACGGCCTTCTTGCCTAGAGAGATACAGTGACCAAGAGCTTGTCTAAGAAGACGTGAACCAGGAGAGTCATCCTCACCATTCAGGAGTCTCCAAATGAACTTTGAAATAAGCACTTTGCTCTGCAGTAAGAAGTCCATCATACCCAGACCACCTGCCCATTTTGGAAGGATGCACTTCGACCAAGCCACCTTAACCACAGCACCTTCCTCAGTACCCCCCCAAATAAAGTTCCGAACTATTGCAATGAGCTCACACACTTTGATCTGTGGGGCTAGCAATAAGGATGCCATATAAACATGGGTACTACTAAGGACTGACTTGGCCACTGTAATGCGACCCGCAAGAGACAACTTAGCAGTGGACCACCAGAACAAGTGCTTCTCCAAACCCCTAATGATCTCCTCCCATGCAGCTCCCATAGTAACATGGATGCCAATTGGAATCCCCAACAACTTGATGGCATGTCCATGCGCAAGTAATTTCCATGGATAATCGTAAACACATGCCGGAGCCGGATTGTCCAATGTCCACAAAGCTGTACACTTCTGCCACCCCACAAGAACACCGGCAGCAGCAAGATTCTTATCATTAGCGACTAGGAAGAGGAACGTGTCGTCTGCATATTGATTGCAAACCTCTTGTGTGCCATCCTCCATTGCAAGACCATGGAGAAGTCCCTCTGTGGTTGCAATGGTGAATAATTGTGACAAAGCCTCTGCAACAATTGTCAAAAGAAATGGTGCTAAAGGGCATCCCTGGCGAATACCACGATCGAGTGAAAAGGCAGGTGACGGCTCACCATGGAACAGAACAGTCGCCCGAGCAGAGATATGCAGCTTCATAATATCTGATGTGAATTGTTCCCCAAATCCCAGTCTTAGCATACATTGGCGCATGAATTCCCAGCTGACACTGTCATAAGCCTTTGCAAAATCAAGCTTAAGGTATACAACTGGAAGGTTTTGCTTACGTGCCCAATAAATTCCCTCGTAAGCAGCAGCAACATTGTTCAAAATGCACCGTTTTGAAAGAAAACCTGACTGGGTTGTTGAGATGGACTCTGCCAAGATGTCCTTTGCCCGCTCTGCAAAAGCCTTGCAATTGGCGAAGATCTTATATACAGATGACAATAAGGTGATGGGCCGCCAATCTGAAATAGTCTGAGGATCCTTGACCTTGGGGATGGGGGAAATCCTAGACAAAACAACATCTCGCATTTCTGATTGAAAGGGAAGATGTTTCTCAGCAAAAAATGTCTGTAAGTGGTTATGCAGATGTTGCTTGAGTTCAGTCGGCTCTATTAGCACCGAACCATTTGGCAAAAGCAATGAAGACATGGTTGATGTCATGCGACGCCTCTTAGCTGCAATTCTTATATCTATAAAATTACTTCATGTGTAAATTAATTTCTTATATGTATAAAAGTGCTTTCTGTGTAAATCAAATTTTTGTAAAACCTTTCATATTGTAGTTAAAATGTTCTTATTATTAATAATATCAGTGTAAAATTTTGCCTTTAAATTAAATTTTGGACTAAAGTCCAGGTCACACCGCGACGATGGCCCCTGTGTCACGAACGCAGAAGCGTTTCGCGCGGTCTGACTCGAGTCGCTTGAATTATGGGGTAAGTGATCCATTTTTTGTAATAAAGATATTAGAATGCTTAGAATTTGTTTAGAAGTACGGTCAAGAATGGCCTACTGGGGTCACACCGCGCCGATGGCCCTGCGTCGTGAACGCATACGCGTTTCATGCGGTCTGACCTGTCAACCATAATTGCACTTTTTCATGTTATTTTAACATAAAATAAGTTGCTATTTAGTCTAAAATTGATCCAAACATGCATTTTAGTGTCTTATAGCTCCTAAAAATGTCTAGTTTTGCCAAAAATAACCCACTCGGGTCACACCGCGCCGATGGCACCTGCGTCGCGAACGTAGACGCGTTTCGCGCGGTCTGACCCGAATCGATCATGTTTGACCAAAACTTGCGCAAATTTGATTCAACAAATTGCTATATAGTGTTTCTTGACTTGTTTAGCTTAGATTTGCACTACATGTTACCTAATTTGGAGATTCAAAGCCTTAGAACATAGGTCTACCTGATCAAGAAGTCTTGGGTACGGAAATTTAGGTAGCCTTAGTCTATAAAAAGGGGCCTCATTTGCCATTATCTCTTCACTAAATTTGCTCTTATCCTCTTAAGCAATTTTCCAGTCCTTTGTCAATCCTTTCAAACCATTTTTTTCTCTCATCTCTGCTCAATGGCACCCACGAACTTTGTTCAATAATACAACAGTGCCAACCACATCCGTGATTTTCCTGCAGAGGACGCCTTCCATGTCGTTGATCATCTCTTCGACCTCCATGCAACCCTGACTAGAACCCCCTATTACACAGATATCGTATGCCAGTATGACCAACAAGTCTTACCCTGGGAAGTCAGCCTGCCCCCAAGGGAAGGCAAGTGGGTGTCCTTGGAGTCGTTAAGTCAAGTCATAGGTGGGGGATCTAGAGTCAAGGGCCAGCTGTGGGATAGGACAAAGAATATACCTGATTGTATGAGTTGTAAGGCTCACAAGACATAGGTAGGTCTCGGCGCATACAGCTCTATCTTTGTTTATGCATTACAGGGCAATCAACAGGGTGGAGGAGCCTTCGATCCAACCCTTGGACCTTGCACCACTCCACACCAGGGTAGATCAGAACCAGATCCACGAGATTCAGTCCTCAGAATATGTCTATCACGGCACTGCATCAGGGGCACTTCAGATCGAGCAAGACTATGAACAGGAAGGGGAGGACAATCAAAATTGGGAGAGCAGGGAAGCAGCAAGAAGGGAGAGGCAAATAGCAAGGCATCACGAAGACATCAGGCGGGCCAACGAACCACCCATCGACATTACAACACTATCTCCGATAATGATCGAAGGGGAAGAGTACATTCTGGCACATGACATCCTCCATCTTCCATACTGTTTAGAAGAAGGACTCAGGATCGACGAGTTCTTGGGTCTGATTGCAGGAGGACAGCATAGCGACTTCATCGATTACTCATACCAAGAAGTCCCAAGGGAAGTAGCGGAGCAGCACTCATATGCCGGCGTGACAATGTCCGACGTCGCAGCATATGAATACGTAAGGGAATTGTATCATCGACAACCGCCAGTCATCCTAGAGGAGGCGTTCCAAACGATCTAAAACAGGTTGTACAAACCAGGGAGGGGCCCAAGCTCTAGCCGACTCGTTCGACTTTTTCAATCATATAAAAAATGGGCAGCTAACAAGCTTTTGCACCTTGAATAATGTTGAAAGAATATTTACCTACGTATCACAACACATCCGCACCAGCAGCTTAATAGAGTAGGAAGATAGTCCTTGTCTTGTGTTGCTGCAAATCGAGGTTGCTAATTTTTCAAGCATAAAAGTGATGCTTGCTTAGCTAAGCCCTGTTGAAATTAAAATATACATTTATACATTTTGGCATAGCAAGCAATATGAAAGACTCTAGTGACACATTTTTGTCTCTTCTTTCTTCCGGATACATACATTGTCTTGACAAGCAGGGCATGACTCCAACCTCGGTAGTAAGATACTGAACATATGCAACAGGTTTGGTAGAGAGGCTGGGGCTGGATGCCTTTCTATAAATAGCCCCTAAGTCAAAACCAGATATAACAAAATAAACTCCATTTAAGAACAAGTTTCCTTCAGATCTCCAATTCCAGTTCTTCCATATCACTTTATTTGTATATTCTCGTTTTGTAATCTGCTTATAATGAGACATTGGCATCGATTCGAGCCATCGGATCGGCATTTCTGGGAGGGACGAGCCATCTATATATAGGCTATCATATCATTTAGCAGGTAGGTTATCAGCATCTTTTCACAATAGCATTTCTTGATTTCCCCTCTACCCACCCTTATATATTTGATTTGTCTTTTTCTGTTATATCCACCTGATTGGCGACATTATTATTATTTCCCATCCGTTTGGATGATGCTGTTATTTTCTACCTACATGATGATGCTATATGTATCCATCTACTTGGTGATGCTATTATTATTTCACACCCGCTAAGTGATGATGTTATTTGCCACCTGTTGCGTGATGTTATTATTTTTCAACCACTAGGTGATCTTATTTTTTCCACCCACTGGATGATGCCATCTATTTTTCTATATGTTGATGGCACTTCTTTCCAATTGTATACTTGTTGTTGATATAGATATTTTGTTGATGCTTCTGCTCTATTGGTTTTCCTTTATTTTAGTCGTTTGCCTACAGTGCGCATTTCTCATATTTATTACTATTTCTAATAATTAACGAGTATTTTCCATATGGTTGCATTTTTTCAGGTAATTTTATCATTCCACAAGTTCACTACGTGTTGTGTTATTTATCCCGATGAGAAGTTGTCGCCAGTGCCCTCACTCTAACCTAGACATGCAGTCTGTTATTTCATTTTTTATAGGATAGCTTGATGTTGTTCTTATGGTCAGCTGTGACGTTCCATGTATTCATATGGTATATGTATACATACTATGACACGTCACCAGGGTATAAATAGACCCTTATGGGTCAATAGGGGATAACCCGAGTTAACCTAAAAGGGTTTTTATTAGCTATGCTAAAATATTAGTGAGTAAATAACCTAATTAGGTTAATTAGGTTATTAATTAGTAAAAGTCAGCCAAATAGGCAGTGCCACCTGGCCCAAATCGATTGGCCAGGGAGAACTTGCTAGGTTTGGAGGGCAAATTGGGGCTCTACCCCCAATTCTGCCCCAAATCGATTTGAGGAGAGTTGGAAAAGGAGGAGCTACCAGTTACTACAACCAGACTTGAAGAATGGAAGCCTTTCGTGACAATGGCTCTAGCCAAGAGACTGGTTACTCCCTAGATAGTCTATGCTTCAGCTAACCCTTCTCTGATTAGATGGATGGTTAAATTCTCTTTTATGTGCTACTAAGATGATGATGGATATTTTGATAAGGATTATGTTCTCTCTTCCTGTTTCTATATGTCTGGGGTCAAGGGAGGCTAGAGACTTGAAAGCTTCCTAGAGGTAGAGATGTCTCTAGCTAGAACCCTTAAGACCCAGTAAATGCGGCCTGTGCACAAGAGCCCACCAGGCTGTGGATGCTATGTTGTGATTCAGCATCAGACAACGGGTACGATGGTGAAACGGGAATGGAGTCTTGCCTAACTTGGCTACGAGACTCCTATAGTATGCTAGGCTTATAGTTGGTCACTGAGTGTGGGCCGGGTATGGGTCTGACACTCCCTAGGTCGCAGACGGCGTGCCTATATGGACGTCCTGGACTTGAACGAGCGCAGTGAGCCGGCCTTTAGATTTAGGGGAGTAAGTCGGGTCACTGATGTGGCACGTGTTCTCTAGCACACCCAGGGATCCGTCATGCCCGGGGAGGGGATGCCTCCCTGACCTGCCTCATCGGACTGGAGAAATGTAACCTGAAGTGGTCATGGCATGATTTTGGTAGACCAAATCATTGCAGTGGCCATGGTCTAACTCGTTAGGTTGGTTGGTTGTAGGGGACTTTGACTTAGGTTAAACTACCCCAATTCCATAGTTAGTATACGTGTTGGCCTAGTTATAAGAGGATTAAGCTAGTTAGATATGAAGGTGTGAGTTATTATAGTTAAGTATGTAAAGTTCTTGGAGAAAGGAGATCTCTTGTTTCCAAGGGCCATAACCTTTTCTCGTAACTCGGATAGAGGCGATTTTTGCACCAACGTGTCGAGAATGGTCCAATTAATCAAGGCGTGGGAGTACAGAGTGCATGTTCGGCAAAACAATCGTCTTAGAATTGCAAAAGAAACGCGTATTTTTTCCAACACGCACTCGTATAAAAACGTGTATTTTTGCTGTATAGATATATTTAAAAAAAAAAAAATTGAACTCTAAAAAAAATGACGGTTATTTTTTCTGTTCCCATCTCGCCTATTGTGCTCGCCGCCTCGCCCGTCTGCCATAGCTGCCGGAGAGAGCTCGCTTTCTCATAACCTTGTGCTTGGTCGCCGCCACAGCTGCCATACCAGCGCCTCCTTTTGAACCTTTTCCTACACCAATGAACATGGCTCATACCCGGTTCGTTAGTTCAGAACCTCGGTGTTCATCGATATTTGTCGAGCTCCCGAACGCCTTTGTCGGGCGACCGCTTACAAGGTTGAGCTTCTTTTAGTCGAGCTCATTCAATGGGGACATAGGGTCCCTTACCCTATTTTCCATCTGTCGGAGCACTTCCTACTAAAACTTAATGCCCTAGGACAACCCTACACATTGGTAGAGCAGCCCGACCAAGTCCTGATGTTGGTCAAGTTTTACCCTCCTTTGTGTGTGGAGGTTTCCGAAGATGAAGCCATCCGGGCAGAGGCCGAAAGGATTATGGGACTCATCCGAGGTGATGACGCACGAGAGATAGAGAGGGGAGACACGAAGGCCCGGAGTACGTCTACATGGGAGACGTGCAAGCCATCATAATGGGGAACCTATTTAAGCACCCTTGAGGCAGCCAGAGACCCCTCAGACTTTGGAACCCCCAAAACCCCCACACCCCCAAAAGGTGCTCTGCCCGCGTTTTTGAGTCCCCAAATTGAATTCTAGGCACCCTTTCCGCAGCCAGAGACCCCTCAAACTTTGGAAGTCATGGCCACAGAAGATGGGCCGGCCTGGGAAACCCAAGGCGAGGGGCCGCCGCACAAACGGTCCCGATCAGCCATCATGGACAGGGGAGAGTCATCCTCCATGAAGAAGGAGGCTCGGGCTAAGGCTAAGGCCCCCTCAGCGAGGCCAGCCCGGCCGGAAGGGATTGATTGCTCAGACCACATAGGAACTCCTGCCTCGGCAGTGAAAAACTTTGAATACAATAAGAACAATCTTTCTTTTTGGATACTAGAGCAACTTGCAAATATAGATATGATCAATGCATCTTTAAACAAGCTTCACGAAGCATACCATGTGCATATATTCAACCATTGAAAATAAAGTAATATTCAAAATTGAATCATATCGGCATTACTGGATCATATCGTAAGTTCAGCTTCAAGTCTATATGAATGAGAATGAATCACTATACTTCTTGTGTTATAGGGCCGGATCCTACAGATTTAAGGCATGGTTCCGCCGCTCGGGTCTCGTGTCGCAGTCCTCCTTGCTCACAGGGACTTTCTATAAATTCGAAGATGCATTTCCCTCCAATATCCGTTCTTATCCAGCTGCAATAACATTTTCATTCTCGCCCTTTTAACCTTGACCATTCAAACTTATTTCAATGATATCGTAACCTAGGTTAACCATGCATTTCATTTTTCTTATGCATTCCCAATGGTTAACCATTGCAACCATTGTATCTCTCACTTGCATTATTATCGATCGAGATCTTACGTATGTAAAACCGTGTGGTGACCTACTCGGATAATTTACACTCCTCCTTCAACACACGGGTTGACAACTTTTAGCTTATCTACAAAACACGTAAACTTCTTTTCAACTAAAGCCTTTGTAAATATGTCGACCAATCGCAAATTTGTGTTAACATAACACATTTGTATGTATCCTTTTTACGCCATGTCTCGAATAAAATGAACATCTAGTTCAATGTGTTTAGTTTAGCTCATGTTGCACGGGATTTTTTACAATTGCTATGCAGCTCATACTATCGGTCATAATCACAGTTATTGATTTTGTTTAAAGCCAAGTTCTTCCAACAATCTTCTCAACGGACAAGTTCTTTAGATAACAATGAACTAGTCGCATATTCCGCCTTCGGTGATGACATAGCTTCACGTTTTGTTTCTTACTTCTCCATGTAATTACTCCTCCTCCAAGAAAAAACAACATATCCGGAGGTAGACTTTCTTGTGCTTTCGTCCCCTCCCCAACTGCATCACTATAGCTATTTAGATTTAGATCATCGGAGGTAAATGTGATCCCATAGTTTTCAGTCCCTTTAAGATATCTTAATATATGCTTTTTCGCTTCCCAATGCATTCGGGTTGGATTGCTACAATATCGCTAAGAACATTAAGCTGAATAACAAATGTCGGGTCTCGTATTGTTTGATAGATAGAGCAAGCAACCTATGATTTCGTATGGAATATTTTCCATTCCTTTTATATCTGCATGCAATGCCGAATATGATCGGTTAATTTGTGACCAGCCACAATTGGTGTTTTGCCGCTTTGGCATCTTGTAGATGAAATCTTTTTTAGCATATTCTCGTACATGCCTTCCTTGCTTTTTAGTGTCGAGAACACCTCTTGCCCCTGTCTCTCCATACCTCAATTCCCAAAATTGCCTCAACTCTCCAAGATCCGTCATTTCAAACTGTTTTTCAATAATTCCTTTGCCTTTGGGCTAAAGTTCTCGATTATTAGACATCATTATACGATTCGTCTACACATATAAGGCAATCAAGCAAAAATTCTCTCCATCTTTAAATTTATATAAGTTGCCATCATTTTGCAATCTCTCAAATCTTTGTGCTCTTAAAAACCGCGTCTATGCAAAAATACCATTCCCCTGGGTGATTGCCTCAGCCCATATACTTCGCTTTTCTTAACTTCCAAACACTTGAAATATTATCTTCATAACCCTGCCAGCTGCTTCATGAAGATATCCTCCTTAAGGTCAGCATTTAAAAAAGCCGTTTTCACATCCATATGATGTAATTCTAGATTCAATGCATTTGCAATTGCTAAAATCACTCTTAGACTTGTCAATTTAACCACTGGAGAGAAAATCTCGTTGTAATCTTTCCCTTTCTTTCGAGAAAACCCCCCGAGCTACTAATCTTGCTTTGAATCTTTTTGAGCCATCACTATTTGTCTTAATTTTTTAGATCCATTTATTTCCTACAATGTTTGTATTTTCTGGCTTTTGTACAACATCATATGTACCAGTATCATTAAAAGACTTTATCTCCTCCTTCATTGCCTGGATCCACAGATCTTTTTCAGTGCTGTTCATTGCTTCTTCATACGATGTTGGGATAATATAATCTTCTAAAATTGCCAATATTTGTTCTTGATCAGGTATTTCAGCCAGCTTCTCAATTCGTCTGCTTCTTCCACTACCTAATCTGCCGTATTCTCCCTCTGCTAGTGGTAGATCTTCCTTTAACTTTTCTACTTGGGTTTTTCTTCTTTTTGTTTTTCTTCTTTGCATCTTGAGTCTTTATTGGCCCGATTTGTCCAAGTTCCCACCATCCCCTTTTTCTTCACTTAAGCTTGCTTTCGTTTCTTCCGTATTCTCCATTCCTTTGTCATTATTTTTCTGATAGTCATCATCATTGTCCACAACCCTGAATCATACCTTGCTTGCATCCGTCGGTCAGCTTATCATTATTTACTTTTTCCTTCTGTCTATCTTTGTAATAAGTTTGTTCATCAAAAACCACATCACGACTTATCACAATTTTATTCATAAGCGGCACAAACATTCTATATGCTTTGCTTTGCTCATCATATCCAACAAAATATCCTATTTCAAACTTTATTATCCAACTTCTTCCTCAACTCTTTTGGCACATGAATGTATCCAAAGAGACATCATAGCATTTGAACATGTCATAATCTATATTTTCTTTGTTTGACCAAACAACCTCTCGTATATTACCTTTTAGGCTTGCGGTTGGAAGCCTATTTTGCACATAAATTCTTTGTTTTCAAAGCTTCCTCCCACAAATAATTTGGTAGACACGAAAACTTCAACATTGATCTAATCTGCATCAAGTAATGTCCTATTCTTCCTCGGCAACTCCATTTTGTTGTGGTGTGTACCGCATGTCGGTTGTCTTGATTCCTTTTTGTCATGCAATAAGATCTAAACCTGCGGCGGATAAATACTCTCCTCCTCTATCGACCTTATGCACTTTAATTTTCTTGTTTTGTTTGCCTTTCCATTTCTGGAAACATACAATTTTAAAGCTTCAAGAGCTTGTGATTTTCGAGCCAAGCAATATGCTTTGCATTTTCTACTATGATCGTCTATAAAAGTTATGAAATATCTTTTTCAGTTTACCTCGACATTTAGAGGGCCACACAAATCAGGTGTACCAAATCCAAGACTCCTTCAGCCGTTTACATGTTTTTTGGAAAAGGCAATCGGGTTATCTTGCCTAGCATACATCCTTCACATATGCATTTATGATTGTCCTCCACATTGCATGCTATAAGTCCCTGTTTTTGCCATGAATTTCACATTATTATAATGTGTGTGTGCAAGTCTGTTATGCCAAGTATCCAAATCGGTCAACATTCTTTGCATTGATTCCATCAATAGAGCCATTTTCAATTTGAAACAAATTTCCAACACGTCTTGCCAAAAATTTCAGTTTATTCTCCATAAAGATCTTACATATTTTCTTCTCAAAGAAGATTTTGTAACCAAGATCTACTAATTGACATACTGAAACAAGATTCTTTATCAAACTAGGAACACAGAGAACATTTTCAATATTTACAACATTTCCATCAAGGTCCAATAATTGCAACATTCCACATCCTTCAACAAACGCAATTCTCCATTCCCTACTTGCACATGTTTTGATTTGGCTGATTTTTTGATCCTTGAGCATATCCGAGATCTTACTACTGATCTCTCAGCTCCACTATCAACTACAATCACAGAATTTTTCTCATTAGTTTGTGAATCAATGGTATTTAATGAGCAAATACAATGTACCTCATCATCACTTGTTTCTTCCTTTTCTTTTACTTCAGTCTTCTCCGAGTGATATGTATCCCAGTGCTCCTCCTCTCTTTCCGGAAAAATATCCTCTTCCTCTTGTATCTCGTCCTCTTCCCTTCCCCCGCCATACTTTTTTTCCTTTGGACTAGGACATTTTGGCAGACTATATGTCCCTTCCCTTTACAATTATAGCACATAATCTCTGTTTAAGTTTAGGGCGGTTTGGTTTGATGTGCCCCCCTGCCTCATAGCGGTTATAACAAACTGTTTTATCACCCTGGAGGCTTTTTCTTCCTTCCGGCATATAGAATTTCAATGACATTATCTTCTTCCCTCATCAATTTATTATTTGTTCGATTTTTTGTTCTTAGCATGTTTTACGCTTCTTCCCTACTCTTAGCCACGTTTCTAATCAAAAGAGATAGTTGAGGATTAAAGCTTACTGCTCTAGCAATTGCTAATACCAAGTACCTTTCAGACAAAGCAACTCCTGCACCATCTAAATCTGCTACAAGATTATCAAACTTATTGAAGAAATCTGAAACTTCCTCATCTTCATTATATTTCAAATTTCTCAATTCTTTCTCTAAAACATCAATTTGTGATGTTGTTTTACTTTCATAGTGCTTAAGCATGTAAATCCACATCTGTCTAGGAGACATACCTCTGAGTTTCAGCTGAATTGTTGGTCCAACTTTACTTGTAATTATACCTCTTGCTTCCTTAACTTTTGTAGAAAGCATGCCTCCTGTTTGTACAGCTCTTTCTGCAGCTACAGTCCTTGCAGCAGACCTACCACCAGAGGTCTCAGAACTAGCATCATCACCTCCAACAGCTGACTCTACAGCTGCTATATTACTGGATGTGCCACCTGCACTAGTATCTACCACATCTGCCTTAGTGGGATCAACAATTTCCCAAAGATCCTCAACATCTAAAATATGTTGAATTTGATCTTTCCACACCTGGAAACCAGAACCACCATTGTACACCTGCACTGCACTTAGTAATCCTGCACCAAACCTTGTTGCCATTGTTCTGGCTCTGATACCAAATGAAAAACTTTGAATACAATAAGAACAATCTTTCTTTTTGGATACTAGAGCAACTTGCAAATATAGATATGATCAATGCATCTTTAAACAAGCTTCACGAAGCATACCATGTGCATATATTCAACCATTGAAAATAAAGTAATATTCAAAAATTGAATCATATCGGCATTCTTGGATCATATCGTAAGTTTGACTTCAAGTCTATATGAATGAGAATGAATCACTATACTTCTTGTGTTATAGGGCCGGATCCTAAATTTAAAGGCATGGTTCCGGCCAGCCAGGGTCTCGTGTGCGATCCTCCTTGCTCACAGGGGACTTTCTATAAATTGAAGATGCATTTCCTCCAATATCCGTTCTTATCCAACCGCAATAACATTTTCATTACGCCCTTTTAACCTTCGACCATTCAAACTTATTTCAATGATATCGTGAACCTAGGTTAACCATGCATTTCATTTTTCTTATGCATTCCCAATGGTTAACCATTGCAACCATTGTATCTCTCACTTGCATTATTATTCGATCGAGATCTTACGTAAGGTAAACCCGTGTGGTGACCTACCGGATAATTTACGGCCCAGAGAATTGGAGCCACGTCAAAGAGGGAGTGGAGGCTAACCGATGCTCGTATTGAGGCTACAGCCCTCACCGGGCTGGCATGGCAATGGAGATGGAGCTCAAAAGGCAAATCGGGTCGAAGAACCGCATCACAGTGTCCGAGACCCGCGACGCCGCTACATGTGGAAGATGGCCTTGGCCTTGCACACGCCGAGCGGCAACAGGGCCAGCAGAGGTCGCCGACATGCGGGCCGCCCTAGACTCTGTGTTCATCACTACGGACACCATGACCGGGGAGAGAGGGCCCAATGCGGCAGGCGATGGTCCGCGGTGTCACCGGCTTCGGTCGAGGTGGAAGCTGACCACCACCATGGCGCGGGGCCTTGGTACGCTCTTGCGAACGACCCGGTGCGGCCGGGATCTTGAGTAAGATGTGACGCAAGCGGCCCTCGGCGGCCCGTGTCTTTGGGGCTCGAGCGCGCTCCTTTCGAGCTGGAGCACAGGCTCGGGGGTTGCGGGCAACCATCCTGCAGAACAAACGGGGTCTCCCCTCTGAGGTTCATGTCAGTGCGGCGGTGCGGGCGGGGAGATGGCCAAGCGGCGTGGAAGCCACCGCAAAACTGTACTCCCCGGAAAGCTTCACAAGGCGAAACCTCGACCGCTTCCCGCCAGCCTCCACGCGGCAGCCCGCCCCCGCATTTGCCGCCCCGCCCTCCGGCCACTCCCACGCCATCCCAGCCACACTCCGGCCCTCCGCCATCCCGGCCACCACCCCCCCCCAAGGACCGGCCCTCGCCCACCTTTTGACCCGGCAGCAGTCGAACTCCGAGGAGCGCAGCGGAGAGGCCACCCCTGTAGTTCGAGGCATGCCGTAACGGCGAGGGGAGAGTGCCCGCCCACAACATCAGAACACACATTCGGATGGGATGACATTCCGGGGCAGTTCACATTTCTCGAAAGCAGACCCGTCATGGGGCTCACCGTCGCGTGACCGCATTGTCATATTCACGGTTCGCGGATGCCGGGTGCGTGATGCCATATTGCACCGGGGGCGGATCTTTGAAGGGACATCCCCGCGGGACGGGACCTCACACCCGCTTGGGGAGGCACTTGACAGGAGCTTGTCAGGGTCGAGGCATTCGCCGAAGTCTGCGAGGATTGGTTCGGCGGGGATGCACATTTTCAAACGACACACTCTACTCTTGCGAGACCCCCTTTGACCTTCGCTTGTTGCCGCAGCGGCCACATACGCTTCTCCTACCCGCGGCCCCTTCTCCTGCTCCTACTCCTCCCTCCCTCGGCCCGCCCTCTCAGCCACATCTTTGCCTCAGCTCCATCTACTTCTCCTTTCGGCCTCTGCTTCCCGTCCTCCCATGACTCGGTTTTAGCGCATACCATCCCTAACGACAAATAGGAATTGTGTCTCAGGGTGGTCTCATGGAGGTGTCGAGGCTTCCCTTGGCGGAAGGGGGCGGTCCCGAACTTCGTGGCTTGGCCGATATGGATCTCATCTTTCTCATGGAGATATGGGAGCATCTTTGAGACGCAAGGCTACGATGTAGGGTTACCAACATTTCGGTCTTCAATACATGCAGACGGAGGGTCATGGTGGAGTGGCTTGCTACTACGGACAACCTTTTACATTTGATTACCCTCCGAAGACGCATTGACACAACCGGTACTTGTGGGTTGCGTGTGCATAATACCAGTGGCAACCCTCTTTTACGGCGCTTTGTTATTTCCCTCATGCGACAAAGACCTTCTATCGCGAGCCACCCGTCGATGCAGATAGGATGGACCCTTATGTCGATCTATATGATGACATACGGAAAGACCAGCTAGGTTGGGTAGGGTCGTCCTTCTTGGAGATTTCAATGCGGACGAGTAGAGAGCAGCCCATGCGACTTGACCGCCGACGACGACGATGTCCTGCAGTTTACGCCCCGCAGAAGCAACCTGCCCACGAGGGTCGGATGACGTACCATGTCACTTTCGCTTTGGCGAGCGATTGCTCCCGCTATGTGGCATTTTTGACTTGATAATTTGCAATGGCCTTTCACGGTGGCCGATTCACCGCAAGTGCACATGCACGGGACAATCGAGGGGGAGGGTCTAGTGTGGTGGACTATGTGCTCGTGAAGTTCGCCAAGATATGCATCTCATCGGGCCGTTCCGGGTGGGCCTGAGCGGTCGGGATGAGGAGGTCGACTCGTGATCACCTCCCACTTTATTTGGACTGGTTTGGCAAGCCGCGGGAACCCCCACTATGCCGGCCCTCACCGAGTCCTCGGTTGAGACTAGATTATGAGCGTGCAGGGATCACGCCGAGATGCTCATGGGCGCCCTCCCGGTACCCTGCAGACCTCCACACTAGAGCGCCAGACGGTGCCAGCCGACTTCGGGCTATGCGGGATGCGTACGGGCAGGTCTGCTTTTGGCGAGACCCTCCCCGTCGCCGCTTCCGGGTCAGCAACATTCCCGCAGAAGATGGTTTGATGCGGAGTGTAAAGAACGCAAGCGGCAGCTCCGCCACATCACGGATCCAGTGCAGCTTGTAAAAGCCACCACACACGCATCGCGCCCATCCGGAAGGACACAAAGGGGTGCATTCGCCGTGCGAGGGGAGATGTTCGGCCTGCTGGACACTCATCCTCCCGAACCTTTGGCCAGTTGAAGTGCCGAAGGCCAGCTTGACCCTACAGGGACATCACACGCACGCGATTGGGAGCGGACTATGCCGGGAGCTCTATGACCCGAGGGGGCAGGATGGCCCCCATTGGTTCTCGTGGGCGAGGATGTTGAGGAGGGCACAGAACGGCCGGCTAATGGGAAGGCGGTGACCTCGATGGTATCGCGTGCCGGAGTTACTCAAATGGGCGGGGGCGGTACCGCTTGTGCGGTCCTCACTACCCTATTCAGCGTAGCATTGCGGGGAAGGTCTCCCAGACAATGGACCACAAGCGGGGTTGTTCCCATTCACAAGGCGGGCGACCCACCTTTGTCCGACCAAGTGCGGACGATCATGGTCGATTCAAGATTTGCCAAAGCTGTCGGCATTTCGGCATTCTCGAGCAGCAGTTATTGGGATGCGGCGATGTCCGACCCTCACCTGGCGGGCTTTAGACCCCGCCACTCAGCGATTGACCATATCTTTACACCGGGCATTGATTGAAGACAAAGCAGGAATCATCGGCGGGACTTGTATTGCCGCTTTATGGACTTCGAAAGGCTTTTGTCCTGGTTCCGGGAAAAGCCGTAGGCTAGGATGCGTCAACTGGGCTCCCGCCGCCCACGCCGTCGCGCGAGAATGCCATATACAGTTGTATGAGAGTTGTTTTGGCAGGATGCGACCGGACGGGCCAAGCATTCACCAAGTAGTATCGGGTCCGGCAGGTTGCCCCTCTCTCCAACACTTTTGGCCTCTACATTGATCAGTTAGAGCCCCGGCTTACCGAAAGCATGGGGGATGGCATACGGCTTTTGCACGGGTCATCCGCCGGCTCATCTATGCGACGATGTTGGCTCATTTTGCCCACACCCTGCTATGCGGTCTCACTGGATGCCCTAGACACATTTTGTCGCTACGACATCTTGGCGTCAATCGGCCAAGACGTGGTCGTTCTCATATCCTCTTCACGTCACCCCATGCCTCCTCGCACTCACATATCGGGGACAGCCTGTGGGCGCCACGCCCACCTACAAGTACCTAGGGGGTGGAGTTCCTCCTCCGCTCTCTACCGGAGAATCTATCCGCTTATGTGACAGCCCAGCCGGAAAGCGCTTTGCCATGCATCTTAACAACAAATCCGTGGCAGAGCTCTATGATTGGGGCCATCGGTCACATCTGTTAGAGGGCATTGGTCGAGCCCCGCCCTTCAGACGGGTCGAGGTTTGGGGCCCTGCCGTCTCTTTGGCGCACTGGAATGACTTGGAGCAAAGTCGCGAGAAGGCATTTTTGGCACGGGCACTTGGGGGTGAAACCTTGATCCCCCATCGATTCTTTGCCAGAGGGAAATCGGATTCTTGCCGCCGGTGGCAGCCCTTGATAGACACATCGTCTATTTTCGTAAAGTGGTTACTATGGGTGATGCTCGGCTCCCCTTTTGGCTTACACTATGGCCATGGGTCCCAAGCGCTTAGGGCCCGTTGGAGGGGTAAGAGAGATTGGTTCGCCAGATGGAGCGTCAGGAGCACCTGAATCGTCTTGAGGTGGGCCAGCGGCCGATCGTGGCGACTGCGAGAGTACCCTAGGCGCTTGTTTCCTTGGCAAGCTCGGGACCCCGGCACTCTAGAGCGGGTCAAAATGGCCCATTACAAGGAGCACATCAACCCCAGTGTTAGCGGGGCCCACGGCTCTACTGCGTTCCCGGTTGGAAAAAGCGAGACTCATTGCCTCCATTAGACCGCACGGTGCCCACCATCTCGCATCGAGGCAGGCGGTGGATTGGGGAGCCCCGCGGGGAGGCTCTGTCGGTCTTTCAAGCGGGTGCCATTGAGGATGAGTCTCACACTTTCGAGTTGCCCGTTGATCACGATCCGGGCCGATCACGGCTCCCTTAATGCGGCGGACTTGCCCTTGCATTTGCCGATGAACACACCGTCGATTCGTGCCACAGGGTCATTACATTCGGAGAATCTTGGACTGCGAGGGTCACCTTTGCCCCCGCTGCTGCCCGTGATTAGGCACTACGGGTGTGGTGCATGATCAGTATATATTTGGGTGTTCACGCAATTTATATGTTAGGGGCGGTTTGTCGGCAGGTGATTCGCGCCACGGTTTTCCCTCGAAAAACCCTTCGGGCGGGGTTTTAATCCGGCAAGAATCCGCTTGTCGTTTTTGTATTGGGTCCCATAGACCGATTGGTCTCCGTGGACGATAAAAGTACCTTCCTTCCTTCCTTCCTACCACTATGATGAGGCAACCCAGAGTTTTATTTGCCTATCATACCTCACGGTGGAACACCTAATATCCATCCAGCTGGATATGTAGGCCAGGCCCGACAGATACCGGACAGAGCTGCTGAGAAGAGTGAATGCATGTCGCCTCGCTGAAATGGAAGAGCGTATGGCGGCTGCATACGTCGCACAATAGGAGACATGCGGAGCAGGAATGGCAGGCTGAGGGCTTGAACAAAGCTAAGATTAGAACACACGACGGGCTCCCGAACAGACTGAAACCCCCGTTGTTAAACGGAGGCGGAAGTCCATGGCCCATAAGTTTGGGAGCGCCTATAAGGAGAAGCTCAAGACAGTTGGGGGCATTGACAAAGCCAGGAGCTTTGCTCGTCGACAGAACCGCGTGGACGCCGCCCGATCTCGCCGGTGTCAGGGGGCAAGACCCTGCTCAAAAAGCCCACTCAGACGAAGAAGCCGCACAGGTATAAGCCAGGTACCGTGGCATTGAGAGAGATCCAGAAGTATCAGAAGATAACAGAGCTTCCCTTCCAGCGCCTGGTCCGAGAGATAGCACAAGAGTATCGGACCGATCTTCGGTTCCAAACCTTTGCTATACTCGCCCTACGGGAGGTTGCCGAAGACTACTTGGTAGCCCTTTTTGAGGATGCTAACCTCTGTGCTATCCATGTTAAAAGGGTTACCATTATGACAAAGGATTTGGCTCTCGCAAGAAGAATTCGGGGAGACCAAAATTAGCTTCTTTGTCAAGCATTCTGTTGTACAGATTTTGTATAGAAATATAAAAATTTTGGTTGCCTAATTTAAAAAAAAAAAAAAGTATCGAATATTTATTTAATTATTAATAATAACTGACGTTGATGTCAACAAAAATTTTAAAATAAAGTGACACCCAAACATTAGTTAGGGTTTCATTCCTTCTTTGCTTCCCTTGCTTCTTGCTTCTCGCTCCTCCTCCACCACTCGCCTGTGCAATGGAGACCCCTAGCCTCCTCCAATAGTACCAAGATGGAGAACATTGGGATCCTCAGGTCCCATTCGACCTCCTTCAGCCTTTTCTCCTTCAAAAGGTGGACCTGATTACTAACATGCAGGCCCACCCTGATTATGCTGCTTTCCTTGAGTTTTATACTCAGGAAATGGTACCCCTTTACACCACCGTAGGGGATCCACCCCATCTTTTTTTGGAGAGTGCCAGTGTGAGAGACATGTTGGGAGGTGATTCCCATACCTCTAACATTCTCACGAGAAAGCTCTTATGGGGCAAGAATCCACCCGTCCTGATGCATGAGGGCCAGCAATACTTTGAAGTAAACTTTGCTCTGGCTATACTCATGGATTAGTACGTTGAGGATGAGACCTTGCCATCAGAGAAGGGAAAAGCGTCAGTGGTCTCGAATGAGGAAGATGATGAGTACATCTGGAAGGATGACTTCGTTCGGTGGAAACAGTTAGCGAGCAGATGCCCCTCCACTGAGATCAGGAGCACGACTTACTGGATTGGATGCCCTCCCAGTTATCCACCGCCAAGGACAAGAATACCTCCTATTGGAGGATATTATGTGGACATATCATGTCATTGCTGACCTCAAGTCCAAAAAGAAGTCACATATATTGTATGAGCTCGTCGA
Source organism: Isoetes taiwanensis (assembly GCA_021234155.1). Classification (NCBI taxonomy): domain Eukaryota; kingdom Viridiplantae; phylum Streptophyta; class Lycopodiopsida; order Isoetales; family Isoetaceae; genus Isoetes; species Isoetes taiwanensis. The sequence goes on from JAJEKV010000018.1 coordinate 16,882,109, forward strand.
GTACTGCATGGATGACTTCATCGACTTCACCCCGACCAAGCTCCCCACTGAGGTACAACAGTTGCTTCAATTTCATCAGGAGACCATTGAGCAAGTTGACACCCTCTTGCACTTGCGACACCTTATGTTGCAAGAGGCACCGTCACAACCACCTGAGGAAGCTTTTGTTGCTATGGGATCTGGAGAATGCGGAAGATCAATTGGAGATTGTGCCTGAGGCTCTCCTTGATCGTGCATATAAGCAAACTCGCAGAACTCAAATCTTGCAGTATTTGGTTAGGTAGAAACACTTGCCAATAGAGGATGCAACTTGGGTTCTTAAAGCAGATTTGGACAAGGCTTACCCAAACTTTATGCAAGAATACCAGGGCCGAACCATTCAAGATGCGAGCGACACCAACCTTAATGTTGAGCATTGCGTTATGGATTCGATAGGGATCATACAAGAGTTGATCCAACAGGGATCATTTAAGGGGTTGGGTTACATGCATCTTAGTTGGAGAATTGAGCATATAGGCATTCATAATAGGGCGCATTCGTATACGGCTATAATGGGGAACATTGCCGTTCTTTACACCGAGACGAAATGCAAGCCTTAGGCATGATAGAATTTTCTTCATTCGTATTTCTTTTTCTTAGGGGGGTGGTCCCTTCAACCACACTCTTTTAATTATTTTATAGGTACTGATGAGCTGTAATTCTACAGGCTAGTAGCGCGTATTGACATACTGCAGAAGATTCTAGGCCTCCGTCTGGGGCCATCTCTTGTTATTTCACTGTTATTTTGTATGTGTGCTCCGATTTAATTTTTTGTGATATGGTATTCATTGTCGATTGTCAAGGGACTTTGATCCTAGAACACCTTTATGTAATCCTGTATTACTTCAGCAAATAAAGTTATCTTTTATAATTTAATTGTCTTTTTTAGTAAACTAACCCCAATGCTGAGGACATCATTATTCCAAGGGGGGAGAATGTGACGTTCCATGTATTTATACGATATATGTATATATACTATGCATGTCACCGGGATATAAATAGACCCTTATGGGTCAATAGGGGGTAACTTGGGTTAACTTAAAAGGGTTTTTATTAGCTATGCTAAAATACCTAATTAGGCTAATTAGGTTATTAATTAGTAAGAGTCAGCCAAATAGGCAATGCCACCTGGCCCAAATCGATTGGCCAGGAGGAACTTGCTAAGTTTAGAGGGCAAATTGGGGCCCTACCCCCAATTCTACCCCAAATCGATTTGGGGAGAGTTGGAGGAAGGAGGAGCTACCAGCTACTGCAACCAGAATTGAAGAATAGAAGCCTTTCATGACAATGGCTCTAACCAAGAGACTGGTTAGTCCCTAGATGATTTGTGCTTTAGCTAACCCTTATCTGATTAGATAGATGGTTAAATTCTCTTTTATGTGCTATTAAGATGATGATGGATACTTTGATTATGATTATGTTCTCTCTTCCCGTTTCTCCTGTGTGTCTGGGCTTAAGGGAGGGCAAAGACCTGAAAGCTTCCTAGAAGTAGAGATGTCAGAACCCTTAAGACCCAGTAAATGCGGCCTGTGCATAAGAGCCCACTTGGCTGTAGATGCTATGTTGTGATTTAGCACCAGACAATGGGTATGATGGTGAAACGGGGATGGGGTCTTGCCTAGCTTGACTACGAGACTCCTATAGTGTGCTAGGCTTATAGTTGGTCACTGAGTATGGGCCGGGTATGGGTCTGACACTCCCTGGGTCGCAGGCGACATGCCTATATGGACGTCCTGGACTCGAACGGGCGCGGTGAGCCGACCTTTAGATTTAGGGGAGTAAGTCGGGTACAGATGCGAGTGGGTCACTGATGTGGCACGTGTTCTCGAGCACACTCAGAGATCCGTCATGCCCGGGGAGGGGACGCCTCCCTGACCTGCCTCATCGGACCAGGAAGATGTAACCCGGAGTAGTCTCATAGGGTGATTCCATGGGATTGCGTCTCCGGAATGGCTAGAGCATTTAGTCAGTCATGGCGAAAATTGCTGGCCAGATTTAGGAGCTAAGTTTGTTTTTGCGTTAAGTTTTGCGTTTTTGCAATGATGTCTGCAAATGGTATAAATGAGAGATATGATATGGATGAGGCAAATGAAAAGTGCACGGAAAAACCAATAAGATTGGTGACATATGTGTTTTGGCAGAATACACTGTTACCACCACAAAATTAACATGAGGCCAGAGATCTTCTAAAAAATTTCAAAGAGAGGGCACTGCCTGAAATGACAGAGGAAAGATCACCTGCACTTCAATTTGTTGTGAGATTTCCAACCCATATCAATCTATTTGTTGTAAACGAATAACGATTTTGAGCACACTATTCTGTGAATATGAAGCAATATTTTCTTTGAGAAGTCGATATTGCAAGCATGCAATTGAAGAGGTTTACTTCGTTCAGTTTTATAGAATGGATTGGACATTATTCATGTCTAAGGTTCTCATCTTTCATTAGTATAGTGTTAGGAAGTGTTAAATGATTCAGTGGTTTATACTTTATATCAAACGTTTTTTAATGCATGCTAACCTATTGCAAAGTTTTTCTCCCACTCATGGTTGATATAATTTGTCTTCTAGTATGTGTCTATTGCCACGGTATCCCGAATGTTCATGCCATTGAAACTCGTCTGAGCCCATAGGATGGTGAACCAAACTATAAAACTAGTCCATGCACATGAGATGGTGAAGCAACCCATCCATGCACATGAGATGGTGAACCAAACTTTAAAACCAGTTGACTTATATTGTTGTCTTGTTATTTCAGAGGAAGGACCATGGCTTAGTGATTGAACCATAATGACATGAATGTGAGTATTTCAATCGAGTTTGAAGATTCAAAGGGTGATGCTTTGGTCACATATTTGAGTGTTTATAGAGTTTTCTCCACCCACTAGATGATTAATCACTTCACAATTTTGTATTTTGCAGGTGTGCAAAACGGTGATGCTTTGGTCACATTGATGGTCATTCTATAGGCTTGCTAGCAAGAGGCAAAAGTTTAACAAACTTATTTGTGTCTGTGCTTATATCTAAAAAGTTCTAAAGATGTTTTAGTTATTGCACTGTCTTAACAATAATTTTTGACGCAACTGTTCTCCATAAAATACATAAACGAGAGAGGAGGTGGACCTAATAGGTAGTGAAATATCCTTCAGAGGTATTGAAACATTCTTTGCTAAGCTTGAATAATATTTATGTTCCATGAATTGCATCTGTGATACAAATATCTTCTTTGGAGTTTAGAAACACATGCATAATATTTGCAGTCACGGTTGAATTTAACGCGAAGTCCTCGTTTTCAAGCGTCCAAAGCAAATGAGGAGTACTGAGCTCTTCTTTTTAATGATCTCAATAATCCTCAGATCTCAGTGATCACATACCTTCTCCTTTCTTTACCAAAATACTGATCTTGAACTCGGATTTCCCATTTTCAAAGTGGCAGCACGGCTTTATGCCTGGACTTGGGTTATTCTACAACTAATTCAAGTTTGGGCTGGGATTTTGAGGAAATCATTGGTCTGGGTTTGATTGAGTGCCCTTGACTTAGAGTGTGGAGCAGCTAAATAGCAACGATTTTTTTTCTCTGTTTTCAAGCGTCAATTGGGTTGGGTTCTAGAAAGACTATGGGTTCCCCTCCATGATCAAGGATTCAATTGGTTATTTGAGCAGGAAAGACCTTCATATATGTTGCTGCATTTCTAATGGTAGAGGGCATTTATCCTCTACATCCATGGCCCCTTAAAGGAAGCTCATTTCAAAGAAATACTTCCTGGATCAGAGGATGGAACTGGTGGGATCAACCTATGTTTTGCATTAGGGCTAAACACACAAATATCCCAGACTGTTGTCTCTACCATGGTGCTGGCAATAGAATTCTTACCTTGCAAGCAGGGCAAGGCCCAAGCCGCTGCTTGAATTAGCAGCCCCTGCTAAGAAATTTCAATTTCAATCTCTGGGAAAAAGGAGTATGGTTTCATGCATTAAAGGGGAGCTTCGACTTAACATCTGGTATGCAGATGAAGGTGCGGGCAAAACCAAGGATGGAGAAAGCTTTGACTTATGATTTGGTTGAGAAAATGCCTTATTTCTAAGTCAGAGTTGTTAAGGCAAGAGATGCTGCTGCCAAAGATGCTGTTGGCATCAGTGATCCTTATGTTATAATCAAAGTTGGCGAGGGGAGCCCTGCAAAGACAGAAGTCTGTGAGAAAACCACCAATCAACTTTTGCAGTTGGAAAAGATAAGATTCAATTGCCACAAAATTGAACTGTGGCATGGCTAGACGTGAACGGTTTTCAAGTATAGTGCAGTTCTCGGCAACAAAGCGGCCCCTATTTGCAGAGCAGACTAATTTTGGGGAATTTTAGTATGGTTAGAAAGAACTATTGCTCATAGTAAACATCGCTGGCAAATTCCAAGTTTTTCTGTGCTCTCAAAACTTCTGCCCTTTTTCATGATATGGGTGACGGTCATCATAATCTCTGTATCTTTTGAGCAATAATCTCTGTATTTTTTTTTTCAGTGTGCAAAGGAAAGATCATCCGCCTTTATCTCTGGTCATATGTTCTAGAATCAGGTTCAAAATGTTGGAGAGGTGTTCGGCTGTCCTGCTGGTAGCCATGCTGAGTCAGATGATGACGAAGACGCCACATCCTCAACAGACATGACTGCTGGATGGAAACGGCATGCCTACGCTTAACCTCAAAACCGTTTTCATTCAATTCTATTCTCTCATCTTCAGTAAGCCACGGCAGGGGCTCTTCCTGCTTCATATCAATATATTACCATATATTTAATATGGTATCAAAGCCAAATGATGGGGCACAATAGAGAGCAGCAGCTTTTTCAAGCCCTTAGGGTTCAGAGGGCAATCAACAGGTTGAATCAGAAGCTGGTTCAAAGGAGATTGAAGAAGTTGAAGAAAAAGAAGAGGATTAGTGTCTTCAATCGATTGCAGTTTTAGAGTAGAAATTTAGCAGATGGAATCAATTTCCAGTGGCAAATATGTTCTTGAGAAATTTAATGGCAAGAATTTTCACACATGGCAGGTTTAAATGAAGTTCCATCTCATAGAAAAAGATCTGTTTGCAGTAGTTGATGAATAAGAAAAGAAGCCTACAGATGCTCCAGAACTAGCAAAGTGGCAGTTGAAAAATAAGAAAACCATGGCTATGATTGGCTTTGGTCTTGGAGATGCACACATACATCATGTGGATTTTTCAAAGAATGCCAAAGAAGTCTGGGATACATTGGAGCAGATATTTGGAACGCAGGCTAAGCATTCCAAGGTGCTTCTGAAGAAACAGCTTTTTGATCTTGAGATGCAGGAAGGTGCAAGTTTGGCTGAGCACATTAACAAAATGAGATCCCTGCTGCACCAATTGGCTGGGATTAATGCTAAGATTGAAGATGAAGATGCAAAAGCGGTTTTGTTTAATAGTCTCCCATCGTCATTCAACAATGTTGTCACCACATTGCAGATTATCCAATCAAAGTTTTAAGCAGGGTGTGAGACAGAACAAAGGCAAAGTGGAAGCAGGGAGCAGCAGCAATACGATGACTAAGGGAGGTTTAAATAAATGGTCAGCCAAGAAATCTTCTGTTCCTTTTGGCAAGCGAAAAGGTGCTTGTAACACTTGCAAGCAACAAGGGCACTTTGCACGAGAGTGTCCACTTCGGGTTGCAAAAGGCAAGGAGAAAGCTTTTGCTGCAGAAAAGGGAGAAGATGAAAGGAACTTCATGGCATGTGTGGATGACAATATAACAGATCATGAGCAGGCTGTTATTTGGATAGATTCAGGGGCTACACAACATATGTGTCCAAAGAAGGAGTTCTTTCAACACCTGCAGCCTGTCAGTGGAACAAGGAGAGCCATACTTGGAGACAATTCTAACAAGGTGATCCTAGGGGAAGGCAGTATCAAGATTTCTCTTGAGAATGGCAGTAACAAGACAATTCATAAGGTCTTTTATGTCCCAGGGATAGCGCACACCTTGTTGTCCATTGGGGCTTTGGCTGATCTCGATTATACAATATACTTCAACCGTAATGGATGCCAAATTGTGTCACCAGAAATGCGGGTGGTAGCATTAGGAGAGAGGCATGCTTCACTGTACAGATTGAATGCTCGTATTATCAACTAATGCTCTACCGCAGACATGATGATGATTGCTCAAGAGCAAGAACGTGACTCCAAGTTGATGTTATGACATAGATGTCTTGCTCATTACAATTGCCAAGCTCTTAAGGAGATGCAGAAAGGACAGCTAGTCAGTGGGCTGGACATACATACACAAGGAAAGGTAGGCTTTTGTGAGGTGTGTGTCCTTGGCAAGCAAAGCAGCAAATCCTTTCCCAAGAAGAAGTTTGAGCGAGCACAAGGGTTGCTGGAATTAGTTCACAGTGACATATGTGGGCCCATGAGAGAGGAGACAATTGGCCACAAGAAGTACTTCATCACCTTCATAGATGACCACTCCAGAAAGGTTGCAGTCTACTTGCTGGCCCACAAATCTGAAGCTCTCATGGCTTTCAAGCGGTACCAACTTGCAGCCCAAGTTCAAACTGAGCGGCGTGTCAAAGTCTTATGAACGGATGGTGGTGGTGAGTATCTCTCCTAAGCCTTTACTTCTTATTGCCATATGCATGGAATTACACAGCAGCATACCAATCCGTACACACCTGAACAAAATGGGTTGGCTGAGCGAATGAACAAGACTCTAGTTGAGGCTACCAGATGCATGCTTGCAGATTCCGGGTTACCCAACATTTTTGGGGAGAAGCTCTTAGCACTGTAGCATATGTGAAGAATCGAGTCCTTGCCATCCATGGTAGAACTCCAGAGGAGCTTTGGACAGGGCAGAAACCAAATCTTAGTGGGCTGCGTGTCTTTGGGTGCCTAGCATATGCGTATGTTCCCAAGGAGAAGCGCCACAAACTTGCTGATAAGTCTCGAGTGTCTCTTTTCTTGGGTTGTGGTGAAGGTGTCAAGGAGAGCAGATTGTATGATGTTCGCACTCATCGCATCTTTTACAGCAGGGATGTTGTATTTCGAGAGCATCTTCTCTATAAAGATCTTTTGGAAATTCAGGTTATTGCTGCACATAGACTTGATGGCGTAATTTTAGAGGATGAAGAAGAATTTCCTGAAGATTGGGTTCCCGCGGTACAAGGTCATGTGGATCAGCAAGGAGAAGACCTTAGTCTTACGCCTCCCATGGATCATGTAATCCCTGAGGCGCAGTCACTAATACCCTATGATTCTGAGCCAGTGGGAGTCCAGGGTCCTAGTTCTTCTCAACATAGGCCCAAGTTTCATGTGCATGGGGGAGGTGTGCGCATCAGACCATATGTTAGTCGGTATGGAAGAGTAAGCAAACCCTCTAGCAGTCTCGCATGCATCTTGCTCATGACATTATAGAGGAGCCCATTTCATTTGCTGCACCAGTATGCAGTCCATATGCAAGTGAATGGCAGGCTGCCATGGAAGCCGAATTTCAGTCTCTCCTCAAGAACAAGACATGGAGTTCGGTTCCTTTACCTACAGGGAGGAAGCCCGTGACCTGCAAGTGGATCTACAAGCTGAAGTTCAGATCTGATGGCTCAATTGATCGCTTCAAAGCAAGACTAGTCGCCCCGAGGCTGAATATATTGCTGCCACACATGCAGCGAAGGAAGCGATATGGTTGAGGAAGTTTCTTCATGGATTATATATGTAAACCAACAGTGATATTTAGTGATAATCAGGGATCAATTGCATTTTCAGAAAATCCTAAATATCATTCTAGAACCAAGCATATTCAGACCATGTATCACTTTATCAGAGAACGAGTAGGTGATGGCACTCTCAAGCTTAAGTTCATTGGGACTGAAGAGATGACTGATGATATCTTTACAAAGCCATTGAGTAAAGAAAAGGTTGAGAAACACCGAGCTGTTCTTGGAGTGATCAGAATAAGTGAAGATGCAGGACCTGGAACAAGTGGGAGTGTTGGAGAGGTGTTCGGCTGTCCTATTGGCAGCCCTACGCTTAACCTCAAAACCGTTTTCATTCAATTCTATTCTCTTATCTCCTGGAAGCCACGGCAGGGGCTCTTCCTGCTTCATATCAATATATTACCATATATTTAATACAAAATGGGTCGGAATTAGCTGCCTTCATGCTTGATAAAGACAAACAGCAAAATTTGGGGCAAAGAATCATATTGAATGCAAAATTAATGGCTGGATGGGATCTAGTGAGGATTCTTACCTCTGTTCCCTCACAAATTTCAATCTTTGGAGCAGGCTTGGTATCCAGCTTGTGAGCAGTTCATGCTGCAACAGCATGCCCACGGAATCTTTGTACACGGAATCTTTATACAAAAACCTCTATGTGGCAAGAATCTATACAGATTTGTGCACTGCCGACTTGCATTATGGCATCTTAATAAGTTTAGGGGAGATTTTGGTTGCTCATAGCTTCGGATATATGAAAAGATTTTCTTCATAAATGGTAAGAGAGCTTCCACAACGCGCAGAGCTAAGAATTTCTGATATGTTTTTGCCCTTTTCTTCCGCTCTTCAATTGGGGCTGCAAATCTGGATAGCAGGGCCGTTGCTTTTATGTTGTAGCCCGCTGGCCTTTAGCCGGAAAATGGGGCGACGGCAACCAAGAGGTGCACAAAAAACACATATCATTCTAATTTGAGGTTATTTAATGCCAGAAAAGCGATTCCAAAAAGTCAGTAATTCCAATTTTTTTTTTTCTAGTATAATCATATATTTAGGAAGGAAAACCTATTGTTTTAGGGTTCTTGAGTAGCGGCTGAGCTCCGGCCAATTTTCCAGCGCCAAGCCAACTTTCCATCGGCGAAGAAAGCATGGTGATCGCCAAGAAGACGGTATGCCTATCTTGAGTTAAGAATATTTTAGCAATGGCCGGAACATTGATTCAGCTATTGTGCAGAAGAAGACCCAAGAAAGCATCAACAATAGGCTTGCTCTTGTTATGAAGAGTGGCAAGTATACTTTGGGATATAAGACCGCCCTCAAATCTCTACGCGGTGGCAAGGGTATGTTCTTGGCCTCCTAATCTGCTACCTTTTTCTTTCAGTTTAATATGCATTCTATTTTTCCTACAGGAAAGCTTGTTATTATATCCAGTAACACTCCTCATTTGAGAAAATCTGAGATCGAGTATTATGCCATGTTGTCCAAAACAAATGTACATCATTACATTGGAAGTATGTAACAACTATACTAATTCTATTTTTCTGGGTTTGCTTCATCTTGAGCTCATTATGTATTTATTATTGGCAGACAATGTGGATCTTGGAACAGCTTGTGGAAAATATTACCGTGTTAGTGTTCTAACGATTACAGATCCAGGTATATTGTTAACCTTGTTCATTATATTTCAATTTGGAAGCTCTTACGCTTGTGTCTTTCTTTCTAGGTGATTCGGACATCATCAAATCTATGGCAGAACAATGATTTGGCATTGTTCTACAGATCCGCGTCTTTATAATGGCAGCTGTTTGTTATGGTCGCAGCTACATCGTTCTACATTACTGTGAGGCTTCATCCATTGTTATTTTAAGAACGCCATCGTAAGGTTTAAGGCTGTTCTTCAAACCATTGGGGTTTAAATTTTGCAATTTTTTCTGAGTGAAATTTCTATTCTTGTGTAGTATTAGCCACTGTTTTTTTTCCAGCCATTATTGAAAGATTTTTTTTTTTTTGAAGGATAAAATTCTCAATTAACCTATGAACATTGGTATAGCTATTGCTGAATGGTACAACAACAATTTTATTAATAAACAAGTTATTGTACTATGAGGGACTGTACGAATTCGACGAGGAGCCAAATGCAGTGCCATCCAACGAAGATCTTATAAAGATTCTCCAAGATTCTCTAAAGAATCTAAAAAAATTTCCCTAGATACCTTGAGATTCCATCAATGTTCGCTTATATTCCCCAAGATTCGCGGATTATTCCGCGAGGAATTGTACAAATTCAAGTAGAAGTCAAATTTAAAGTCATGCAATGAAGATTCTATAGAGATCCTCCAAGATTAGACCAAGATTCTCTAGATACTCAAAGATTTTATGAAGATTCCCTTAGATTTTTTTAGATTCTTAAAGATTGTCTTGAGATTCCCCTAGATTCTCAAAGATTATCCTAAGATTCCTCAAGATTCCATGTAGATTCTTTAAAATTTCCTTAGATTCTATGAAGATCCCCCTGTAGAACACACCTAGTGTCAAAGATTCCCCTAGATCCCCTTGGATTTCCCCTAATTTTTTTTTTGAAGGTACGAATTTTTATATTTTATATTAAAAGATTAAAAAGTACAATGTTACACTGACAGGAGTAATCTCGACATCTTCATTCTCTGACATGCAGGAACTTATTAATTGCTCTAGAAGCTGATACCCTTGAGAAGCTCATAAGGCCTATCCGCATCGTAACCAGATTACTCATGAGGATCCCCTTGAGAAGCTCATAAGGCCTATCCGCATCGTAACCAGATTACTCATGAGGATCTGTAGTTGCCAAGAGGCACTTGGACATCAAGGGCACTTACAAATAATCTGAACAGCCAAAATAAGAGGAAGATATATGCACCTTGCTTCACAAGGCCTAGGTATCAGAGTAGCCAAATAGAATGGAATTCAGGCATCATTACCTGATCTTAGCACATAGCTCAAACGTAGCAGTATTTGAGCAAACCATATCCATAAGTGGATTGGTATTAAAGAAAAATTTGGCATCAGCACCAAATTATCTTCAAGCTTCAGAGCTTGAAAGGCTTCTTCAATCATAGCAGTAATTGAAAAAGCAAATAAAGTACTAAGAAATTCCAAGTATTTGCCAATAACCCCACTCCAGCATAAATTAGTGTCAGACCTTGCAATTCCTTTGAGAGAAGAATCTTCCTGATAGACTTAAGAAAGAGCAGAAAAGGAAGGGCAATAGACTTACTTCTTTCCAAAAGAATGAATTTTGTTGTCATCTGATGAAAAGACTCAAAGAAACACCTTTACCTAATCTTGCAGAACTGTTCTTCGCCTTATGGGTCGGCATCCTAATGGATCTACCCTTTCGGCAAGTCTTTATCAAAGACTTTGAAACAGTAAGGAGCTAGTAAGGAGTGCAAGATGATTTTGTTTGTGTCTGTCTGCATAGCTTGGGCACAACTCCTGGTGCAGATCATGGTTGCATCCACAAACCGAACCAAACGCCCTAGAACAGATTTCCTTACAAAGAAAGAACAAATCCTCGTTAGAGGATATATGCTGCAAGAAAGCCACCGAAAAGATGCCATGAGTCCCTCCAACAGATTTTTTCCCCCAATTCTTCTGGAGAGCAGATCCATCAGCCCTGCTAGCCACAAAAGCCACAAATGTTCTTCAGGAACCACCGCTGTGTTGATCGGGCAAAAGGGAGGGCGGCTGCTCCCTAGCCGGCCAAGAACATCCTAGCCGGCAAAAGGGAGGGCCCTGGGCGCTAACGACATCCTCCGCTTAAGAAATCGGATCAATCTCAATCATTTCCATTAGCGATTTCCCCTAAATTCCATAAAATTCTATAAACATCCCCTAGATTCTTAAGGTTCTACAAAGATTCCCCTAGATCTTCAAAGATTATCTGAAGATTCCTTTAAATTCCCTAAGATTCTATGTAGATTCTCCTAGATTCCCTTAGATTCTATCAAGATTCCACTAGATTCTCTAAGATTCCATAAAAATTCCCCCTGATTCTCAAACATTTTTTGAAGATTCTCTTAGATTCCTCTATATTCTTTTGATTCCCATAGATTCGTTAAGATTCTCTTGACGTTTCCTTGATTCCAAAGGTTATCCCAAGATTCCTCTAGATTCCTTTAGATTCTTAAATATTCCCTTGAGATTCCCTTAGATTCCCAAATATTATCCTAAGATTCCTCTAGATTTCCCTTGATTCTTAAACCTTTTTTGAAGGTTTTCCTAGATTCCCCTAGATTCTTTGGAGATTCCCATAGATTCCTTAAGATCCTCTTGAGATTTCCTTGATTTTCAAAGATTATCCCAATATCTCTCAAATTCCCTTAGTTTCTATGAATATTCCCCTAGATTATCCAACATTGCACGGAACGATGCCAAACCACTACTCATTAGAAAGCATTTGATGAGATGAATCCAACGGCGCGGGTCCCACTTTGATCCGAGACCTCCACCGCAAGATAAAGTCGTTTGAAGGTGACGCAAAAAAAGGAAGCTTCCAAGAAAGCTTCGTAATTAATGAGTTGCCACCTCACTATCTTTTCATTAAATAAAGGGTGCCACCTCACCTCCTTTAATATAAAAAATTCTAATTTAATAAAAAAATGAATGGCTAAGATTTATCCTCCCCCTTTTGATCTAACGGTTAAGATTGGTTGCACCAAATCTATTTTTGAGGAAGCTTCCTTGCACTTTCCTTATAAAAATTAAGGGCCATGATTTCTCCTCCCCTTTTGATCCGACGGCTTAAAGACATGGTGCATGCCCCGATGCATGTCCCCCATCATATTTCTATGCCCATGCAAGACATCTCCCATGAGGTGGCGGCATCATGGCCTTCCATTTCCAATTGGACGGCTGGCATTAATCTCTATATAGCATGGGTACATCCTTTCCTGGCACACATAGAATAGTTTTATATATACAAGAAATTTATCGCGGCGGCCCTTGGCCGCCGCGAACATTTCTTTAGCTCAAACTTGTGCAGTTGGACCCAATATTAATGTCCAAGATTTGACAATCAAATATTTGCTCAAATCAACCACACAAAGATCTTGCAGCATCAAATGGTATAACATATTGTCAGTATTTTGAACTAGAATTTTGCTTGAGAGAGAAAAAAAAATATGTGCAACCATGAAACATGAGCTTTTCAAGAGGCTAGCATGCTATAAACCTCAAAATAAATATGGCCAATATTTTTACATACAAAGATAATGAAACATTTAAAGGGGGGAAACAAATGAAATAATAAATGGGGCAGAACCGTTGAAAAGGAATGTCATGTGGCCGCACCCCATTGGCTGAAACAAACAAAGGGCTTTTGCTCTGTTCTTGTCTGCGGGCAAGATCGCGGGGCTTTTAGCATGCCGGATTTGATGCCAAAGCAGCAGGTCGCCCATACTGGTTCATTCAATACCCATCAATCATACGTCACTGCAGTTGTCTCAGCACTGCGCAAAAATCAGATTTGTGTGCATCACCACTCTTGGTTATCTTTCCAATTCATTGAAGAGTTGCACTTTTGGATTGTTACTTAGGGCGCTTTCCCATGGGCAGAAAACCTCGAGGTTTCATGAAGGTCTGGTCTGCTTTTCCGATGTTCCCATGAGCTGAGGTTAAGAACCTCGTTTAGAAAATAATCTCGAGGAATACTTTTGGACCTGGGCCTGACCTCATTCAGGTCCGGCCGTCCATGGGAAAGCACCCTTACACCCAAGAGGAAGTCGGTGAAAAAGAAAGTAATCAAGTTCTTGAATGTACAGCAAAAACCATCTCGTGGCTTCCGAAAGTGCAGGAGCACGCCATGGTCAGCATGTAAGGCTGCAGAAATCCGTATGCTTGTTGGAGCATTGCAGCCGCAGAGTTATCCGGATCTAGAAATCACCTTAGCTATACAAATGAAGAAGCGAGAAGACACCGATTCTCAATGCTGTTCACAACACTTTCCCAACCATTAGCACTTGTAAGGCAATCAAGAGATTGCACAAAGGCACTGCGTGCACTAAATCCTCCAATAACATATATGGCATCCCCTGAAACTGCTGCTGCACCATGTGCACGTTTGGAAAGCATATTAGAAGCTTTATCCCAAATACGCATCCGAGGCTCAAATACTTCCACGCTAGAGAGGTAATTCTGTCCATCATAGCCTCCATATATCTTACCATTTAACACTGCAGCAGACAGACCTGTTCTTCTGCATGATATTGAAGGATTTTGGGACCAAAAGGACTCACGCTGATCATACATTTCTACTGTATTATGGTGAGTTCCATCAGTACTACCTCCAATAACATAGATTGCATTTCCTAATTCAACTGCTGCAAAAGAATGCCTTCTGTCAAACATGGAGACCGATGGTAACCATGATCCTAATCCTGGATCAAAATATTCTACTTCCGCGTGGAATGTGTTTCCATCGCGACCACCAAGGAGCTATTCAGTTATTATATTTGATTCAAGAAGATAGAGTTGGTATTTGAACCCAAGATAAATCTCAGACTCAGGGCTCCAACAAAATTTTCTACCCACTGCTCTGCCCATTTGATAATCATTGACGCTTGTTGAATATCCCAGACTCTGCAGGTTGCAGAGCTTGGATGGAGCTTTGACGTTGCCGCTTTTTGAACGTCTTGCAAGAAATAGGGCTTATTAGAATTATGATCCTGCTCCACAAAACAATCCATAGACTAATGATTTCGAAGTTTTCTTGAATCGCGGGAATAACCAGGTGAGGGAGTCCTCTGTTGCAAATCCCGAGCTTCTGAATAACCTGAAGAATAGGAAGAGGGCTACATGCCTTTGCCTCTGCCTCCAGTGCAATAATAATCTAGTTGCACTCGATTCAACACGGCGGCCTTACCTCTTGTATCACATCAAGCAAGCTAAGGATTAGAAGCCATCTCCCGGCGGCCTTATTACCTCTTGTATTAGATCAAGCAAGCTAAGGATTAGAAGCCATCTCCCGTAGTGCGGCCGGAAAGCAGGCAGGGCTGTAGGCTAATTTTCATTTTTTGATGCAAGTTATTTCCTGATTTTTTCCCCCGGACAGACTTAGAAACGTGTCGCTCAAATAAGAAGGAATATAAACGTATATTCTCAAGGCATCTTGCCTATAGCAATTATATAGTTTAGATAATGATATAAATGATGGAAAGGTAACCACGCATCTATTGTCACTTAAAACTTAGCATCCATTGTCACTTAAAACTTAGAATTGACGAATATAGCGATCCCACATTTGTTGTACAACATTCTCATTCACTTTTAAGCAGCTGGTTTGTTTAGAGAGCTTTGCTCTCTTAGTGACCTTAACAAGCTAGAGGCATGAACTAATTCGCCCTGAAATAATTGGCCCTGAAAATGTCAAGTGACCCTCAATAAGCTAGAGGCCTGAACTAATTGGCCTTGGAAAATGTTAAAAGTCTCCGTCCCTTCCATACGTACCAACCTGTCTAACCCTTAGCCAAGTGGATAGCTAGCTTCATTGAAGATGCCATGCACTAGGGTATCTCTCTATTACCACTTCCTTTACTAGTAACGAAATCTGAAATGTCACCTTGAATTTGTCCCATATCAGAATATTTGGACAAGAGATCATACAATGTTCTAGATTTTCTTCTGCCCTTCCCGAGACAAGACAAATTGGGCTCACCTCTTTTTTAAACTTATGCACCACTTTATTCATCCTCGAGACCCTCTGCACTTGCTACAATAATGTGCAAATCTTTGGTGGCAATATGTCCTTCCAGGCCCATTTGCATATACACACCAACTCGTCCCTATTGAGGTTCACCTCCCATTTACTTGGCAAAGGCAGAAATTCACCGGTGCAAGTACTTTAATAGCATTTAGAGACAAATGAACCTTCCATCGAATGTTGATCCACTAACCAAACTCGCCCACCAGTGGATGTAGAGACTGCGTAATAAGAGAAACAACAAGGTTCCATACTTTATAATCCCGTGCTTTCCATGAGAAAACACCTTTAAACACATTCCAAGGAACTAATCCTCTTGATTGGTACCAGCTGTCAACAAATTCAATGCTTGCTTGCTTCCACCTCTTCTGTACCCTTACATCTACAATAGAGCCTGGACGACATGCCTACTTATCAAGCTTGAAGATAGGTTTGATAGCATGCCATGCTTTAAATAACCCCTTCAGAAAAGGGGATGCTCCAGAATAAGGCTTTAGCTTATAAAATAAAGCCCAAGGCAAATCTGCTCTAACAGATGGCTTTCCACCAGGAACACAGAAAAGCAGCGACTGAGAGAGAAGTTCCAATCCTGGAAAATGAAATTGCCATTTAAGATTTTCCATATAAACCGACAAATTTAGCACCGTACTATGAGGATCGATTTCTATCATCCCCAAATCTCCATGAGCCCTAGGCAACGTACACTTCCTCCATGCTACTTTCACGTCAGCATACACCTCATTGTCTCCCCAAACAAAATTTCTGATCAGACTAGATAGTTCTTCTATCTTGTCAGGAGGAGCCAGCATGACCAAAGCTGCATAAACATGTGCTGCATAATACAGATTTAGCTACCACTATCTTCGCTTCCATGGATAACTTCGCTACCTTCCATCAATTAAGATGTTTATTCAACCCCAAAAGAATCTCATCACAAACCTTAGAAGATGATATATTCACACCTAATGGAATGCCTAAAAGTTTGGAAAAAGATTCCACAGGCAAGAGCTTCCAGAGTATCATCTGCATATTGACTGCAGACCTGCTGCGTTCCATTATGCATGACAAGACCTGAAATGACCTTATCATCTACCGCAGATAAAATGAGTTGTGACAAATCCACCGCAATATTATTAAATAATAAAGGAGCCAACGCACAACCTTGTCTGATCCCTATCTCTACCGGAAAGATTGAAGATGTTCCACCAAAACACATAACTACATCTCTTGCCGAATAATGCAATTTCATCACTGACGTTGTAAATTCACAACCACATCTAAAGTCCAAAATCATCTTTCTTAAGAATGACAACCTAACTGAATCATGGGCCTTATAAAAATCCAGTTTCAAGTAAATGACACTTTGATGAGTTTTTCTAGCCCAATATAAGCCTTCATACACGTGCAATGTTATTAAGGATACTTCTTTTGGGAAGAAAGCCAAACTGTACCTATGATATGTTCCTTTGCAATGGGTTTTAGCCTCTCTGCATAAGCTTTGGCAATATAATAATTTTATAAAATGATGACAATAGCGTAATAGGTCTCCAATCATTTATTGTTTGAAGGTCCTTGACCTTGGGAATTATTGATGTACATCCTGAATTGAATCTCACATCTAATGCATTGCACTCAGAAAGTCTTATAGGCGTCATAAACATCAATTGGAATACCATCAATTCCAAGGCACTTGTTCTTTGCCAAATCAAACATTGCTTCGCGCAATTCCTGTAAAGACATCGGCCGACCTAATAACTTCCTTTGAGAATGGGTGACATCAGCCTTGATTTTGGACATGACAAGGTCCTCAAAACTGTCCTGAAAATCAATCACCTTTTTCTTGAAAAATGCTCGAAAATCTAAATACAAGAAATCCTTCATCTGTTTGTGATCTATGATCATTGATCCATCCTCCAAGAGCAAGGACGACATTGTTTCCTTCTGTCTCTTTGCATCGCTATTAAGAAAAAACTAGAACACCTATCCCCTTCTTTTAACCATGCCAGACCACCCGTGACCTTATTCTGCTGAATCTTTATAGATTCAATATGTTTTATTTGGTTTTTCAGGACATATCTCTTTCTTTAGTAAACTGTTTTATCTTGGCTCCACAATCATAGACTGCATATCTATTTTATCTTTGCATGCCAAGATCCAAATATCCTTACACCGATTATTGAATTGCACATGCTTAAGGAATCTTGTATTCAATTTAAATATAGTTCTGAAAGGCTTCATAGTTTTCCTATCTCAGGAGCTTATGAGCCGTGGATTATGGTTTGAGATTGCATTTTTCAATACATTATGACGATACAAGTCTAGCATCGGGCACGGTGCTACATCATTCACATAACACCTACCATGACATGCATAAGCTCGCCCTTCTTCGATCCACCCATTGCTCCATGAAGTGTGTTAAGCCGAGGCATATTCTTGACAAAAATTGTATATGACAGTTGGGGTCAGACTTTTAATGTCGATGAACATGTATTGGCTAGTTTATATTATGGTATCCAACCCGATGGTAGTTAAGAGCTACTTCAAAACAATACAGTCATCATGTCACAGCAATCAAGTTTGAGATGAATCAAATTCCCGACACCAACAAGTTTTTCCTTGAGGAGGCTACTCATCAGAGGCCCAACCCCAACTATCGTTACCGCCTCAAGGCATAAATTGATAAACTCTTGGCTGCTGGACTTATTTATAAGGTCAAACATTCTGAGTGGGCGAGCCCCATTGTTATTGCCCTTAAGCATAATGGGAACATTCGTGTTTGCGTGGACTACCGAAAACTCAATATGGCCATAGAACGTGATCATTTTCCACTACCCTTCACGGATCAAGTTCTTGAAGAAGTAGCAGGCCATGAAATGTACTCCTTCATGGATGGCTTTTCTGGCTACAATCAAATTTCCATTTGCTCTGAAGATCAGTTGAAAACAACATTCACCACGTCGTGGGGTAATTTTGCCTACAAAATGGTGCCCTTTGGGTTCTCCAACTCACCTTCCACTTTCCAGCGCATTATGCTTTCTATTTTTCAGGATTACATGAAAGATAATGCTTTTCTGCAAGTTTTTCAAGATGACTTTTTCGCTTACAGCACTATGGATGATCATCTCACGAAACTTGAGCTCGTTTTTTAAAAATGTGATGAATTGGGCATTAGTTTGAATCTTGAGAAGTGTATTTTCTGCGTCACTTCAAGTATTCTTCTGGACCATGTCGTCAGTAAAGAGGGCATTACTACAGATCTTGCCAAGATCAGCTATATTCTAGGCACCTACCAATATTAAGGAGACACGATCATTTCTTGGAAAAGTCAATTATTATATACTTTCATTCCTGGACTAGCTGCCATTGCTGATCCCATCTACAAATCTGCGTGGGGCTTGGAATCCCCACGCAGATACGACCTTTCAAAAATTGAAGGTTTTGCTTATTCAAGCCCACCACCATCGTCCATAGAGCTACAAATCATGAGGACATTGGCCATTCCATTACCAACCAATGATACAAAGATGGAGCTCGGATTCTCACCCAAAAGTGGTGATTCTCACAGAACTGGGCGACAACAAAGCATGAAAGTAAAGGTGATGCAGCGTTCCGGCACAAAAATAATGCGAACTTAAAAATAGATTTTAGCTGTGCCTTTTTTACTCCGAATGTTTTGATTAAGCTATCAATAGATTTTAACGCTGCCCTTTTTTACGCCCTTTTTTTTATCCCAATGCTTATAATCTTAGCCAGTGTTACTAATACAAGAGGCAGACCCACCCACTCTATGGCATTCATCATTCTACTATCTGGGCATCCAACATCTACTATCTGTTGACTTCTAACACACTAGTCATTTTTTTTTTCTTGATTATTGAGATTAAGTTTAAACATGGTGTTGAAAACAGTGCTGAAAACCACCCTTGGTGTTGTGGGCAATGCCACAGCAGTATGCCTTTTTGTTTCTCCAATGTAAATAGCACCTTTCTTTTAATTCATTCTTCTATATATCTATTTCTTATTTTAATGGGTGTTTTTTTTTCTTATTTGATGTTTTTTTAAGTATTATATTTGCTTCCTTTCTCATGTTTGTTTTAATTTTGTGTAGTCCCACGTTTTTGGAGATTCGGAAGCGAAAGTCTACTGAGGATTTTTCTTCCTTCCCTTACATCTCCACATTAGCCAATTGTATCTTGTGGGTTGTTTATGGCATCTTAAAAGGCCACAGTCCACTCATCCTCACTATCAATGGCTTTGGTTGTTTTATCGAGTTAATCTACCTTAGCTTGTTTTGGTACTATGCTCCTACAGTTCCAAGGGAGAACAAGAAATTCTCTCCAATGGTAACTAAGTACATCTTGCTTCATTAGACATTAGATTTTTTTCTTTTTTTCTTTTTTTCTTTTTTGACTAATAATGTTTACAATGTCCGCAGGGTAAACTCCGCCTATATGTACTTTCCAGTCTTGCATGCATCCTTCCTATCATATTCGTAGGATTTTTTGCCACTCACCATCATCATATCCGCATGTATTTCTTCGGTGTGATTTGTGCTGCGCTAAATAGTTTGATGAATCTCTCTCCCTTGAGCATCATGGTAATGCCATTAGTTAAAACAATCATTATGCTTTTCGCATAGTTTATTATTTGCTCAAGACTAACCATAGCTTGTTGCGCTCTAAATAGTATCAAGTTTACAAGACAAAGAGCACAGAATATATGCCCTTCTATCTCTCTCTTTTTGTGTTTCTCAACAGCATTGTTTGGTTGTTCTACGCACTGGTCACAAAGGATTGGTATATCTTTGTACGTATTGTTGTTTTGTTTGTGTTGCTATTTGCAGTTTTAAATGGAATTTAACTTGTTGTGTTGCTCATTTGCAGAGCCCTAATATAGTGGGTTTAATTGGTGGTGCTGTACAATTGGTCCTTTATCTTGTGTATAGAAAGCACACCAACAAAACAACTCATGTTGAACTGACTCCTGTTGGACCTTGTGATATTGAAGCAACATCAAAGTAGCCTTGTTGTCATGGGTTGTGACAACCCTTGATATTGAAGCAACATTATGGTGGCCTTGTTGAAGACAAAAGCTTTCTCCTAACCATTATCCATAACGAAAGTAGGCAGTATTGTACGCATAGTGTATGTTTCAAAAAATAAATAAAAATAAATTGGATGTACCAATATTGAGTTCTATACATGATTTGTTGCATGCTATTTGAGAAGGAAATAGATGGAAGACAAAGGATTACAAGAAGTGAGTAGATTGTCGTCAGACAAAAGAAAAGCATGTGATAGTTGGAGAGTTTTTCATTACAGGGATTAGGTAGACTTAAGAAAAAAAATGTTTGAGACTGCAAATCAAGGGGATAAGGGAATGTCAAAATGTTAATGTTGGATTCATTTAAAGAGTTGTTTTGTCATTATCAAATATATAAAGAACATGAAACTTTTGTGCATATGCGTTCTCTTTTAGGATGATCAATAGATTATCTTTTGCGTTATTTTACGCCACAATACGACTCTATTCTTGAAAAAGTTTCTTTCATTGAATATAGAATCGAGTTGAGAGCATGAAAATCGAGTTGAGAGCATGAAAACTTTATGCAAGCCCTTTTCAAATTAACAAGGTAATGTAGCCTTCTTCTAAATTAGCAAGGTAATGTACATACATCTACAACTTCATGGCCTCCTAAAATAAAAATTGTACTTTTCTTTAAATTCATTTCTTGCTACTTGTTTTTATAACTAAAAAACAAGGTGCAGCACACGAAGGGTTGCCCTCCATCCATAGCCGAAGGGTGACGTGGCCTAAGTAGCCACAAGTACGATATCGACAAGAAATTGTGACTATTGCATGGAATCAAATACATCTTCGAAGTGTCATATGAGTAAGACAACTCCAAACTGGCATCCCCAGTCAATTTAAACTTTTGAGCAAAAACAGAGACCTCTAGTATTTCCTATTTCCTTTCCATAAGCTTAATTTTCCACGGCCCAAACAAATTCGTTTTTGGATTGCTACTTAAGTTCTTCAAGGATAACTTCACACTTCCCTAGTGTTGCAGCTTGCTCCAATCCCGCTTCTTTATTCATCTAGTCAATACACTCTACAATTCACATCTCAAGGTACATTTTTTTTTTCATTCTACTGCAATATTTATACACGCTTCATACTTCCGTCGTAGAAAACTTAGAATCAATATATATAGCATCCTTGTCAACAGATTCAAGACCATTAAAATCAATATATATAGCATCCTTGTCAACAGATTCAAAACCAGTGCAGCCACTTATATCATTAAGCTCATGTTGTTATTACCTCAATTCGTATTTACTAAATGATGCTATAAACCTTCATGTCGCGGTTTCACTTTTGAAAGCATGTTATACACGCGTACATACTTCCACTGTAGAATACTTAAAATCTCATATGGGAGCCTACACAACTGAGATCCATAATAAACCCATAATAAACCCTAACAGACGGGGCAATACAAAAAGGAAGAACAAGCTGTAATTGTAATAGTGATAAGAGCAACCAGGAAATACGAAATCATGCCTGCTTCATTGCAAGGAATACGCAACAGAATGCTTAAGGCCATCAATGGATCTGGTAGATATGACATCCAGATTACTAACCGCTTTTACACGTATAGTACCTCCATATGTACAAAACAATGTTTTTAAGACCTCCAGCACTTATACCTAACATGGTGAAGACACAGCGCTGCTGGTGGCTTATGGACTATGTACATCAATTCCAGAAACTTTGCTTGGAGAGTCTTGAACGAGAGAGGGATCATGCTGCTGGATGACCAAAGTAGAAGCAGTAATGCCAAGTGTCCAAGAAAGGAAATCCCCAATTGGACCCAACTCAGAGCAATCAGCATACCTCCTATCCAGTATCCAGGCGAGCAACCAAAGGACTAGTAGGTCTCCTATCCCGTCCAACCAGAATCAAATTAAACCTGTTTTTCATAACCAGCCCAAGCACTGCCTCCTTGGGATCATTAAGATCATCAATTACAATTTCTTCAAAGGCTATAGAACGCAAGGCTGATTCAGTTGCCACATTGCCTGCGCTCTGCGGCTTTGGAAAACTGTCATCCTCTCAGGTACAACAAGCAACAATTTGATCAGATCCAATGCTGGCCCGCTCATCGAAACTACACACAAACCTGACCACTGTCACAGTTACCCCAGGATGTTCAACCATTCTGCAACTAAATACCAAAGCCTCCCTGTCATATGGACCCCCAAAGAACAACACTGCTACACTGTGATCAACATTACCTGGACAAAGCTGAGTAGCTCCTCCCAGACCACTGTCAACAAGATTACCTACAGAACACGAGGCATGTTGTAACACCCTTTCATTTACAATTTGGAACCCAGGGTTCGCTGCCTCCAAGACTAAATTGGCCCTCTGATACTTGTGGAATGGGAGAATGATAACGTTGATATATTTCTCGTCTGCGGTGTTGCATATGTCATCATGCATGTCCTCGAAGCCTCCTGAGATCACTGTCATGGTCCGCACAGTCACCTTGCTAAGCTACCCATATGCATCAAATGCAACCAGAATGTTCTCTGATTCTCTGCCCCTGTGATGCCAAAAGGGTCGACCATCCTTTCTTCCCCGATGAACCAACATGATAGCTGAAGATCGCTCTGACAATTCTAATAAATGAAGAATATACAAATTCAAAGCTTGCTTTCTAGTACCTCTAGTTCCTTCTACCAGATTGATCACAGCAGGAACATTCTTCATTCCATGGACACATGCCAGAATTCTAAGCTCATCAGTCAATTTTTCAATATGGAGCTTTCGGCGTGTATATGGAATTTTATTCCTTGCTAGTTCATACAGCAACATGACAATTTGTGTAGTCATGAATGTGTAAGAAGGGCCATAATGATCATGATGGCAAAACATTTGTCATTCAAGACCTTGCGTTCCCTGCCAATGTTGAGCACAATAAGCTCCATCAACCCCTTTGCATTCATCAGAAAATCCAAGGTAAGTGCCTTGCGGTATTTTAGAAGTTAGCAGTTATTCGTTAGCTAACGGCTAACGCGAAAATAACGGCTAACGAGTTATCAGCCAAGGTGATAACGTGTTATTTTGGGACCAAAAAAAAAATTCAAATTTTAACAAATTGAAACTTGTTATTGACTAATTTGAGCATGCTGAATTCAAATATGGAATCAGAATTTTGAACAGACTACTCTAACCTGCTGAAACTTCATCTTAGTACCCAAACCTGTGTTCCGCTCAGTCTTACAGAATTCCCTTCATGGATCTGCATGTCCTAAAAGAGTCAAAAAGCTAAGCTTGTTAAAACATTCAAGCTTGTTAAAGCAAGAACAGTAAGCTGGCTGCAAATTTACAGGTTTGGATCAAGCTCTCACTAAGCTATCATTCGCAGTCTAGGCACTAAGTTAACTCTTTCTTTCATTTCCCTTTTTCTGCTTTATTTATGCAACCACAACATCCGGATGTACAGCCAATGAGCCAATGGCAAAAGAAACAAGCAAAAAGAAACATGGAAAGCAATGTACGTCCTTGACAAGCAAAAGAAACATGGAAAGAAAGAAACATATCTGCTGCTTATTCAGAATGACTATAATTTGTAAGAAAAACTATTCAGAATGATCACTACTGTTTGTTTGTATTTGCAAAAAGCACTAAAAAGTCCATGAACCATCTGAACTGGAACAAGTATCAACAGGTAAAAGTGAGACTTCATGGAACGATCTGGCAGCCCAGAAGTTTTCCACCACTAATGTTTTTTAGGTTCGCTCCATATGCAATCATCGCGAAGCCATGGCATTCAATCTCTAAAGAAATCCCTTTTGAATGGGCACGTCTCTAATGTACACTATTCTCTACATTTTGAAAGAAAACAAATCATATGTATAAGTAATGAATGAACCGACCTGCTGTTCCTGCTCCTCACAGATCTGTTCTGCTGCTTCTTTGTCGATTCGATGCAATCAGGCCGCCGTTAGCACCAGAGGCGCCAAGGAGAACCCGGAGGAGAAGCATAAAAAGAAACAGAGGAAAAAAAAGGGTCAAAAAAGTGGCCCCAAAATAATACGTTATTTTACGTTCGCGTTATCCCCAATTTGATAACGCGTTATCTTCTATCCAGATGCTATTCCAAATGCTATTCTAGTAAAACATGTACCAAAAATCTTGCCAAGACAGGCAGTGAAGAGACCCAGGAATAACAAACCAGCAATAACAACCTAATGACCTGAGTTCATGGATTGTCCCAAGATCAGTCCTCAGGCCACTGGAGGCAAAGTACATGGATAATATAAGTATGGTCACAAAATCTTCAATTTTCTCGATCAAAATGCCAGCAAATGGCCCATCCTTGGGAATAATCAATCCAAATATAAATGCTCCAAAGATGTCTTGCATTGCAATAGCATCATTAACAAATCCTGCTATTAGAACTCCAAGAAGAGTAACACATACATACATCTCACTAACAGGCTCATTGTCAGGAGACCTATTAGCAATCCTTGTCATAATGGGTTTTACAAAAAGGAACATAATTAATATATAAGCAAGTCCACAGAGTAATACCCATGCAGCTACAGCAGGACTCCTGCTTCAACCTGAAAGTGCCATAGCAAGAGCCAAGAGAATCCAAGCAACCACATCATTCACTGCTGCAGCTGACATTGCCATTTGCCCTACATCTGTGGTCAGGAGCTTTCGTTCTGCCAAAATGCGAGCAAGAATAGGAAATGCTGTGATGGACATTGCTACCCCCATGAACAGAAGAAATGGACCAAAAGTCACACCCTTGCTGATAGTCTTATGAAGTACAAAAGAAACTCCAACTCCTGCCACAAAGAGTAACGAAATGCTAGCAGCTGCAGTGGGTAGAGCGTCTTTCCCATATTTACTAATTGCTTACAAGTCTAGTTCAAGCCCAACCATGAAGAGGGAAAAAAGAAGTCCCATATAAGCGAAGATCTCCAGCACTGTCAAACTATTACTTGGAAATATGGTCTATAGGTATACAGGATATCGGCCCAGAGCTGAAGGTCCATTCCACCAATAATCTCTGCGATCACTCGTGGTTGCCTTAATGGTTTCATGAAAAATGCGATGGTTTGCGTTAAGCTCACAACAATGCAAATCTAGACTATTAAAAGCGAGAAAGCGAAGCTAATAGGATTATCCCCTTGTAAAGCACCATTGGACGTTATCTTCGTAAGCTCTGAATGGCTGGTAACTTTTTTTTTTTTGAGGGATAAAAAATAAACTTTATTTACTTTAAGAGAACGATACACAGCCACATGGCAGGGGTGCACCCATCTGCAAATCTGAGATGGGGATAGCTACATGGCTCTCTTGGACGTTCTAGTGTAGACTTAGGTAGGTGCCCCATATTTCAGCCTTTACTTCTTCTTCGCTCTCAAACACTAGCTTGAATTTTTTTAGCCTTTCCAGTATCGTATGTAGAAGTTGATTTGGTGATTTGACCTCTTGATTCTCATTGAAGACTAAGGCATTTCTCTTTTTCCATATTGACCAGATTGTCCAGGCTCTAGCTATATGGAAGGCCACCTTTTTCGTGGTGCCCCAATCTAGGGGAAGGATACCCAACAGCAGTTCCTTGGTACCTAACGGGTATTCAAAGCGATCCGTGCTCCAAGCCCATACTACTTTTGACTTCTCACATTCCACCGGACAATGTTCAATGGATTCTGTTCAACCTCACAAATGGGGCATAGTGGGCTGACTTTATTGTCCCATTTGGAGACTAGTTGATTGACCCTTGGAACCATGTGTATCACTTGCCAAAGGAAGGCGTTTATCAGGTGGGGCGGATATTTCCCGCATCTCTCGGATGTTTTTAGGTTTTCCTCTGTGATCACTAGTTCCCATTTGGTAGATATTGGGAGTACACCCTTAGTCCTCAAGCTTTTGTAACTTGATTTAACAAACTTGTTAGGCTGAATCTCGGGGTGCAGAACCCATGGATTTTGATCTCCTGTAGTTATAGTGTTTGGGAGTACTGTAGCCACACTTTCCCATATTATTTTGTCTGCGTCCTTTAAGGCAAAACAAGCCTGGAATTCTGCCCAACTTACTAATTGCTCTCCCTTGTACCACTGGGCACAGGAATCAATTCCACAAATTTTCCACCTCTTTACGATCCTTGCATCAGCCACCATGCCTAAGGGACCTTGTTTGTTATGCAGTAGCACTGGTACCCACCATGGAGGAGAAGTCTCTGCTTCGAACTTGTTGATGTCTAGTGTAAAAAGTTTTTTTATGACTTGCCAAGCCGAAATTAAACCCTTTAGGAATGGAGATGCTTCTCTACATGGCTTAAGATCAAAAAAGAGTGACCACGGAAGTGAGACTTTAATGGAGGGCTTACTATGCTTACATGAAGCTAATAGGGTCTGATTGATAAGGTGCATACTGGAGACTTCAGCCTTTTCTGTAGGATCATCCATATGAATTTGGCTTTGCTCTATAATGATATGTCGACCATTCCAATTCCTCCTTCTGTCTTGTCTCTCTTGCACTTCCACCAAGCGATTTTGACCTTTGCCCTTCTTCGTTCCCGGACGAAGTTGCGGATTAACCCTTCTAGCTCTTGTGCCTTCTCCTTTGGGGCCAGTAAAATTGATGACGTATAGACATGAGTATTGCTTAACACATGTTTTGCCACTGTGATCCGTCCTGCAAGTGATAGCTTTGCCACCTTCCACCAATTTAAGTGTTTCTGAAGGCCTAGCAGGCATGCACCTCTTTTTCTGACACTGGAAGGGAAGATACGGCGGAAATCCATGATCAGCAAGAATGGGCGATCGCCATTAGTTCCACAGCCTGATTGCCCAGACGCTTGGCATGCACCTCTTTTTCTGACATTGGAATGGAAGATACGATGGAAATCCATGATCAGCAAGAATGGGCGATCTACTGTGGCAAAGAAAGCCGCATACTAGATTAACGAAGCGCCAGAACAATGGTTTTCACAACATACATTTAGTCCACGGCACTTACACAACATATTGTTTATTGTTTGCCTGCACTTGCATCAGATTGGAGTGAGTTGCATTAGATCGGAGCTTCGCTCTGCTTTGCCTGTTACCCGGTTGAAACATCCCCCGTCGAGAATGCAGGTGACCGCCAATTTACAGGAAACAATAGGTTTAGAGCAGTTACCAGCATATCCATACCTAGGATATTCCAGAAACCTACATAAGCAAGGGTTTGACCCCCTAGGGGCAACCCAAAAAAAAAACTAGCAAGAAGGCGCAACAGAAGGCTTGGGCAGTTTTAGGCTTTGGGTGCGATTTTGCATTTAATTAGGTCAAATTGTCTAGGAAAGCATGTATACTAGTAAAGGAATGTTGAAACTAGGCATCCACATATTAAAGGCTCGATTGAAATCATTAGAACTACGATTGGAGTGGAATGTGTGGTCTCAAACTTGGTATAATAATTTTCTAGTGTTCCAATGGTTTTATATTGTAGCTTATATCTAGATTCATGATGTTTGTTAATTCCCAATTAAACAAAGTTAGCAAGGTGCTAGATTAATCACTGATTAAAACAAACTTGCTTCCACTTGCTAATTGAGAAGCATTTCTTTTCTTTTTTTTTTGCTCTACCTGCCTTTTTGTTCCATCTGAAGATTCAATCTCATGACCATTATTTCCCTTTGAACGAGAAACTTGTCTCTGCGATCCTATTTCAAATACTACATTAGTATCGCATGAAAGCTTATGGAATTGTTTACAAAATGGTTGGAAAAGTGTACTTTGCTTCTTCCCTTTTTCACCTTTGCAAAAAATGACAATGAACATACTTCTATGGATTTCGTACAGGAACCAGTATTGTGCTACGCATTTATAGGAACAACTATTGTGCTACGCATTATTGCTCTCTAAAAATTGAGGTATTACAATATATTTGATTTGAAATGGCCTTTTGCAAAACTTCACATCACTTCTTGATAGCATCTCTTTGCTCCTTCATAGGATTAGAAGTACCAGGCAAATAATGAGCCATTCTATGTATAGCAAATAATCATAACATAGACAAATGATAACCTCTCTTGTAACTGCCTCTAGTTAGAGTTGCGCGTCCCTCGCTCTTAAGATGAACACATGTCAGGTTAGTTGACTATCTTGTGGTGGCGTTTTTAACATGCAACTTATGAAGAAAATATTTTCAGCAAAATGTCTCCAGCGATAGAACTCCTAAGTAATAAAGATCTCCCAAAAGAGCGCATAATTTCCAGTTACAGCTGCAATAAATCTTTGGGTTAACATGTATCATCAGAATCCTGCAAAGGTCATGAAAGGAAGCAATGGATTCCCATATTTCCCAATTCTGCCATGTAGACTTAGTGTCACTATCACTGACTTCAACTTCTTTGTCAGCTTAGCAAGTATCAGGAGCATGACAAGCAAAGGGCAATTTTGTTTGCTGTAAAATCCTTGATATTTTATATCTTGGCAAAAAATAATAATAATAATAATAATAATAATAATAATAATAATAATAATAATAATAATAATAATAATAATAATAATAATAATAATATCATGCTTCGTTGGACCCTAATAATATGTTTCATATATTGGACATAACGAAGCCAGGTCAGCCATTGAGGACAAATTTTGAGAATGCTAAGCACATAGTGCGGGTAGCGTATCACGTACATTGCAGCACGACGACTAAAAAGATTTAAAGGTTATTGAAGCATGTAGTTCTAATTACTCTAGCTTTTACTCGTAAGTCAATGATATCAAGTAACTATGTCCTGGTAACTACATTATTTTTTGAGATGCATAACTCTTACCTCGTGAAAACCTGATTGTGGACATACACCCGCCATGCTTCTCATGTGTAAGGTTAAGAAGTCTGTATAAAATGGGAAGATGTGGAACTCGATTACTCATAAAAATCTGATTACGGAGATGTTTTTGCTCTGTTCCGAAGACTACGGGTTTCATTGTGATAAAACATGTACCAGCTCCTTTACTTGCTGAGATTGTAATGCACCGTCATATTGCTTACCATGCTCATATACATCAAGCCCATCAAAGATCTCCGAAAGAGGTATCCAAGCATAGAAAAAGAGTTCATTTTGATTGCATATATGATCCTCTTCTCCTGGATTTAATTACAGAATTCCTGACTTTTGATGTTTATCCTGCTAAAATGAACTTCATCATAGGCATGACATCGTGTAGCTTGATGCACTCTCTCTTTTTAACCCTCTGAACACAATGTGGTAGGATAAAAGCCATGGAAAAAACCCTCAGTGGATCATCTCTTGCAATTCATATTTTGCTTCACATAAAATATAGATCAACCAGTTTAGCAGACAAACCTCTGCGAAAGACCATGCCATAAAAGTGACAAAGGTAAAAGGATTTGTTTGAACCTGCAAATTGTCAAATAAAAGATGTAAAAATAAATCCATTTTCAAGTTAAATGGCAATAATAAGTCTGTACGTTGGGAAACCGAAGAACACTCAAAACAATATGTGATCGTCCCCCCCACTGCATCAATGTTGTAAGTCTTCCAGTATCAACTAAACCTGCAATAAGTACTTTCTATTTTATGATAGCAAGTTATGCACACAAGATCATGTAACACTGACATTGCACTTATATTAAACATGCCAAGTTAACTTTTACCGATATAGATCCTAGGTGAAAGAGCATACCAATTAGAGAATTCAGAAGTTCCAAAAGTGATGCTGATTGCAATAAACCTAATGAAACACACGTTAATATTAGTAGACATCCTATACTCGGCATGATAAGAGACTGATCAAACAGAGCGGGCACATACAAACAAGGTGACCAACTGCATGATATGTGTCCAAAATAGAATGCGTTTGAACTGCATCCTTTGATGCCTTTATCAGCACCACAGACCTGCCAAAAGCAAGTACAATCTAAAAATATTGTATGGCAGTGTTGATGGTTTGGGACCCCACAGCTTATGGCACATAGAAACAACTCTCGAGCCAAAACCACCTGGTACTTTGGTATTTTGGGGTTGATGTAATTGATAAGGAAATGATCATATCCTTTATGCTCCATCTTATGCTGGACAGTGAAAGAAAGAATTGTGGCTTGCCCTCATCGTAAAGAAACATTCATGCGTGTGAACTTTTGGTGGACAGGGCAGGAATCTACGTAGCATAACCTATCTAGACTAACCATTGGGGTCCTATCCCCATCAAGCCTCCTTAGCTCACAAGTCTTTTAAGGGGAATCTCTAGGCTTGGAGGCCAGATCCATAGCCCAATTCACCGTTTCCTTTTGTTTTGTTTCTCGAATTTGTTGTGTTATATTTGTGCAAGTCATTCGTGAGAAACATGCGATCGTTCAATTAGACGTTCAGGTCATTTACGGGAGACCCATAGGGTCTATGAGACCAAGAACATACAGAACTGAGGATCTGCAAGGAAGTTTTAAGACCTACATTCACCTTTGTTTTCATGGATTGCTGCTGTTACTCCAGGCCAATAGGCAGAGACACTAAAAAGGAATAATACTAAAACATCAATAAAAACTCAATGAAAGATTCCTAGAAAGATGATCCAATCGCCCTCCTGGCGAATGATTTTGATATCAGCATATGGCTGTTTTTGAACCCTACCTTGTTTTTTCCTTCTTCTGAAAGAAATTATAATGTTTCTGTTTTGCTGCCCATTTTACAAATCAGCACGTCATACTATCTTGATCAGATACTACTTTTTTTTGAACATAAGCCAAGACAGCTATGAAGCCTCAGCTGGCTCTATTGCATGGCCCCAAAATCTCGTGAAGCCTCTCTGATGAGAACATTCATCTGCTCAGAAATCCACTCCCCATATCTATGAGCCAGATAGAGCTACCGGTTTTACTAACATGTCAAATCATGATAGTGCATTCGAAAGCATTGTTTCAAGAGTGGTATATCCCTTGGCAATTCGAGCTTGGGCATCTGAAAAGGGGGCATGAGATCTCCACTCTCAGATCCATATATGCAGATACAATGGAAGGGTTAAAACCTTTGACTAAGCAACTATTTGAGCTCATTTGTAAAACATCCTCTCTGGACGGTGTCTTCTCCGACATAGACACGTGATTATGCCTCAGGTTAAATGAAATAGACCTTATGAATATGAAAATATCAATTAGTAACAGAACATTTTGAGCTAATTAAGCTTGAGGGAGGAAGGAAGGAAGGTACTTTTATCGTCCACGGAGACCAATCGGTCTATGGGACCCAATACAAAAACGCAGCAAGCGGATTACTTGCCGGATTAAAAAACCCGCCCGGAAGGGTTTTGAGGGAAAACCGTGGCAAAGAATCACCGCCGACAAAACCGTCCTAACATATAAAATGCGTAAACACCCAAATATGTACGGTCATGCACCGCGACCCGTAGTGCCTAATCACGAAAGCAGCCAAAGCGGGGGCAAAGGTGACCTCGCAGTCCAAGATTACCTGAAAGAATGCGACCCCAAGGCACGTACTGACGGTGAGGGCAAGTATATAAATATAACTATGCTCATTTTTTGGACCAATTGCCCCTTCTTGTTTTCTCTCAGTTTATTTAATGTCACGAACCAAGTCATAAACAGAAGAATAATCCGTACAATGAAGATCCTGTGAGAAAGGCTCCAACATGGACAATTGACATCTTTTTACTACGTTGTCAATAAATTAAAACCAGACATATGCTTTACCCTAATGCTTTACCAGATTTGTGAATGAATTCATGGCAGATGATTACAGGCATTGGTATATTTGGTGATATAGCGTCAGGATCGAATCCCGAATCAGAAAAACAGAAAGAGTATTGTTGCCAAACCCAAGAGATCAATTGTCGGGCCAAAAGCAAAAGAAAGTGAGGTAAGAAATAATGCCCTTTTTTCAAATCGCCATTCTCCACGACTCAAAGTTCCACCGCCTGACTGCCCAAATGCTTGGCATGCACCTCTTTTCCTGACACTGGAATCGTATCTTCCCTTCCAGTGTCAGAAAAAGAGGTGCATGCCAAGCGTCTGGGCAGTCAGGCGGTGGAACTTTGAGTCGTGGAGAATGGCGATTTGAAAAAAGGGCATTATTTCTTACCTCACTTTCTTTTGCTTTTGGCCCGACAATTGATCTCTTGGGTTTGGCAACAATACTCTTTCTGTTTTTCTGATTCAGGATTCGATCCTGACGCTATATCACCAAATATACCAATGCCTGTAATCATCTGCCATGAATTCATTCACAAAACTCCGGCAGGGAGGCGGCCATTTTTGTGGATGCTAGGGCATAGTTAAATGGGCAATAATCTATTTGTTCGGCCATTCTTAAGAATATTCAGTTGCGATGGGTCCAGTTACCAGCCATTCAAAGCTTAAGAAGACAACATCCAATGGTGCTTTACAAGGGATAATCCTATTAGCTTCGCTTTCTCGCTTTTAATAGTCTAGATTTGCATTGTTGTGAGCTTAACACAAACCATCGCATTTTTCATGAAACCGTTAAGGCAACCACGAGTGATCGCAGAGATTATTGGTGGAATGGACCTTCAGCTCTAGGCCGATATCCTGTATATCTACAGAGCATATTTCCAAGTAATAGTTTGACAGTGCTGGAGATCTTCACTTATATGGGACTTCTTTTTTCCCTCTTCATGGTTGGGCTTGAACTAGACTTGAAAGCAATTAGTAAATAGGGGAAAGACGCTCTACCCACTGCAGCTGCTAGCATTTCGTTACCCTTTGTGGCAGGAGTTGGAGTTTCTTTTGTACTTCATAAGACTATCAGCAAGGGTGTAACTTTTGGTCCATTTCTTCTGTTCATGGGGGTAGCAATGTCCATCACAGCATTTCCTATTCTTGCTCGCATTTTGGCAGAACGAAAGCTCCTGACCACAGATGTAGGGCAAATGGAAATGTCAGCTGCAGCAGTGAATGATGCGGTTGCTTGGATTCTCTTGGCTCTTGCTATGGCACTTTCAAGTTCAAGCAGGAGTCCTGTTGTAGCTGCATGGGTGTTACTCTGTGGACTTGCTTTTATACTAGTTATGTTCCTTTTTGTAAAACCCATTATGACAAGGATTGCTAATAGGTCTCCTGACAATGAGCCTGTTAGTGAGATGTATGTATGTGTTACTCTTCTCTAGCTCCTTGCTCACATTCTCTCTCTAGCATCTTGCTCACATTCTCTCTCTAGCCTTCTCTTTCTCTCCTTTCCTTCTCCACTGTCTCTTTAGCCTTCTTTCTCTCTGGCCTTCCTTTTTCCCCCTGTCTATAGCCTTGCTTTTCCCTCTCTCTATAGCCTTGATTTTTCCCCTTTCTCTCTCTATATCCCATCAACGCGACCCATGGTGCGCCACTCTTTAGCCTTCTCTCTCTGGCCTTCCTTTTTCCCTCTCTCTATAGCCTTGCTTTTTTCCCTTTCTCTCTCTATATCCTACCATGGCGCCCATTTGTCTCTTTAGCCTTCTCTCTCTGGCCTTCCTTTTTCCCTCTCTCTATAGCCCTGCTTTTTTCCCTTTCTCTCTCTATATCCTATCAAGGCGACTCATGGCGCGCCAATAGAGTGTTCCAGGTTCTAGAACACTCAAAGTTCGCTGGATGTGTCGCCTTGTGTTCTTCCGTCCCGTCCCAAAAAGCTTATTCATGGCGCGCCACTGTCTCTTTAGCCTTCTCTCTTTGGCCTTCCTTTTTCCCTCCCTCTATAACCCTGCTTTTTTCCCTTTCTCTCTCTATATCCTATCAAGGCGACTCCTAGAACACTCAGAGTTTGCTGGATGTGCATTTCAGCCTATTCCAAAAAGCTTATTCGAACCAAACCCATACCAAAAGTATTCCGACAGTAGCCGGAATCAAACCTCCCCCCCACAAGGTTGAACCCCCTCAAACCCCCCCGTGCCAACCACTGAGGGGAAGCATCGTTTATGTTTTTAAACATCTTTCAATTCTTAATAACACTTTAACTCTTTAATCCCCATCCATACCATACAACCTCATGGCCGCTTCTGTAGCCCCTTGCCCAGACCCCCATTTGGAGGGAGACATTCCCCAGCCCCAGCCCCAGCCCCAGCCCACCTGGGAGAACCAGGGGGAGGGGCCGCCGCGAAAACGGCCCCGGTCAGATAACAAAGACAAGGGAGAAACCTCTTCCATGAGGAGGGAAGCCCGGGCGAAGGCCCAATCTATGAGATTGACTCGGGAGATGGATGAAGGCTGCTCAAGCCCGGCACAGGCGCAGACGAGGGCCATGAAACAGCTGGAGGAACAGATCGAGAGTAACAGAACCCGGATTGCAGGACTGGCAGCAGAGATACAGTCCTCAGCATCCCACGTGCTCAAAAGACAGTTGGCAGCGGAAAGGCAACGGATTACAGAGATGGAGACCCGCGTGCAGCAGTTAGAAGACGGGCTCCGCTTGGCCCACTTTGAGAGGCAACAGGATAAGCAGGGCCTTGCTGACTTGCGAGCTCGCGTGGATTCCCTCCTCACCACCATAGAGACTATGGCATGCGACAAACAGGGTGTTGAGCAGGATACAGTGGCAACTATTTCCCGCCTCAAGTCAGAAGCTGAGGGGTATGCCACCGTGATACAAAATGTCCGAGCCGCCGTTGAAGCCAGCCAGGCAGAGCTAAGAACCCTGCAGAGTAGGGCTCAGACACAAGATCAGGAGATACAGGAGCTCAAAGCAACCATTGCCCAGCAAGGCAGGGGCCTCCATGCTGAGGTCCATGAACACCTACGGCACTGCACAAATGAGTTGGCTAAGCAGCAGAGAGAGCTAGGCTCCCGACTCCAGGCAGCAGAGGCCGCAACACAGGGACAGCCAAGCGCATATGCCCCACAACTCACAGGTCGCCAAACAGGCAGACAGACACCACCTGCTCCATCTCGCACACCACACCGCCCTCGCTGTGAGCAGCCCACACCCTCCAGCCAACGGACGTCACCTGCTGGGACAGCTAATGTTGCCCCTCGACTCAGTGAGCAGCAGGAGCAGAACCGCCGACGTCATAATGTGGTGGTGCGTGGACTCTTGAGGAGGCAGGAGAGGATCTCACCAAGCGCATCCAGGATGAGATCCTATCTCAAATGGCATTTCCGTCTACAGTGCACATTGCTAGAGCAAGCCGCCTTGGGACTCAACGCACAGATCGCCCGCGCGTTGTCACCTTCACGGTGGAAGACATGCGAGTACGTGAGGCCATCCGCATCAGTAGGCAGGCGGCGGGTTCTGCTTTGTATGTCGACCAGGATCTCACCCCGATGCAACAGGAGTCCCGTCGGCAGTGGCGAGGTCGAGGGACGTCCGTCGAGGGGTGCTTTGCCGGGTTTGGTCCGGCGTCCGGGGCAAGCCATTTTCAGGCCCGACTCCGCCCAGGTCGTCAGGCGCAATCGTCAAACTGCCGCCACTCCTGCTCATGCCCGCTGCAGCATACCCCTACCGCACCTCCTGCGCCCCGCCGCTCCGGATCGTTGCTTTCAGCGCCGCTGCTACTCCCCATGGAATCGGCAGATCATCGAAAGCATCCACACCGAATGCCAACAAATAGGAACGTGCCTCGGATGGTGTCTTGAACCAGGTCGGGCTTCGGCGTAAAGGGGAGAGTCTCAACTCTATTGCACGGATATGGATCTCATTTTTCTCATGGAAACATGGGAGCATGCAGGCTGACCGTAGAACCTCCCAGCTATCCGCATTTCGGTGTTCAATGAGTGCGCAGTGCAAGCGAGGGCATGGCGGGGTTGCCCGCTACTACCGCGGCGACTTTGAGGCACTTCGGTCTCGTTGCACAAAACGGAGCATTGTGTACAATCGCTACTTGTGGGTGCTGCGGCAAGATGACATGGCGGCACTCTCCTCATAGCAAAGATGCTACTTTCCACATGTCGAGCAACTTTTATAACACTCATTCGGATGTGGATCGATTGGAGCTCTATGTCGATCTATATGATGACATACAACAAAGACAAACAGGTTAGGCAAGGTGGTTATGTTGCTTGGCGATTTTAATGCACGCACGTGAGCCGAAAGCAAGTTCTAAAATTTGAGCCCCGGCGAGAGGACGCCTTGCAGTTGAACCCCGCAGAGGTGGCTTGGTCAAGGGTGTCGGGCGGCGACCATATTTCACGCTATGGCGTGCGCTTGTTATTGC
Organism: Isoetes taiwanensis; assembly: GCA_021234155.1. Taxonomy (NCBI): domain Eukaryota; kingdom Viridiplantae; phylum Streptophyta; class Lycopodiopsida; order Isoetales; family Isoetaceae; genus Isoetes; species Isoetes taiwanensis. The sequence goes on from JAJEKV010000018.1 coordinate 16,918,780, forward strand.
CGGGTAGTATCTTTGACCTAGTTATACAGAATGGGTTGGCACAATGGCCGCCTTCCACCGGCTTTGACTTGTAGACAGAGAACCAAGGGGTGGCTCCAAAGGTGGTGGATTATCCGCCGGTTGAGGAACGGGATCGCACCGGTTACTCATTTTTCCATCGGAATGCATTACACCGGGATGAGGAAGTGGACTTCGGACCATCGGCCCCTCGCTCATGCATCTCCATTGGGAGGCTCCCCGTGCATCTATCGCCTCAACACACCGGGTGCCCCACCGGTGCGTGCCGGATTACGACCGTCGCAGGACCTATGCCCACCGCTTGAGCATGATCTCGGCGGACGTGTTACAACTCCCCACACTTCAAGAGCAATGCCGCTTTCGACTCACTCACCGCCCGGCGGTGGCGAAAGATGCTTTGAAGAGGTCGCCACGGCGAACCTCGGGCACTACCACCTTCCCCGCAAGCAGATGGTTTGATGATGAGTGTCGGGAGCTCAAACGCGACACTCGACAAGTCATCGATCCCACCTCCCGCCCACACAAAAGCCGCCGGGCCAATACCGCCCTTTCTCAAGAACAAGAAGGCCGATACCTCGCAGAGCATCAGCAGAATGATGTTTGGTCTCCGGATCGGCACCCCGGGACATTCGGAGAAGGGTCTTGAGCAAGCCCGCATGACCCACGGGGAACATCACCCTGAGCAATGGGTACAAGATTTCTGGCAATGCCTTTACGACCCGCTTGGGGGCCGGACACCAGTATCTCCACAGATAGGCATGGCTCTGGTTATCACAGAGGGGGATGTCATCATGGGCCTACAACGTCTAGCTAATGGGAAGGCAGCAGATTTAGATGGCATGCAGGCAGAACTTCTGAAATGGGTTGGGCCTCCACTGGTGCCTGTCTTCACGGCATTGTTCAATAAAGCATTGCGAGAAGGCTTCCCTCCGCAATGGACCACTAGTAGAGTTGTGCCCATATACAAAGCAGGGGACCCTCAATGCCCGGCCAACTACCGTACTATTATGGTCAGCTCTCTCTTTGCAAAACTGTTGGCTGGCATCCTTAAGAAGCGGCTGACAATATAGGCAGAGGAAACGGATGTGCGAGCTCTTACACAGGCAGGTTTCCGGCCCAGCCACTCCACCATTGATCATATCTTCACTCTGCGCACATTGATTGAGGATAGCAGGAATCGCCGGCAGAACCTGTACTGTTGTTTCGTGGATTTTGCAAAAGCTTTTGACATAGTGCCCCGCGACAAGCTATGGGACAGATTGCGGCAGCTTAGGACTCCCCTTGACTTGCAGAATGCAGTGTATAGGCTATACAAGGCATGCTCAGGCCGTATCACATCGTCAGCACAGCCGGTAATCAGTAGCATTAGAGTGCGTCAAGGTTGCCCCCTCTCCCCCACACTCTTTGGCCTATACCTTGATCAACTGGAAGATTGGCTCTCTGAGCATGGAGGTGCGGGCGCACATCTTATGCATCACACAATCCGGCAACTCATATATGCTGACGATGTCAACCTCCTGGCCTATACTCCAGAGGACATGCAACGTCACCTGGATGCTCTTGGCACTTTTTGCCAATTCACTGGCATGCGAGTTAACTTGGCCAAAATTAGGGTGCTGCTAGTTGCATCATCCCGTCAGCCAAGGCTTCCCTCATTCACTTACCAGGGACAAGAGGTAGAGGTGGCTCCGACCTACAAGTACTCGGGGATCGAGTTCTCAACTACCACCCATTGGGATGCTGCCATCAGGTTGCGGGTCACGGCGGGTTGGAAAGCACTATATGCCATGCAGAACAATAGCCACAAGGTAGATTTGTATGCCTGGGGCCACCAGTCACACTTGTTTCGGGCCTTGGTCGAGCCGGTCCTTTTGTATGAGGCAGAAGTGTGTTAGTTTGAGTTCTTGGCATACACCCTGCAGCAGCAGTCTATGACTACCGGATGCTACAAAGCTGCCATGCTCATGATCACGAAACAAGAACAAGACAAGAAATATGTACAAAGAATGAAGGGGAACGTGGCCTCCAAATATGAGATCAAACCTAAGTACATCTGAAGAGGCTCCGGTCTAATATAGTGTAGACTGCAAATCTGAGCCGTACACTAACTAAATCTAACCCCTACACTTATGTTAATCTAATCATGCCAAGTGTCAGTCTGCCACCACTGACACCTAACATGTGCATGCACCTAACATGTGCATGCACAATGTTAACCACTAGGTGGTTATCGCCTCCCCCCTAAAAGTTTTTAGCACTAAAAACATGCTGGACTTTTATAAGACAAGTCCGACAATTACAACATGGTGCCAAAAATTAGGGGTAAAAATGATGGTAATGGTTGGGTGGTGTCGCCATAAAAAATCTTCATGAATGTGTTGATGACGAAGAAGATCCAAAGGAATGTCGATGCAGAACGTGGATCATAGGAACTTGGGCCAAAAAGACATGAAGACTATCCCCTTATATGATGGGGAAGTCCATTTTAACAAATATTGCCCAATAATTCACTTAAAAACAATTATGATAGGGGATCTTAAAAACATAAGCACAAAAAAAAACATCCCCCATGATCAGTCATAAAAGAGCGTGACAATAGTTTTGAAGAGCGTGGACCTTGAGCTAGGAGCGTGGCCATGAGCAAGCGTGGGTGCAGGTGTGGGCCGTGGGCGTGAGCGTGGCCGGTGAGGCGTGGACGGGAAGAAAAAAGCGTGGAGCGTGGCTTTGGCGTGGACTGGGCCGAACCCGCGGGGGTGGGCGAGTATGTGACGAGCGTGGGCAAAAATGACGGCGTGGGTCCACGGTTGCGTGGGTCAAGGCGTGGAAAATTGGTCAACATCGTGAGCCCGTGAGCGCGTGGAAAAATTGGAGGGGAAGCTATCAAAGCGTCGACGCTGTGACCTAGCGTGAGGCACAAAAATTTTCAGTGCATCTGAGCCATAGAGATATGCAGCCAAATCTGAGCCATTGGTTCCAAAAAAACCCTAGCGTGAGCTGCAACCCTAGCCGAAAAGGCTCTGTACTGCCGATGGTGCAGGTAACCGAATTTGAAGGCGAAATTGCTGGTTCTTGCTTAACACAGATGCAAGCTGGAAGTTACTAATCTGGTATAGCGGATATGATGCCGAAATATGAGCGCTTATGGATAGGAACTGGTCGGTGGTGCACAGGAATGCTTAAATCTTCAGAAATGATGGCCAGAAATTGTTGCAACAGTGAAAACTTGATGGATGCAGACCAAAACTCGGTGCCCACAGAGGCTCAAAGCCATGGGTGCCATATAGATGAGGAAGAAGCCAAGGGATCAATAGGTAAAGTTTCGTTTGAAAATATGTTTGTGCTCTATTCGCAGCTGGAAGTTTGATGTACTAATGGTGCTTGTGTGCAGATGAGGGAGACTGGAAAGCTGGAAGAAATCCGTCCGAATGCTTTGTGTACTGGATGTGCTTCTTTGGAATATTGTCTTTGACTGTATTTCTAGATGAATGGGGGCTAGCCACAGTGCTGGCCCTCTTGAAAAATACCAATAAGCATCGAAGAGGCGTTCTCAGAACAAAGAGCTTATGCGGCAAGAAGGTGTAAATGGGCTGCTATGGATTTTTCTTTGTGTGCGATAATAAACTTTTGCTTGCGTGGACGTCGAACCAGATTGCGAAAGCTGCAGAGCATTAGAGAAGCTTGAACATCAAAGAGGCTCTGGGCATATAAACTGAAAGTAATTTTTGTGTTCCAAAAAGACTGAGAAATCCGAACTTTGATGCAGATAGATATGTGAGCTTGATAGACATGCTGCGACTTGGGCAGGGCCAGTGATGATGATATAGGGGCTAGCCCAAAAGCTGGCCCTCTTAAAAACTCAATAAAAAATAGAATTGCTGTGTGCAGATGCAAACTGATGGAAAGTATTGGAAGAAGAGCTGCACTAAGACTCGAATTCGTCTAGAGCCTGAAATGCTTGAATGATTTCGTTGTATCCAAAATAAACTGATAAACCGCGGATGCAGTCCCGATATAATCGAGAAACATGCCGATAATGATTTGAAGAGGAACTCTGATGCTTGTTGTTTTGAATATGCAGGGGCTAGTCTTTTGCAGATGAACAACATGAAGAAGCAACTGTCTGATTGTGAATCATAAGGGAGGGCTAGCCAAAGTGCTGGCCCTCTATAAATAAACTGAAGAAGAAATGATAGAGAATATTTTGGGGTGTGCAACAACACGATTTCTGATAAAACTGAGAGAAAAACAGAGGATAGTGAAAAGAATCATGATATTTTGAAAAGTTTTCAGCAAATAGAAGAGAAAAGAGGATCAAACTGTTGATTTTTCTGAAGATTTTGCAGAGAGGAGTGCTGTCACCACTCCAGAAATCCCCTGCTGTAAAACTGTGCTTGCTGCAGCAGGAAAAACAGAGTTTTTGAAAACGATTTTCATAACAAACTAAAGGCTAAGGAATTGATTGACAAAGGGGCCTCCAAAGGACCATTTCAACAACCTGGTTGGGCCAATTAAAGGGATTGAAGGGTTGAGAGTAGTGTACAAGAAGTATTCAAGAACCGATGATGATGAGAGCAAAGAAGAACAACAAAGAAAATAGCAAGGTCAAGCAAGTGATCACAAGTTTAACCCCGCATAACGGGCGCCAAGTGTTAGTTTGAGTTCTTGGCATACACCCTGCAGCAGCAGTCTATGACTACCGGATGCTACAAAGCTGCCATGCTCATGATCACGAAACAAGAACAAGACAAGAAATATGTACAAAGAATGAAGGGGAACGTGGCCAAATGAGGCTCTCCAAATATGAGATCAAACCCGAAAGTACATCCGAAGAGGCTCGGCCTAATATAGTGTAGACCGCAAATCTGGAGCCGCATACACTAACTAAATCTAATCCCTACACTTATGTTAATCTAATCATGCCAAGTGTCAGTCTGCCACCACTGACACCTAACATGTGCATGCACCTAACATGTGCATGCACAATGTTAACCACTAGGTGGTTAACAAAGTGTGGGGTCCGGTGATATCCCTCAACACCTAGAATGACGTCGAGCAGGTGCAGAAGGCCTTCTTGGCACGGGCCCCGGGGTGAAGTCCACAGTTCCATACCGGATTCTACTCCAGGAGATAGGCTTTCTACCCCTTCAACGGGCCGCATTGGAACGCCATATCGTTTTACTTCCAAAAAGGTGGTCGCTATGGCTAATACACGCTTGCCCCACCTTGCTTTGGCCACGGTGATGGGTCCCCAACGCCTGAAATCCTGCTAGAAAGACAAGCAAGCTCTGGTTCTCACTGGGGTGTGCAGATAAACAGTCGTCGCGCCCGTGTCGACAAAAAGATCGCAAGGCACTTAAAAAGTCGCACCTAGATGCTACTTTCCTTCGCAAGCTCGGGATGCGGATGCTCGACGCGACGTTAAGTCGGGCACACTATCAACAAAGAAGTCAATCCTAGGCTCACAAAGAGGCCCACACCAATACTTGTACACCCAAACCGCCCATGAAGAAGCGCATACTTATAGCTTCCATTCAAGACGGTGCACATCGCCCGTGATTGAAACAGTGGCGCTGGGCTCTGGGAAGCACGAGAGCAAAGGCTTTGCCAAGAGCTGTTGCCATCGAGCCATTGAGGACTAATGTCATGCCCTCCGTGTGCGCCCAGCATTTGCCCACATTCGAGTTTATATGTTCGACATTAGTAGTGCCGGCCGTTGCATCGGTTATTGGCTACGGCGTCGATGGGTTTGTTGGGGTCATACCTCCAGAGGTTATGGATGCACATACTCATTTTCGTCCCCACGGACGGCATCGAACCGGTCTCTATACAATTGTATGCGGCGTGCCAAAGATACTTATTACTGCTAAGGTTTTTCCCTCGAAAACCCTTCGGGGCGGGGGTTTTTTAATCCTGTCAGTAATACGCTTGCTGCTCTCTTTTTTGTTTGGGTCCCATGGGCCAATTGGTCTCCGTGGACGCTAAAACCCTATTCTATTCTATTCTATTCTTCTTGGAGTTCTAATAGCAGGAATGGATGTATGATCAGCAAGAATGGATGATCTGTTGCGGCAAAGAAAGATGCATATTAGATTAATGAAGCGCCAGAAAAATGGTTTTCACAACATATATTTAGTCCACATCACTTACACAGTATATTGTTTATTGTTTGCCTGCACTTGCATCAAATTCGAGCAAGTTGCATCAGATCGAAGCTTCGCTCTGCTTTGCCTGTTACCCGGTTGAAACATCCCCGTCGAGAACGCAGATGACCGCCAGTTTACAGGAAACAGTAGGTTTAGAGCAGTTACCAACATATCATAGGTATATTCTAGCATATACCTAAGATATTCCAGAAACCCACATAAGCAAGGGTTTGCCCCCCTAGGGGCAACCCAAAAAGGGGAAATTGAATATTTCTTCTTGTTTTGCCTCTCCAAAAGTTCTTTCTATTATTTTTATATTCAATTTTAGTCCTTTATATGATAGATCATTCTATTACTTCTTTCATTGAATATAGAATCCAGTTGAGAGCATGAAAATGTTATGCAAACTCTTTTCTAAATTAACAAGGTAATGTAGCCTTTTTCTAAATTAGCAAGGTAATGTACATACATCTACAACTTCATGGCTGCCTAAAATAAAAATGGTACTTTTCTTTAAATTCATTTCTTGCTATTCGTTTTTATAAATTAAAAAAACAAGGTGCTGCGCACGAAGGGTTGCCCTCTAGCCCCTAGAGGGTGTGTTTGCTTGAGATCTGCGGGCTGTGTGTGTATGATTCAGTACTATTCATTTTCTAACAATACAATTTTATTGATTCATATCTTGCAACTATTATTCACATAGAGATGGTACATGATTAATTCGAATCGTAGAGAATAATCAGCCAAACTCTCCTTGATGAGTATGCATATGGGATGGCTACGGGAGGTTGGTAATTGGATGAGATCCTGCTTGGAAGCCCACCCATTGTTTGAAAAGATCACCGAGAAAAAGCTTTTAGAAGATCGGTTGTAGGGTTGTCGACAACAACATCGTAAGAAGGGCAAAAGGATGCCGTAAATTATAGACGTACATACCAAGCTATATTTAGGCGAAGTAGTTGGCCAAGATTCTAATGTTGTGGGTTGATGACACAAACTTTTGTTTCAAGCCATTAGATCCACTACATGGTTGCTTTGTTGTTTTATAACACAATAGCAATGTTTGATGATGCAAAGAAAAAAAAAAAAAAAAAAAAAAAAAAAAAAAAAACACCGGATGGGCAAAAGGTTGCCGAAATCATGGATAGACATATCGAGCAAAGATTCATGAAAGTAGTCGCCAAGCTTCTAATGTTGCCGGTGGATAATAATGAGCTTTTTGTATTTTGAGTCCGATACATGGTTTTCTTTATTTATGGCAAAGAATGTTTGATGATACAATTAAAGAAATTTATTGGCCGAGCAATTCCTTCTTTACTTTGGACATTGGAGGGTAGTACAGATTTATATGAGAACACTGCAGTGTTATGCATTTTATATTGACCTTGCTTCTTCATGTTTGCTAAAGTATGCTTCCATGATGTTGAAATGTGTTTGAGTTATTAAAATAAGTACCAATTGGAGTGATAACTTCTGTAGTTATTTTCTTATATCCTTTCCCCATATCCATTCCATTCAAGCTGATATATATGCACAGAGGCCTCATTCTCTGACGAGCTGGCCTAATAGAAGTGACCACTGGTTAGGTAGAAGCATATCATTCCTTCGAACTAATGCAATGAAGTATCTTCCAGATTATTTTGACAAGGGCAGCTCCAGAAAAGGTTTTTCCTATTTCCAAATTCTCATTTTAACGAACTGAACCATAGGCGAAGAATAATCAGCCAAACTCTTCTTGATGAGTATGCATATGTGATGGTTGTGGAATGTACTCTTTACATTGTTACTGATATTGAGGAGCTTGGTGATTGGATGAGAATCCTGCTTGGAAGGCCACCCATTGTTTGACAAGATTATTGAGGGGGACCTTTTAAAAGATCCATCTTGCTGACAACAACATCAGAAGAAGGGGCAAAAAGTTGTCGAAAATCATGGATGTTTTGAGCAATATTCATGCGAGGAGTTGACCAAGCTTCTAATGTTGCTGGTGCCATTTTGTCTGATATATGGATTTCTGATTTACAACATCAATGTTTGATGATACAATAAAAAAAATTTATTAGACAAGCAATTCCTTCGTTATTTTGTTTGTTTCTGGATTTGCCTAAAGTTGGTGTACCTTCATCGCTTGCAACGGATTCATAACAAATTCATCCCCCTACTCACCATTTGTTTCATTGTCACTCCAGTTACTAGGAAACCGATGTTCCAAAAAGTGTTCAATTGTTCTCACGGAAACTACATCTTGTGTGCTGCCAAGTGGGATGTTCCATGCACCATAACCTTTCCAGGATTTTGGAACAAAATTTTCAAGAAGAACTCTTACCTCCTCGACTTGTCGTTTATCTTCCACATTATTGCAAGGCATTCTGCAGCACGATTTCTTACAATGGATGAACCTCCAAAGTCCAGGACCAAATCTAGACGACATCAGAGATTGGAATATTCAGTGTGAGAAAAGATGCCACAGCATGGATGAGTTCCTGAGATATCATGTAATATGCTATATCAGAGTGTGTAGCAGTGCAGTGGAGCGTCAACATTGCAGGTTGAGCAAGAGCTCGGTACTGACCATTTAAGCTGCTTGTCAAATCACACAAAGGGAGAAAGATGTCAATGTTGGAATTGCCCGATAAAAGAGAAGGCCTAAGTCTGAAAAGAAACAACAGGGCTAACAACAGTCTTCTTCGATCATCAAAGGTAAGCTTATCAGTATATAAGCCGTCAGTTGAAAACCCAAGAACTAACATTTTACAATCTCTTTCCAGTATTGAATTGAAGGCATATTCAGGTTGTCGAAGGAATTGATCAATAAAAAATCCTCCTAGATACATCTCTCTTGCATAATCATCATATTCATCATCTCTATAGGTAGGTCTGCCTTCTTTACTTTAGTTACAAGTATTGTAGGAATATTGGTGGTGGGTGCGCTAGTGACCATTGAGGAAGGCCACATATTTCTTTGTTATGTACAAGGTTTTGGACCTTTGTTGCTTATTTTGCTAAAGTAGTTCTAACTTTTACCCGCAAGTGCTCATTCCATACAAGTCGGGGAGACAGAAAATCCCCATCATATACTCTGCAAGCTTCTTCAGGATTGCGGGCTATTGTTGATAAAAGATCACGTGGGCATAGAAGTAATAGGGTATGAGTGACTAATGGTTCGTGCTCATCTTCTCTGCTATGCTCAATAGCATTCAACAATTCATACATATCGGTGACCTCACCAATTCCTCGTGCCCAAAGCAAATTTTTTCATGTGAAGCACCATCTCTTCTTTACGCTAAATCTTTTTGCTTTTGCCCGTCTACTCACACCATTTCCTGCCAGTAAAGGCTGCCCAATAGTTCGAGCAGCTAGAAGTGTACTTGCTAATACATTGGCCTCAAGCATGCTTCTGTTTCGTTAGGTAGTCCCGATACACGATAACGCAGATAATTCAATCTTATAAAACAGAGCAAGTAGAGGCAAAATCACCCCACAACTAGCAAAATAATTAGTGGCTTGTATAGTAGCAGGTATTTTTTCACCGAGGACATAAAACATGTCAACTGTTGTGTAAAGAACCTCATCCACAATAATTGCACAATGGCAAATATAGTTGTAGCTTGTGGAAAATATGATTGCTACTTGTATCACAAGTGAAACTTGCAAAGTAGAGGACATAATAATGCCATACAATATGATGGAGAATTTGGCAAATCAGAACACAAGATTTGAGCAACTAGCATTCCTTGATCTTGAGAAAAAAAAAAAAAATACGTGCATGTTCAATTTGTGCAAACCCTGGTGCTTAGAATAAGACACAACATGCATAAATTTAAAACTCATATAACATTCACAGACCGTGCTACACATTGAAAACACCAATGACCTCAATTTTGTGAGGAAAACCCCACTGCTCTGATATGCCAAAGTCTTTAAATATCACATGTTTGCAGAGCACCTAATTGAATATCTTGCCAGAGAAATAGCTGGTCCTTTTGATCCACAGGGGGGCTACAGTTGGTTTGGTTTCCTCCACTGCTCTGATATGCGAAAGTCTGCCTTTAATTATCACATGTTTGCAAATAATATAATCGTCCAATTAAGGATGTCTCTCTTCTTTCTCATTAAGCAAGAAGCAACACTGAATTCTACCACAGTTAGGATTACTATTCTACAGTGCTGGTACAATAGTGCTAGAAATATTTCTGCTATAATGTCTTTACAATTTTCTGTGGCCATGACATGACACACTTTTCCAGCACCTGGTTATTGTATCATTTTAATTTGGTGGGAAAATGTACACAGGTTTTGGCAAACGCAACCCGAGCCCAACTAGGATTTAAAAACCCAACTAAATTAGAGACTTTGGAAACTGTTTCAAACTTTGAAACTCTTCAAAGCTCCAACTTGCAAGCTCCAAAGCTGTGATTCAGATTCAATTATGGATGGAGGATGGTGGCTATATTTACAAAAGTTCATCAACTTTTGGCCGATATTTCAGAAAGAGGTTGACTTTGCCACTTACGAAGTTATGATAAGACGGTGGGTACATCCCCGCTACAAAGCCATTAAATTTCGCTGCAGCTGTTGATTTGACAAAATCTTCCTCTGAAAGCTCCCCAAAAACTTGGAGCAGCAAAGGCCTCCGCCTCAACTCAAATCTCTACAACATTTATTACGAAAAAAATCAGCAATTTCAGAGATCCACAAGGAAAACATGTCAGAATGAGAAACAGGTCAATACAAAACTAAATATCTACCTAACTTCATCTAAAATCACATAAAAGCATTTAACAACTGTATACTTCTTACTCCTCATAGTTCGATCATGTTTTGCATACAAATACCATGGCGTCACTAAACTTCTACCCCAATTGATGACTATACAGATATGCCTGCACATGTGAAAAAATTATTCTTTTGGAGTCAGAGATCCAGATCTTACGTCAAAAGGTTTTCATTTATATGTAACTAGTGTAAGGGTCATATTTTTTGCTATTTTCTTTGTAGTAGCAGCGTAAGCACCTGAAGATGCCCCCATAAACTTTATAAATATTCAAGGTTGTGAATTGGCACGGGACAGAAGAAAGATCTGAGAAAGAAGGCAGACCAAGTTCATGATATACAAACAGATGGTGGAAGAAGGATGATAAAGATAAAAAAGTAAAAGAAAACTACTAAATGATTTCGTTTTTACCTGGTGCTCCACTTTTGCAGCATAAAATGTATCCAAAGGTTCAATTTCAGTAACTATTAAAGCATTCGCTCTCTTGTCTTGTTCTCTCTCCTCGCTCAACTCTGCAAGGCTTGCTTCTTCTTCCCCCTGAGTAAATATAACTGACCTGGTAGAACAGAAACACGAGTAAAGAAAATGATTTTTCGCTTGTTAATATCATACAAGCTGTACCTGTATTGCTCAACATCTGGGGCTTGTCCAAATACTTGTGTAGAATCATGATTAGACCAAAAGATGTGTAATAGCTGCTCGTATCTAACAATTGTTGGATCGTATTCCACCTATCATAGATCCAAATATATTTATTCTACTATATGATGCCATTTAAACTAGATAAAAAACAAAATGCAAACCCTAATGTGAAGCAAAACGAATTCCTCCGTACCTCGACTGTAGCTATAAGGATACATCCTGCTTCAGCTTTAAGTATAGGATGCGCCCACCTTTACCTAAAGTTCTGGTACCCCTTTCACATTTCTTATCTGAAGCAACAGGTGTGTCATTCTGCAATTGTTCTGTTGCGACTAGCTTAGCCCGAAAGCCTCGCCAGTCAGACGAAGTAGATATATCACCATTCCTATTTCCAGTAGGCTCCTCACCGTCTGAATTGGAATGACCAGAACTGCCCTCCATTGAAGCCTTACAAGCATGTCTTGATCCTGCAAAGAGAAATATAAAATGCATAAGTCCATATGTTTTACATTCTATAGAGTGTAATTCTTGGAGGTGGCTTAACGTGTTATCTGCTTGATTGGCTAAATCTGTTCAAGCAACACCAGAATGATCCATGGTGCAGCTTGTCGGGCTTGTTTTTATTCTCAACAATCAAGCAGAAACTGAGATGAGAGTGATTCAAATCAAGCAGTTCATATTCCACTAATGCAAGAAAAACTTGGGTTGTAATCCAAGTAAACTGATCTGATATCTATCACCGGAAAAATATCGTTATTTTGCATACAGTCAATGTCTTTGAAACTCCATAGTCATCTTCATCTGGGTGCCTAAGCATTTCAAAGCTCCTACTTGTACAATGCCCTTGCTTTTATGTTTAATGGCCTATACTTGAAAACTTGCTTACAATTCTCCTCTATACCATTGGCACATCATAACTTTGTGCTAACTACAGTTATAATCTGACATTCAAAATCGTATCCCCTGCAGGAGATACATGTGGAAATCAGTCTTTCAATAATGATGTGCTAGACACTTGTCTTCAATCCAATCTAAGTGTAAGCTGTTATGACAAAATAATTTCGCACATATGTTGAGAGCAAAGAAGAGCACATATCGCAATTTAAGATTGAGGATCCCATCATTTGCATCATGTGCTTCTATGATAGAACGAGCAGTAGAGATTCCTCCTCCAATGGCAAAGAAGAGAAGAGTTGTTAATTCACAACCATAACAGACCTCAAATCTATTCCAGATAAATCAAATGGTCTAAGATAAACCTGGTCCCCTGCATGAAGCATAATAAATGTCGAACACAGTGGTTATGACCAGAAAAAGAAATAGTCATCTTCATTTGGGTGCCTAAGCATTTCAAAACTCCTACTTATACAATTCCCTTGCTTTTATGTTTTCTTTTTTATAAGTATAAGGAAATAAAGACGGGCACATCCAGTTCTTCCAACAGGGCAAGCATATCCCTGCATTCATCCATTAAATAGTAAATGTATGTTTCTCTACCTCTCTTGCTTCATACGTGTGTATAGCATGCATATCCAACATGGTTACATGGTTCCTCTCAAGATCAAATTTTAATTTTAACAATAATTCGACAATTCCAGCATCAGGTAAGAAAGCTATGCTACCTGCATTAAATGACATTATGAAAAATAAGAATGCACAAATACTCCTCTGGGAAACAACGTTCAGTGGCATACCTAAATTTAACTCTTTTCTATCTCCCCCATATGAACTCCGTGTGAATGACTTCAAATAGTTTTTGCACAAATTCTGATAGCTTGCCTGGCAACTAGTACTTGCAATTGAATCCTGTAAAAGCAGCACGCCATAATCCTGGTTCCCACACAGAATACCTTTATTTCGCCCAAACGACTTGGACATAACGACTGAAATACGGCAAGATCTTGTTCCAAACTGTTCCTTACTTATTGGAGACAAGTAAGAATGGCCGTTAACACCGTAGATACTAGTACTCCTCAAATATGCAACCTCCATCTAAAACAAATGTGGCACAAATGAAATCAGAAGCCTTGGAAAGCCAAAACACCCAATTCTGATTTGGCACGGGAAAAGAAACAATCACGTCTGATGCTAAAAGCGATTATGTTTTATGCTAGAAACACCAGGAATGAGCAGTCTTACCTGTACAATGCGAGTCTATTGGTGGGGAGCTGTGCAGGGAAAATGGTGGACGGAATCGATGCTTCAGCAAAGGCCCTGGTGGGTTAGCCGGTTTCCAGAGTGGCTGCCCAACAACAGCTGCTACCGCCAGTTTACACCCGATAGCAGGTTTTTAGCAGTCATTGGTATATTTCTGGCATATACTGATATATACTTGGAATATGCCATAAACCCCACGTAAACGAGGGCAACGAGGGCTTGCCCCCCTGGGGGCAACCCAAAAAAAGGAAATTGAATATTTCCTCTTGTTTTGCCTCTCCAAAAGTTCTTTCTATCAATTTTGTTTATTTGGGATCTTCAAGTTTGTCTAGAAACTTCTTGGAATTTTTATTAACATATTTTTCCAAGGTTTTAAGCGTTTTTAGCTACCGATAAACTTGCCAATTTCCAAAAAATCAAAAAAAAAATTTCTTATGTTTTTTTGGTCTGTTTATGGTTTGCATATCCGGCATGTCCGGGAAGATTTCCATATGCAAAACCTTCATTAGGGCGGATTTGGGGTCTGAAAATGGCCTCCTATCAGCCATTCCACGTCATATTTCCGCTCCTTTTTTCCCATGCCACCTAGGATACCAAAATCTCATCATTACAGATTTACTTGGAATATTCTCCCGGAATAAGGGGGATCGCGCATTCATGGCGCCATATGTATTTAAATCTGTTGGTTGTCAGACAGACTGATGCAACACGTGCCGCTTCTAAAAAGCCACTTGCATTATAGCATACCGGCAACTCATGGCGGTGTCTCTTGGTTTGTCAGATACCAAGCGTGTGCGTCACCGATTCTTGCGCTATTTTCATTTAGAGGCCATAGCCATACAAGCTTCCCGCCTTCCACATTTCAAAATTTGAATGTGTAGGTTGAAGCTTTGTATCAGACTTTCATTTCGAGGCGCTGCGGCTGCGCCTTAACCGGGATCTTTACTTCATCCCAATACAGGCTTCCCGCCCCCTACAATTCGAAATTTGAATTTGCTTAATGTATAAAAGCATGGATTGTAGGAGAATGGACTTTCCGATTTCCATATGCACGTTGCAAATTTCAAAAATGAGGTTAGTACGGACGTTCGGCTCACACGAAGCGAATTGTGCTGGGGCATAAAAATTGTACACCTTCATTTCGCGCCGTGCGATCCACGCAGTATGGAAGCTCCAAATGATGTGTGGATAAGGATCCAACTGACTCACGAATATGCTCCAGTCTTCAATCGCAAAAAAGGAGGTCTAAAAAATAAGAACTTAGACCTCGACATGTTGCGTCTTGCAGGCTCAAAAAGTGTCGACATCTGGGCGGATGGCAGTTTATATCCATTGGATCCGTTGAGTGGCAAGAAACCGTCATTTCGGGACGTTTCAAGTTTAGTCCGATTTTGTGGTGACTGTAACTCTGGCCTCCTGGGATATTGTGAGAGATTGAGAGAGGATGAAGGCATTCGGAATCGAATACAGTTCCTTGAGATGAGCTGCTTCCGATAAGGAAGGGGAAATGTCCGTGAAGATGCTAATAAATGACATTATACTTTGCAATGCAAAGGGTTTATACATTCTTGAAGTACAAAGGTTATGGTATTTGTGTTTAGATACCTCTAATACAAGAAGTCTTTGACTACTTTTCACAATAAATTCCTTTAAAAATCTATTGCTATTTAAATTATAGCAAAAATGAGCCTTGAAACTCTTTAAGTAGTAGAAGAACTCTTTGACTATTTATCCATTTGATGACCATTTTTTAAGAAAATATGATATGTGACATTCTTATATACAAACATTCATAAAATTTATGAACATTGAAGGTCAAAGCCATCCTTATTTAAAGAGGATCATATGATGCGAAATCTTGATCTTGTAAGTAATTGCATATAAGAAATTACTTTGGTGTGATCCCTTTGTAAAAAAAGTAAATAGAAACACAAATATTGAACTTACAACTTAGCGTAAAACGAATACTTTCTTAATAAACCAACACTTTACATACTAACACTTTACACTTTTAAATAAGATATCTCTTTTCTTTCCTTTTACTTGAAAGCTATTTTTTTTTTCAAGATGGATCACACAAGCTTAATAATACATATCAAAAAAAAGGGACACACTAAATTCCCATGGTGTGATCCACTTTCTTATTTGTTGTCAAATTAAAATTAAACACAAGTACTCATTCCTATTTATATCTAAAATGCTTTACCACTCTTAAGTACATAAGTCATTATCCCTTTTCAAAGAGCATATTATTTTTCAAGAAGGATCACACCAAGCGAATAGTACATATGCAACAAAAATGGAACACACTAAATTCGCATCGTGTGATCCACTTTCTTATTTGTTGTCAAATTAAAATTAAACACAAGTACCCCTTCTCATTTAATGCTTTACCACCCTAAGTGCATAAAGTTATTAGTCCTTTTCAAAGAGCATATCTTTTTTTAAGAAGGGTCACATCAAGCATCCTATTTGCATCTAAAATACTTTACCAACTCTAGTAGTACACTTTATCAATAAATGAGCACGTCACATATCCACACTTAACTTCAAATAAGACACATATATATTTCTTTTATTAAAAGATAATCAAAGTAATTTTACTATAGGAAGTCATCTTTTTCCAAAAAGATCACACCAAGCGAATTTTGTATAAGCTAAAAGGTTGGAATATACTAAATTCGCATGGTGTGATCCACTTTCTTGTTTGTTGTCAATAGATAATAACACCAAGTCCCTCATCAATAGTCTCCCATTTGCATATAAAATATGTATCATTCCAAGTTATATTATGTTTTATGAACTAAACTTTTTCAAAGAGGGTCCCAAAGCAAAATACAAACACTTAATCAATAAGCCAACACTTTACCAACAACCAAAGCTTTATTAAATAATATTTTTATGTCATTTTATCAAACCTAACAATGTTTCCATATGTGACACTTTGAGTTAACTGATCCAAAGGCTCATGAAAGCGACATTTTATACAATATATCTTTGGAGCTTTTGTGTCGTGGCATTAGTAAACACCTCTAATGGAGCAAATAATTTGTAACTCATTTTTTCAACAACCCTGGATGCACGTCTTATCAAACATTTCTTCATTGCAAGGACACCATTCTCATAAGGCTTGCACAATTCGCTTAAAAGAGGTCATGAGACGACTTTCAAGCTCGGCTCCCACAACTGTACAACGTAAAACTAGATGCCCATTGCCCTGAATGTATATCTTGGAAAAGCATGTCTCTTATGTCCATATGTTGGACAACAACCTTTTCCCTAGTCTCAAATCCCCGACATCTGATAAATATAGCCCAAAGAAAAATATTTGATTCAATGAGTGAATATAAATCAAGAAGAAGGAAGAAAAAAGAAGCAAGGATCACATGACGCGAAATCTCACTACACATTTACAAAGTGCATATGCATTTTTGCATGGTGTGATCCATGTATTATTGAGGGTGCAAATTTGCAAATATCCTCCTCTTCAAATCCCTTTCCCCCCTCCCTGCCCTTTTTTTTTTGCAATATACTATCCATAGCATTTATTTTGAACCCTATAGTTCTACCTATTCATTGCGTATGAATGTCGCTCCGGCGATGTAACTCCATAGTCACCCTTCGTTAAGGATAGCATTCTCACCCACGAGGCTATGGATAGATATCCTTCCACCATCATGCCTTTATTGTTTTGTAAGTGATGAACTGCAGAAGCAATGTAGGAGTACTAGGAGCAATGATGGATGCAATTAGAGATACAGATTGGTCGTTGAATTGTAAGAATGAATGGCAGGGAGCAATACGATGAATGGGAAGAGCTGAAAAGTAGGAAAACTTCAGAATAAAAATTTGGGTAGTAAAAACATGGCATGTAACGTACGTTTGCTTGTCCGCACATCGCCTCGCCGTTGTTGCTTAACTCTATGCTCGCCCCGCAAAAACACGGACACTATTGGAGACTTGGATTCCAAATGAAGAGCGAAGGCGGAGAGGATGCACGTAGCGGCGCTAATGTGAACAATGGAAATCTTGGTGCCAAAATTTGATAAGGTGGTTGGTGCATGTGGGCATGTGCACGATGAGGGGGAAAAGTAGCCATTATTTTGGTCCGCGATACGATTTTCGAAAAATGCGGGCCATTAATGTGGTTGCAATGAATGCACAAACATGTCCTATGAAATTTCGCCATGTGGATGCCAAGTAAGCCTGCTCCCAACTAATACTGACTTTGGAAAAAAATGCACAAACATCATTGGTCGCGAGAAACATGACGTGGAATTCTGGCATCCAAGATATAGGCCATTTTGAGACCCCAAATCCGCCCTAATGGGAGAAGTTTTCAGCATGGACAAATTTGGCATGGCCTGCCAAATGCATTAGACGAATGGCTCATCGCTCCATTTGAGGTGTTCTATCTTATCTTGTAGTTTCGGCCATTACAGATACTTCAAAAATCATCTTGAAGAGGAGTCCCGTGGTTTTGGACAAAGACTATGGTCCAGAATTGAGCAGGTAAGACTGCTACTTTGGAGCCCACTTTTGTTTTGAGTTTTGTAGCAGATTTGGGGTTTTGTCTCCTGGGCTTCTAAGAGGTCTGCTGTCCAGAGATCTTGAGCACAGAATTTTTATGTCCATGTGCTGGACCTATTTCCTAAAACACGACATCCATCTCTGCTAGTCATATGCAGGTGCGTACTTTTTGCTCTCTTTCTCCTGTCTAGATGGGCATAGCATGCTTCCACCCTGCCTAGATGATAAGATATGTATTATAAGTTTGTTATGTCTGTTGTCTAGCCTTCACAACAAATCCTTATGCTCATTTTTTTTTCTGATTCCGATATAGTAAATGATGATTCAAGTTGATAGCTCAGATTTGCAAGTTTTGGTGCAGTTTAGTTCTTGCATATTGCTTCTAGCAAAGGAATTTAGGGTGAGATTCTTCATTGTATTGGTGAAGCTCCACTCTCCCTTATATATAATGCAATTTGGATCGTTTTGCAATTTAGTTGTAGTCTGAGAAATCTTGTATGCCATTTTCATAAAAGACCAACATTTTCTACTGCAATTTTTACCTACACAGGCATAACAATATCAAATCTTTATTATTATGCATTCCTTTATTTCGCTTATTATTATTTTGTTGCAAGTAGGATCTATATCACTTTGCTGTGTTAGGCACATTTCATTAGTGCATATTGTAGCAGCCCAGCTCCATAGACCTGAGTTTCTCCATCTGCCTATAAATTTCAATTTATACGATGTGATTGCACTGCATATCTATATACTTGCAGGTGATACAACTAGATTATTTCTTCTGAAGACCTAAAGGGTCACATCGACAACACAATTTGAAATATTTAAGGTACGTGGTCCAAGGTTCTATGAGCTCTTTAAGCAGAAAATATGAAATGTATTTTGAACACTATAATTTTTGTGTTGAGATATGCAAGTTCCAATACTTTGAATCTGTATACTTGGCTCCATGCAAGTCATGGCTAAAGTTTGATCAGAATTTGCTATCACAAATTGAGTGAATATCTCTCACGGCAATTGGGTATGCACCATGCTTGCACATCGATCAAACTCCATATGAACAGGTATTTTACTTTCTCTAAATCCGCCCATTTTAATTTTATCAGTCACATGCAGCTTAATCCTTTGCTTTGCTTTAGTGTTTTCAAATCCTTTTTAGTATTCATCAAAATAGATTGCAATGGGTATTTTATGGTCACGGTGTGTACATAATCTGTCTGGACGATGCATGTTGGGCTGGCTGCAATTCCTCTTTATCTGAGGTTTTATGCTTGTCGTAAATTTCTATATTGATTATCTGTTGAAGGTGTTCCTGGCAAAACCTTCAACCTCAGTGATTTAGAACCTCCAGGTTGCTTAAGGCAACCACTCTGTGTGAAAAAATTCCAATTAGTAAGCTCAAACAACAATTCTCAAGCCCTTTCCCTGAAGAGAAATAAAACTGCCTTGCAAGAAATGATGCCAAATGTAGACAAGCAGGGATCTGCCTATGATTTTGGTCAAATCTTCAAATTTTTGCTTGAATCACCTTCATGACTTGCTTGTGTGACCTTAGTCAAATGTCCTCACCTTGCTCTTCAAGTCCTCTTATCAAAGTGTGCAAAGATGCATTCTCCTTGTATATCTAAGTTCAAATCAAGGTGTGAGCATGAGAATATGACAATGTGTCTTGCTCTTCCATGCTGCCATAGCATGGCAGCATTATGCCAAACTAAAAGAATAGGCTGGTCTCCCAGCCCCTTCTTGTTGCTTGATAATCAGGATAGAACTCCAGCTAATTGCCAATGTGAAGGTATGTTTGGCAATTCAATGGACCTGCAATGGATTGAAGACAAGTAGTAATGGTAAATTTCAGTATGATGTGAATATGAACATGGAGGTGATTTACAAATGAACTTGCATGACAAATGGGATCATTAGTAAACAATGTGAGCTGCTGGATGGACATATGACAGTAGTTTGATGGATTTGGTAGAGATTTGAAGTGGTTTATGTGGAACAAGAGCAACTCTTGAGCAGATGAGTATGGAGCGTATGTCTCAGGGTGCACCTGCATATGACAAAAAATATATTAGCACAAATGAGTTGCTGTTGTGGTAGGAATGGCAGCAACTATGGATATGATGATGAATGAAGAGAAGTGAATGAGTAATGGGATGAATGACTGCAAATCCAGATGCTCCTGCATGGAATTCATGGCTTTAACAATATTAGTACTTGATTTGAACCTTGACTGGATCGAGACCTGCACAAATCTTCTGCTCTTGCATCACTGGTGTGGATCTGAAATTAAAACGACGAATTAATACAAATGCTAAAATTTGAAAACAAAAGCTACATAACTGACACTCTTGAGTTGTTTTTTGTTTTTTTCTTTTTATTTTTCATTTTTACTTTTCTGCATATTAGTCAACCAAAGCAAACTGAACTAATCTACCTACAAATTTCAAATGTTCTTTAACTAAACAAGCTCAGGGCAACATGTTGTTGCCAATACCTTTTCAAATGTAGGATGTTGATAGTATTCAACAATTCTCTGCCATAAAGTACATCTTTTAGCCAATAAGAATCTTTTCCTGCTGTGCCAATAACTTCAAAAGGCCCTTCCCAAAGATTTTCAAATTTGGATGCTATGTCTTCCCTTGCTTTATTCCATTTCAACACAAGCTCACCCGATTTCAGAGTGCCTTGGAGTTTGTGAGCAGCCTTGAAAGCTGCAACATCCTTGGCTTTTTTATCGTGACAGCATTTTCTGCCTCATACCTATGCTCTTCAAGCTGCATTAATCTCACACACGTTTCCTTTAAAGCCTCATCCATTTCTAAATTTATCCGGTATGCCAGTCTGAGTGATGGAAGTTCCAATTCAACAGGCACTACTGACTCTACACCATAGACCAAACTGAAAGGGGTGTGTTTGGTGGATGCTTTAATAATAGTACTATAGGCCCAAAGTGCGTCATGGAGTTTTAGGTGCCAATCTTTTTTTGAAATGTTGATAGTCTTCTTTAGAATTGACTTAAAGACTTTATTGGTTGACTTTGCTTGACCATTGCCCCGAGAGTAATAAGATGAACTTTTAGTGTGTTTGACCTTCAGAGTAACTAGCAATAATGCAATGGTTTGACTGATAAACTGGCTTCCCCTATCAGAGACAATTTCAAAAGGAATTCCAAATCTAGCACAGAAGTTTTCATGGAGGAATCTTGCAGTGGCATAGGCATTTGCCTCCCTAAGGGAATTGCTTCAGCCCATTTGGTAAAGTAATCTGTGGCTACAAGTATGAATTGGTGCTGAGCTGAAGAAATTGGATCTATTGGACCTATGAAATCTAAACCCCATGTCTGACATGGTGTTGGAGAAGTTATAGCAGTGAGAGGGGCTGGTTGTAATGTTCTCCTACAAAAAATTTGGCATTTATGACAACATTTTATAACATCATAACAATCTTTGAAGAGGGTAGGCCAAAAATAAAATGACCTTAAGATCTTTTTGGCAGTTGTGTCAGCAGCAAAATGTCCACCACATATACCTTCATGACACGCTTCAATAATCATTTTGGCTTCCTCATAATCAACACACCTCAGCAATACTCCCTCCTTGTCAACCATGCATAATACATCCCCAATGAGCCTGAATTTTTTGCACTTCTCTTTAAATCTCCTGCTACTCAAGTTCTTTGGCACCCCATTGTTTCAATATAATTTATGATCTCACATTGCCAGTCCAAATCTTTTGCATAAAAAGCAACCAAATTAGTAATACAATCAACATCATTCAATCCATCTTGATCCTCGTGTTCAAATAGAGCATAAGGTAGATAGGAACTGGGATTTTCCACTAAATTCACAACTTTGACAGTAACATTATAGGCCTGAACTTTCCAAGCCCATCTACACAACTTTGCTTTAGGTTGTTTTTTTGCAAAATACTCTCAGATGATCCTTTGCTCGCAGATGATGGACAATACTTGCTAGATATTGATTCTTACTGGAATGGAGGCATGTTTGCTCTTATTAGATAGTCCATCTGATGCTGTAAAGTAGTTATTCTTTTGAGATCCATGCTCTAACGGAAGGAATGCATGAAATTTCTGATTTGGTGCTATCAATCAGTGATCAAATACGTTGCTTAGACTTTTTTCTTTCAAATGCAAAGTTCTTGCACTCCAAAAATATTAAAAAGCAACATGGACATAATGTTCGAATTCAATCTCATATACTGTTGCATTCATGCCGCATCACACTCTCGGAGGATTCTTGGTGCTCACTGTCAATTAGATACATTGCGCCGTGATTTTTTTCAATTGCAAACTTCATCAAGGAAATCTAGATGCTATACGAGGTAGAATTAACTAGATTTATTAATCGAATTGCATATTTCTCAGCAAAAAACTTTGCAAGAATTTAGCGTATTTCTTAGAGCCTTTATTACGGCTTAACGTCGGTTTGGAGGAGCGGCTCGGGCTATTTGAGGTTGCATTAAAATTCTGCCTACCTTTGCAAGCAATATATTAGAAGAATCTTTGAGAATAACAGCAGATGAGGCAACACTCAATCTTTTAGAAACACCACCATCAAACTATAAGTAAGCAAAATTTTCTTGTTTTGGCAATGCTAGATGCATGGGGAGCTCCAGGTTGGGTATTTGATCACTTGTATTTAATTCAAACTCTCCACATGGGTTTGACAACAACATTTCTTCTTCTATGAAATTTAAGGCTTCAAATTCACCTACTTTGTTGTATAGTGTTACCTTTTTCTTACCATTGGAAATAATGCATTCCCCTTTTGACCAAACAGGCCTGGCATCAATTGTAGAAAGCCATTTCCTTTCCAAAAGCACATCATAAATGTCTGACTTCTCTTCTATGCCTTCAAAAGCAACCACAACAAAGTTAGCTGCAACAATTATACCTTCAACATCAATTGGCACATTGCTGACTATTCCTACAGGGCTGATCTTTGTGTTTGAGAAAGATTTTAAAACCATTGGAGCCTTCTTATCTATCTCAAGGCCATACAATCTCATAACATGCATAACATTTAGAGGTGATCCTCCATCCAATAGGACCTTGGTTAAGATTTTCTTGCCCGTTCTGGCAACACAAGTGAAAGCCCCTGGGTCATAATCTTCCTGAGTAAGCATGTGTTCCTCAATATGATTAGTCAGAGCAAATTCATCTTCTTTGGTCAAATTAAGTACCTTTTTCCTGCAAGATGGAGCTATTTTGAGCAGAGTTAACAAGTCAACACTGATTTTAGAATTTTTAAGCACACACTCAAAATCTTCAATATCTCTATCTTTTTTTAGATACTTCTTAACAAGAAAGGAAGGAAGGAAGGAAGGAAGGGGAGGAGTCACATTTATATCTTGCTCGATTTCCTTACGTCTCATAGCATTGACTTCCTCATTAGCTTGTACTGGCTCTTTTTCCTTTGCATTGTTCATTCCCCTAGTATGCACAGCCATAATTTCCTCCTGTTCTTCAATCTCCTGCACAAATCTGATGGAAGCATTTTGCTCATTAGGTTTAGATTTTTCTTGCGTAGCAAAATATTCTTTTACACTACACCTATCCTCATAATGTCCCACAACTTTGCAAAAAACACACACAGGGCATTCCGTACCAAAATGCCCCCTTCTACCACATTTTGTACAAGGCCTATACCAGCAGTAATCAGAGGAATGAGAATTTCTTGAACAGTGAGCACACGGTAGATAAACTTTCTTCTCAAATTTGGAGTTCTTCATCTCTTGAAGTTGCTTGGTCACCTCAACTAAAGCCTCTGACACTTTGATTATCTCAACTCTCGCATCTGCTGCAGGACCTTCAGTATCCTCCATTTTTGTTTTCTTTTTTTCCTTCTGAATAGCATAAAATGGTCATAATCTGGAAAAAAAAGATCATGAGGTGAGTGCATGTCATCTGGTAAGTAAGAGATCATATCTGCAATTTCAGTGGCTTTAGTGAAAGCCTTATGTATTGTGTCAAAGCCTTCTTGTTTTTGGATTTTAAGCATTTTCCCGTGTATTCTACTGCTCAAACCTCTGATAAAAGATGCCACAAGGTGCAAAGTATGGTTAGGAATTTGATTGATCTGACACTTGACAAGATAAAGATTAAACCTTTCCACATATTGGTGAACACTCTCACCATGCTTTACGTGAAAGGTTTGCAGTTCAAAAATCAAATCTTGAGGATCCAAAAGCTTACCAAACCTTGCCAAGAATTTCTTGACCAATTCATCCCAAGAGTTAGCTCCTAAACTCATAACATACTCAATCCAAGCTCTAACCTCATCATTCTTGAAACACTTTTTGAACTCAAAGAATTTGCAACCTTTCTTGTGTCCATATTCTTGGTAATACTCCTCAAAAGTCTTTAGAAAATTATTGGCATTCATGCTTGGATCAAAAGTAGGAACGGGAATTGGCATGTTCAACTCAAAGTAATGACAAGGCATCCCTATGTTTGCTTGTATACTCATAGTAGGTGCTGCAGTAGAGGCTTCATGATTCTCCTGTGCTTTAGCATGCTCAGATGTTTCATTAGTTCTCATAGGAGCCATGAGTTCAAACTCCAGGAAAAGATCTCGGTAGAACCTCCAAAATGTTGAAGGTGTTCCTGGCAAAACCTTCAACCTCAGTGGTTTAGAACCTCCAGGTTGCTTGAGGCAACCACTCTAAGTGAGAAAATCCCAAGAAGAATGCTCAAAAAAATATTTAGAATTTTCCCTAAAGGGAAAAAAGTCTGCCTTGCAAGAATGCATGCCAAATGCAAACTAAAGGGACTTTACTCATGATTCTTGATTCTAGAGCTGCACAAGACCTTGAAGGATATTGGTAAAAAAGTCAGATAGATTTTGATGATGGCAAGCTTGTCAAATAAATAGTCCTGACCAGGTCAATTTTTAGTCAATATCCCTGGCAGAGAGAGAGATTTTCAAACTCGATATATATGGCTTTTTTTTTTAGATCTGAAGCTTCAATCACTTTCTAAAATGTCTGCACATAATGTTCCTGGGAGCCCTTTGCAGAAAGATGTGTCTCACTTTGGAATTTTGATTTTTTTGACAAGTGTCTGTTACAAGGTATGAACAATGAATAAACTTGGGACTGCTAGATGATTGAAATGCTCTTTTTTCGCTTTTCTGTGGAATATAAATGCTTATAATGACTGAGAACGGACTGATGTAGGCTACTTGATCAAAATATGAATGTGGAGTTGCACTAAACAGATCACTGACCCTATGGTGCAGGCTTTAATTT
This sequence comes from Isoetes taiwanensis, assembly GCA_021234155.1. Taxonomy (NCBI): domain Eukaryota; kingdom Viridiplantae; phylum Streptophyta; class Lycopodiopsida; order Isoetales; family Isoetaceae; genus Isoetes; species Isoetes taiwanensis. The sequence continues at coordinate 16,944,318 of JAJEKV010000018.1, forward strand.
ATGCAAATGAATCAAGCAAACCCCATGATTTCCATGTATTTATACTCCAGATGCTCATATGCAATGCTCCTGCTTTTTTCCTTTCTTGCTAAATAATGCATGAAAATGATGTCTGTCACAAAATCAATAGGAATCAGTCATAAATTCATTAACAAGGCTCGGATTTTCATTTAACTGAGGATCACACAAGCAAACAATAACAATTCCAAGCTCTAAGTCTTGGGCACAGGATTTAAAAGGTATACAATCAAGTAAACAACATAGATCTGTCAGTAATTCATGCAGAATATGATGTTCGGAAGGCGAAATCAAGCTCCAAATCTGTAAGCCAGTCCTTCTTCAAGGTAATCAATCTGTTTTTCATCTCAAAGCCCTCGAAAAACTTCTGTGCACAAAAGCCCCTTTTAAAATTCCCATGTTTCGTCCGGTTGTTGGCTAATTCTGCCCAATGCTCTGTCTTTTTGCTTCTGTGATGCATTCTTGGTGTTATGCAGGACAATTCGGCAACTTAGAGTCATGATTAGGTGGTTGTTTCAGGCTAATTAGCCGGATCTTGGCACTTCTGGAATTTAGGGTTCTTGGTAGTTCCGTCGAGATATCCATAGGCCAAACTCAATCGGGAAGACAAGGGTATATAACAAAAAATAAATCCAATATTATTAACAATTGACGTGCTATAACCACGTGGGCCTCAGTACCTCCACCGCCCCACACGGATGTACCACGTGGCGGGGGGTGATTGGCTAAGGAATCTAGGCCGGGGGGGGGGGAAGGAAGGAAGGAAGGTATTTTTTATCGCCCACGGCGACCAATGGGTCTATGGGACCCAATACAAAAGGCAGCAAGCGGATTACTACCCGGGATTAAAACCCCGCCTGAAGGTTTTCGAGAGGAAAAACCGTGGCGACAATCAGCCTGCTGACAAAACTGTTCCAATATACAAAATGCAAAACACACAAAATATATACACTCATGCACCGCGTACTTTTAGTAGTGCGATCGTGAGGCCAAAGGGGCAAAGGTGATTTCGCAGATCCGGTACCTCACGAATGTATGACCCCAGAACGCGTCGCGGCGGTGTGTTCATCAGCAAATGTAGGGCAAGTCCGCCGCATTTAAGGGGGTATCGGCCGGATCTGGCCCGAATGCCGGGCAACTCTCGGAAAGTGTGAGACTCATCCTCAATGGCACCGTTTGACAACAAAACGGCAGGCACGTCTGGCGGGCTCCCAATCCACCTGCCCATCTACGATCACGAAGATGGTGGGCACACTGTCTGCGAATGGAGCCAATGAGTGCGCGCTTTTTCAGGCGGTAGGAGGGAGCAGTAGACTGCCGGGCCCAGGGCTAACGGGGTTGATGTCGTTTTGACCTGCTCTAGGCGTCGGGGTCCCGAGCTTGCCAAGGAAGCAAGCGTCCAGATACTCATGCGCGGTGTCAAATCGGCCTGCGTGTCACCTGCTTGCGCACATTGCTCACGCGTTCCATCGGCGAACCGATCTCTCTTACCTCTCAAGCGGGCCAGGCAGCTGCGGGCCCATTGCCGCAGCGTAAGCCAGTGCGGGGGCGAACATCACCCATATTAACCACTTTACGAAAATAGGCGATGTGTCTATCAAAGTTTGCCGTGACGGCAAGAATCGTTTTCTGCTTGGCAGAATCGATAGGGGACCCGAAGGTTTCACCCCAAGTGCCCGTGCCAAAAATGCCTTACGCACCTGCTCCAAGTCATTCTGTGTCGCCAAAGAGACGGCCACTGGCCCCAAACCTCGACCCCGATGCGGAAGGGACGGGCTCGACCGGTGCAAAACAGATGTGGATGATGGCCCCAATCATAGAGCTCTGCCCCGGACTGTTGTTCTCGCATGGCATAAAGCGCTTTCAGCCTGCTGTCACCAGAAGCGGATGGACGCCTCCCAACAGGCGAGGAGGGGAACTCCACCCCTAGGTACTTGTAGGTGGGCGTGACCTCCACAGTATCCCCGGGATATGTGAGTGAGTGGAGGGGAGGAGGGGGAGGGTAGATAGGAAACATTTACTTGGCTAAGAATAGTTTTTCTAGTCAAAACTTGGGATGAAGTGGACATGATGTGAGTGACATGTGGATGATGATGTTGAAGTGTTGGTGATGATGTGGCAAAATGATGTGTCTCCCTTATGGATTCAGCCATGTAATTTGAAGAATTTTTGCAAAAGATAAAATTTCAATGGGGTGACACGTGCATGGTGTGACATGGCAACGTGGATGACATGTATGGTGACTTGGCCTCTTTGAGTGTTGTCATAGGTCAAATTGAGCATTAATGCATACAATTCTAGGCAAATTTTGACTTTTAAGTGCTTCTCTTAGGAATTTTGTGCCCTCTCTCATTTTTTGACTTTTAGAGAGAGGAAGTTGACCTTTGACCATGTGTATGACCAAGTCAAGTGGACATTTGTGCTTCAATGAGATGGTGATGGCATGGTAAGTGTGTGTGGGATGTGAATGACATGTAAAGGAGAAGTTTTGACTAGAAAAAATCTTCTAGGCCAATTTTGACTTGTGAAATGAAATGTAGGCATGGAACTTGGAGTCCCATGGTCATATCTTCATGGTGAAGGGTGTGGAGGGTTTAGGATGGGAATCAAAGAATATAATTATGCCAAGAACTCAAATGCTAGCATCATATATCAAGAACTCTTCAAGGGGTCTTCAAATCTTTAAATTTTTGCTTGAATCACCTTCATGACTTGCTTGTGTGACCTTAGTCAAATGTCCTCACCTTGCTCTTCAAGTCTTCTTATCAAAGTGTATTCTCCTTGTATATCCAAGTTCAAATCAAGGTGTGAGCATGAGAATATGACAATGTGTCTTGCTCTTCCATGCTGCCATAGCATGGCAGCAATGATCTCATTCAGAAGTACCATTCTGAGGCTCGACCTCATAGTCGTCAGGATGACTTCAATCAAGTCACCAATTTTTCACCTTCCAAGATAGTGCCTGCTTTCTTCTTCTCCGAGTGTTTTTTTGGTTTTGAGGGGGGAGGGGGGAGGGAAGGGAGAGTGTTAATCCTGTGCCACCAGGCACTGGACTATTTATGAGCACTACACAGGCCAGCACACAAGAGCCCAAAAGCAAGGGTCGAGGTCATGCAGGAGCGTCAGGTAGTAAGACCATGCCCACGCAGAAACCCACGCCCTCGGCAAGGAAGAGGGCAAGGGGTGACAAGTGACCAACCACGGGGAGTGCGGCCTTAACTTAGCAGGATTTGCGGCACTAATGATGGCACCAAAAAGATTCCTCCAAATCAAGCATATGATCCAGGAGTTGCTAACCGAGATCACAAAGGCTCTGCCATATGCCTATTTTGGGCCTGAGGCCGTTGTACTATATATATCAGTAGAGGTAGACCTTAAGTTTTAGATGAGACTTAATATCATCTTGTTTTAGTTTTTCTTAGCGTCTTGCAAGACCTCATTTACTCCTTATGATATTGAAGGGATTCTTATCTTGACATACAGTTTCCTTTGCTTTCTTGTTTTGTTCTTTCTTTTCCTATCTCTTTTGCAAAATCCTGCATGACACACTATACTAAGGATCTGTCTGTTTGATCCAAGGTCCTCATAGAGGCCCATCTTGCAGACAATCCCGAACCCAGACCCTAAACACTCTTAACAACCTTCTATATAATGTATTCTGGCAGCAGCATTCAAGGATTATTTACGAGATTTCGTCGAGATTTTTGGGATGACTTCAGTATTTTCAGTCAATACCAATGACCATTTGAAAAAAAGTAAGAGCTTGTTTCATTCGATACAGGAAATATGGTATCTTTCTCAACCCATTTAAATGTTCCTTTGCTGTCAAACATTGCATTCTTTTAGGTAGAATTATCTCTCAAGATGGACTGTAGTAGGCTTTAGAAAAGGTAAGATCATATCAGATTTAAGACTGCCTATAACAATCAAGGAATTGCAGGCTTTTCTTGGTCATGTGGGTTACCATAAGAGGTTCATTCGTCATTATGCTGATAAGGCCTTGCCATTTAGCACCTCCAGTGATAACCAATGCCCCAAAAGCGTTATCCAATAGGCCCCAACTATTCCAGGCTTTGTTCCATACCCCACAGACCATATCAATTCCTTCCCTTCCTCGAGATGCCTGCCCTCAAGCATAATCCACACACCAATGTTGCCACGGGGAATTGAACATTGGCTCTAAACCAAATGTTAAGCACTAGCACCTCTAATGTAACCAACGCACCAAAATGGCAGATCCTTCATGAAAATCATTATCTAGTGTTTAACATTTAGCACCAGAGCCAAAGTTTAATTTCTTGCGATAAAATTGGTGTGTTCCACATGTTTGGGGCAAGCATCTCAAGAAAGGGAAGGAATTGATATGGTATGGGTGCCTGTGGTTATAGGATAAAGCCTCGTAGAGGTTGGGGCTCATGAAGGATCCGCCCTTTTGGTGTGTTGGTTATCACTAGAGGTGCTAGCTAGTGTGTTAACATTTTCAATTGTTACAAATGACATGTTCTTCCTGCAAAATTATGAACTTATTAGAAAGTAGAAAACACCACAAGGTACTTGATTTACCACCCAATCGGACCAATCAGAAAAGATATCACCAAGTCAAGCTACTCCGCAAGACTATATAAGTACAAGCTCTTTAAGCCACCACTGGTGTTATGGGAACTCCTTTAAATGATATGGTCAAGCAAAAAGCTAGAGGAAATATTACAAGGTAATGTTAGGCTTAAAAAGAAACAGAGCTAGTTGTGCAATCAATTGAGATCCCTATGCACCTTTTTGGGCATAACTCTCAGAATGTAAGCCATCTATGGACAAGCAAACCCAATCTAGAAAATAGACTTCAAGAGCTTTCCAACATATGATATTGGGTACGACTTTAGTACGGACATTGGCATAGTACCTCTAGGAGGTCATGGACATGGGGGATCAGCAACACTCATTAACATGCATCTCATGATGTGTGGTAATGTGTTTTGTATATTTTGTACATGTTCTCATTGTTGCCACGGTATTTCCCCTGGAAACCCTTCGGGGCGAGGGTTTTTTAGTTCGAACAGTAATAACTCTATTGCTGTGATGCTCCCCGAATCTATACGATGCTCCCATCGTATAAATACGAGAAATTCCCCTCCCATGGCGAACCCATCACCACGGAAAGGCCCTCCATCTGACTCGGACCACTTGTGATGGCCAAGTGTCCGGGTGAAGGACACAGAGGTGTCATTCGTCCCACACCTTCTATGGGAATCTTATATAGCGGAAGCGTATATATATGTTAGCACCTAGCAACAGTACTAATAAATAATATACCACCACGAAGGGTGGCCCATCATCATCAACACAACTAATAATAGAATACCAACATAAGAAAGGAAATGCACCATAAATAAGGGCTCTACCCCGGACTCAGACTCTATGGGGTCGAATGACGGTCAGGGCCTCAAGATAACAGCAGACAGAGGTATAACATGGCGTTGGCTGGTATGGAACATGGCTAGGATAGTCCACTCCATCCGCCCCTCTTTTGCACACTTTGCAGATAGGTTGAATCATGCTATGACGTGCTTGTAGCCCTTCGGAGACACAATCCCAAGGAATCACCCTATGGAACTACTCCAGATTACATCTCCCTGGTCCGATGAGGCAGGTCGGAGAAGCTTCCCCTCCTGGATCACAACAGTTCCCTGGGTGTGCTAGAGGATACCGGCCACACTTGCAACACCCATATCCGTACCCGACTTACCCCCCTAAATCTACACAAAGTCGAGGACGTCCATAAAGGCCATATCCAACGACCCAGGAGGTGTCAGACCCATACCCGGCCCACACAGTGACCGACTATAAGCCTAGCATACTGTAGAAGCCCCAGTAGCCACGCTCAGCAAGGCTCCACCCCCCTTCACCAGTTGTGTCCGTTGTTTGGTGCTGACCCACATCATAGCATCCACAACCAGGTTGGCTCTTGTGCACAGACCGCATTTACTGGGTTTTAAGGGTTCTAACTAGGAACATCTCTACTTCTAGATGGCCTTTACGTCTTTACCCTTCGTTTACCCATACAACACAGGAGGAACATAAAGAGAACTATCAATATACATCTATCCATCCATAGCTTCGAATAGAACATAAATTAGAGATTAACCATACATCTATTCATACAAGGGTTAACTCTAGCTACCTTCTGAGCATACAAGGGTTAGTCCTATGACCCAAGCTATCTACATACTAACCGGGATCATAGCTAGATCTACTATCTCTCTGGTTCTCCATCCTTCTGGCTGGAACAGGGTGGGACAACAGTTCCTCCTCCACCAACCTCCCCCGAATTCGAATTGGGGCAAATGGGGGTATAAAACTCCAATTTGGGTCCCAAGTTAGCAAGCCTCCCTTGCCCAATCGATTTGAGCCAGGTGGCAACTCCAAATTGGTTAATATTAACTAATTTGATATTTTAACTCCTTTTAATATTAGGTTAAGCCCTAAATTTGAATTAGAGTTTAGGGTTAGGTTTCCACATTAATAATTAATGATTAACATAGCTAACCTTAGCTTATGGATAATTAATGTGCCATTAATTATTCATAGTGACGTGTCATGTATTTATACTCAAATAGGCATATAAATACGTGGAACGTCACATTCTCCCCACCTTAAAAATGATGTTGTCCTCAGCATCAAGACTACTCTTGTTATAGGGCATATATCGTACATTGGAAGGAAGTCTCCCCTCCTTAAAGAGATAGCGTGAGATTATGTGTCACACAGACGATGTCATGTTTAAAGTGATTAAGTTTGAAATGACTTGTAATGTGCAATTTATAACTCTGGGATATAAAAGATAGAGGTATAGATCAGACATGATAATCGTTTACGACCGTCAAAAGTCAAAAGTCAAAATTTGTGGAAGTCTCACTGTTTTCACAATATACCTAATTGAGAATTCATTGTTTGTACACATACATGTAAGTGATTATATATTATAAATGGGTATAGATATAAACAACTTCTAGTTGTTCTTTTAATATAATACACAGTTATAATTCTGTCATTGTTTACTACAAGTCATTTCTAATGCTATTAAGCTATGTCTATATGTTTATTATATTTTCTCTTTACCTTACAGTTTGTTTTATTACAGTGAGCCCTAATTTAATTTTGTATCAAAATTTTGTTTTCTTAGTTTGTTACAGTTTTAACAAGCCGTATATTGCTATCCTCAGTAATTTACATGCCCCTCACATTTATACTTATCCTTTAATATAATTATATATTATATTGTATTTCACATTTTTATATATATACTTTAATATTAATTACAAACACACGTTCTTCATCATTTATTATTCGTAACCTTTTTATAATTATAATCTAAGTCTTGTTATTCCCTCATTAATTTGTGTAACCCATATAGAATTAACTCATTCTATTATATTTGATTAAGTGTTTAAATATCTTTCTCCTTTTGATTATCTTTAATATTTCCACACTCACACTCTCTATCTTTACCATAGTTTACACTCACATGAGCACACATATTAATTCAATGTCTATATATTTATCAGACGTGCAGACATTCTTATATTGACATTGCACAGATACGGCGGAAACATCAAAAGCATGCCTGGTGCTTCTTGAGGCTGTTATATTATATAATGATGGTTAAGCAGGTCCTGGGCTCTTGCTTGAAGTAGAAGTGTTGAACGTTGGGAATAAGGAATGGTAAGGTATCTTGATTTGGGATTGATAGTCGAAAGAATTGGTATAACGATGTTTGTTATCCCATTGAAGCACTGGACTTAATAATTATGAGGATTGATTTATGGTGCGGCATATATAAGGGGGGAGTTGCTTAATCTCATCAGGAAACAAGCATGGAATTCCTTCACCAACTTTGCTATCGGCTTTGGAAGCTTGCTCAATGCTTTGGCCTCTTTCTCTTCCTCTGTCTCTTCCTCGTCAGCTTGGAGTTTGAAGACGTAGGCCACTTGCTCCTTCCTTATGCATTTAAGTAATTTCTTACTAGACATGCATTGTATAATTGGTGTGACTTCTTTACTTGCTATCTCAATGATCTTGCCTTCTGGCGTTGTTAAGGTCACCTTCCACTTCCCACAATCAATGACGGCTCCTGCTGGTCCAAGATATTCCATGCCTATTATCAAATCATATTTGCCGATATTCATCACTTCAACTAATTGATTCCCGACAAGTCTATGTTGAAGTTGATTCTCTTTCCTGCTGTGTGCCTGATTGCTCCACTAGCCAACACAACCGGCCTAGGCTTTGACTGCAACGGCTTCAGCTTCAACGTCTGTAGCATCCTCGGCGACGCAAAGTTGTGGGTGCTCCCTGTATCTATCAGGACTATGAAAGATTTTGCTTTGGCTTTCCCGGTTGTGGAGATTACTTGGTATTGACTTTGACGTTCTCAGTGTCAATGGCGGCAAAAATAAAGCACTCACCCTAGATATAGTCTGGTGCATCGTCCTCGTCAGCGTCCGTGGGTGTCTCCCATCCCATCTCCACTAATACCGCGTTCATCACCAAGGGGCAGTTGTTTGTCCTATGCCCTGGCTGGAAACACCTAAAGCACAGCTGCTTTTCTATACACTCCTGCTTCTTCTCTTTGGGAATGGATTGCAAAAACTGTTTTACTGCCTTTGAATAGTTGGAACCCCCTCCTTGCTCTTTGAAGGTCACCTGCTTCTTATCCTGCTTACCAAAGTTTGCATTGCCCTGCTTCCCATAATTTGCGTTGTATTGTGGCCTGCTAGCTGCTGGGCTTGCCGCTCTTGGGCTATAGCCTCCCAATACCCTTTCCCTTATCCTAATAGTATTGCTGCCTCGGTCTGCTCTCTTGGGGTTCCCGTTCCTTGCAAGCTTACTGCTTTAGATTCCGCTTCTGACACCGTCCTAGGGTTTATTGCTCTTACTAGCTTCCGGATTTCCTCGTTCAACCCTTCTATGTAACCCTCTACTCCGTGTCTTTCATTCAACTTCGGCACATAGAGCCTTAGTCTCATGAATTCTTCCATGTATTTCTGAACTGACTTATTGCCCTGTTGCAACCTGTAAAACTGCTGCATCATGTGACACTTGTGTTCCCTTGGCACATAATGCCGCTTAAATGCTTTGGCAAACTTCTTGAATTTGCAGCTATCCCTGCTTAAGCCATGGGCTTTGGCATAGCCCTTCCACCAAATCCTAGCTGCTCTCTTAAGGTTGGCTGTTGCTACTCTGCCTTTGTCCTTGTCCTTCATGCTATAGGATTGCCATACTCTCTCATTTCATCTAACCATGCCTCGGCTTCCATCCCAGACCTGTTATCTCCCAAGAATTGTTCCAACTTTCTTGCTTTCCATACATTGCTGAGCGTCGAGTCAACCTTCTTCTGATAGTCGGCTTGTGTCCTGCCCCTATCACGGTTTGGACCCTCCCGACGGCCCTGTTGCTCATCCTCCTGCTCTTCTGATTCAGAGTCGGAGTCGGAACTAGAGTCTGAGGACTCTGTGCTGGGTGATCTCCTTCCCCGGCTTCTCTTCTTTAGTTTAGTTGCTCGGGCGGCTGGTGTTTCTGGCAATTGTACGTTCTGGTCTGGTCCCCCCTGTTGCTGCTCCTGCCAGCAGTGCTCTTATCTCGTGGATGTATGACCTTATCTGGGATATCTCCTGCTCTGGGGTTGGTGCTTCGAAGTCCTGGTACAGATTTCTTGGCTGGAATTGCCTTGGTGGAGTGCGCTCTTGCTCATGTTGTCCTTGTTGTTCAACATTTCTAGGTACTCTAGTTGCATACACATTAGATTACACTCTGATGATTAGTTCATTGTTTTGTCATTGCATTGGTTTGTTTGATATAATTGTGGGGACATAATATATCAAGAGAACATTATCAATATCACATTTATAGATATAATATGTTTACATTCAAAGGTAGTCATGAAAAATTAAAAAATTTTAAGTTTTATTCTTGGAGTCTTTTGATATAGTGTGGGTTGTCCTCCAAGAATTTCTTCACTTGGGCTGTGCCGACTGTTCGTCCTATAGGTTCCTCAGGATGTTGGTGGCCATGCCTCCTTGGAGTGCAGTCACTAAGTCTTCAATCCTTCTGTCTGATATATAGGCTGCGGTGATTGCCAACCTGCCCTGTCGCCTATAAGGGACCGTGAAGTTGAAGATGCTTAATGCTATTGTCCTCTTGACAAGGATGACATGGTCGGTGTTTGGGGCCATACGAGCATGTCCTCCGAATCCTGAGAGAGCAATGAGCATAAAAACTCCTTCTTCCCCCCGTGGGCTGAATTGGCGGTGTATGACCGCTATCCTTCCATCAATGAGCAGAGGTAGAACTTGAGGGCTTTGTCGTGCCCTGCATCCTCGCCGGATCTGAATGCAGCCCTATGTCTTCCCGAGTATTCGTCAACCGGTACTTCTACCATCTCCCTGTAGTCGCTGTACATGGAAGACGTTAAGTTGATGCTGCCTAAGTTGATAATGCCTTCGGTTGGTGCTGGTGCCACAGCTGAGCTGCTGGGTAAGAGTGCACTCGTTGATTTCCCCCTAATTCCCATCCATTCTTGGATTGCTAAGAACTCCTCCTCTGTAGGCAACTGCTGCTGAGCCATCATCTCCCTGATGCCAGTGTAGGCTTCTATGTCCGTGGATGTGTGACCAGTGTACGTCCGAGCCTCCCTTCTGCTGATGGGGAAGTTCTGTGTCTCCTGGTCGATGAAGTCATTGAGGTCCGGTTGCTGACGTAGGAGATGTAGGAGCTCGTCTATCCTGTAGCCCCTGTCCCTGCACTCTGGAAGGTTCTTGATGTCGTGGAGGCTCAGGTACGCCTCTCCTTAGATGATTATTGGGGTTAAGCTTGTGATGCCTAGCCCAAGTGGTGCCGCGTGGTTCTCAGCCCCTCTTCGAAGCTTTAGAGTTGCTGCTCGGCTTGCTGCCTTTCTTTTACTAGGTCGATGTTAGTGATGTCTTCCGTGTCTGACCCACGTTCCTCCTCTTCCTCCTGCTCCTCCCTCTCGTACTCCAGATGCATCTGCTCTTCTTCTGCTGCTGCCATGGCCATAGGCTCAATGTCTAGGGGTTGGACAGATGGTTCCCCTATCTGGGTTTGGGTTCTATGGGATAAGAATATTGCTACGGCTGCGGTGTAAGAGAAATATCTCCTCCTATTTACTGATACAGACATATAATTAGGCAAGCGGTTAGCCTTGTTTTCTAAGTACTTGTCTATGTTAGGGATATCTTGCAGAGCTGTACGAAGGGCCATGCTTGGAGCAAAGTATCCTATGCAAGGTGGGAGTTCTACTAGAGAAGGTCCTATCTTGACATGGAATTTGGCCATAATATCTTGGTAATAGGGGGTGGCATTGATGGTTGCCTCGACATCAATCTCCTTCTAGAAGACGACAAAAACTGAGTTGACGTCGGTCTCGGCCACATGAGCAGTGGCGCTGTACCATCGCTTGAATGCAGAGGTTGCCATGGTACTAGAGCAGCTGGGGATGTCAAACCGATGGGAAAGCGCCTTTGGGAGCTGAAAAATCGCCTTGGAGTGAGAAGCAAATGAGTAGGGTGCAAATGAGGGTTGTGGTTCTATTTATAGACAAAACCCTAATTTTTGGAATTTTTAAGATTGGGGAATATCTATGATTCTAAGGTCCTGCTATGCAATTCATAGGCAAACTAAGTTAAAGAACGCATTCTAAGGATCCTATTGCAACAAATTTCATCTAATTTGGAGAAAGTTGGGGTGGTCAATTTTGGTCTGATCACTCACATATGTGACGATTAACTATCAAGTCTAGAGCGTATGATTTGGTTTCATCCAAATCATCGTGGCCTTTTCGGTTAGGCTGCACAGCTATCACTCCAGAGGTAGTGGGTTCAAGTCCCGTCCAGACCTTTAAATGTGACAGTATGATTTAGATAACTCATGCCCTAGTGGTGTGACGTAGTGCGCGAGAGGCTAATCCGAGACTGGTCGGATTTGGTCCTGGCGCACTCTATGAGGGGTGGGGCCCTATTTGGGTCGAGGATGACTCAAAACATGCAAACTAAGGGTCAAATCTTGGTTATCTCGACGAGATTAGGTCGGATTGTGCCCTTATTTTTTACATTTGGACAAGTCTTGGCATAGATCAAGGGTCGACCACTCACACAGTGCGCGAGAGGCTAATCCGGGTGGGGCCCTATTTGGGTCGAGGATGACTCAAAACATGCAAACTAAGGGTCAAATCTTGGTTATCTCGACATAGGTCGGATTGTGCCCTTACTTTTTACATTTGGACAAGTCTTGGCATAGATCAAGGGTCGACCACTCACATAGTGCACGAGAGGCTAATCTGATAATGGTCGGATTTGGTCCTGGCGCACTCTGTGAGGGGTGGGACTCTGTTTGGGTCTAGGATGGCTCAATTTCTATAATCTAAGGGTCAAATCCTATTTTTCTCAATGACTTGGGTTGGATTATGCCCTTATTTTCTACATTTGGCCAAGTATTGACAAAGATCAGTGGTCAACCACTCACACAGTGCGCGAGAGGTTAATCCGAGACTGGTCGGATTTGGTCCTAGCACACTCTGTGAGGGGTGGGGCAAAAAACACTGAGTTTTGCTCCAAATTTGGCAATTCCAAATGCAGATACTATTAGTACAACCTAATTACTTATGATCTTGCACATTATCATGTCAAAAACATAACTTTGTATTTACAAAAAGTTATTTACAAATCTTCCTTCTTAATGAATCTAGCTAATTTCATATCTTTGGGCATACAAGTCACTCTTTTAGCATGGAGGGCACATGCTAAGGAGTCTTCAAAATGCTGAACTATCTTTTGTTCTGCTGCCTCCTGTAGTGCGAGTAACATATCATCAATTACTCTCATTGACTTGTCGAACTCCTGTAAAGTTTCGCGGGTGAGTCTCGCGAAGGCGGCTCGTGGTATCAGCAACCCGTAGCTCCTTTGGAAGTGGCGGATCTCCCGAGCAGCTCTCGCGAAGTACGAATCCACCTTTCTCTTTATTGGCTTCTTTGGAGGTGCTGGTCTTTCTGGGGGCGGCTTGAGAGTGTTCTTCCTCGATGGTCTGCCTCCCTCCACGTACGTGACTTTGTGCTGCTCGTAATACCTTGAGTACTCCTCGTACATTTTCATGTACTGGTTGTACTCCTTCAATTTCTTCCGATACTCTTGGTCTTGCTTGAGTACGTATGACTCCCTTGCTGGCTTGGGCTTCTTCGAGTTCGCTGCTGGCTTGATTGGGGAGGGCCATTTGGGGTAAGGGGGTGCTCCTGCTGTCGGCTCCTCCTCTTCATTACCTGCATTCGAGGGTCCCGAGCCTTCAGCTGGAATAGGGACCCTTATCTCCTCGTCTGACTCAATGTCAGAGGAGGAGGGCGGCTTGTCGGGCTCTTGCTCCCGTATGACGACTCCTTTTGCCGGCGTCGTCTTCAGCTTGCACCGGGTCTCCTTAAGTAACTCGGGGTCTTTCCCCTTATCCTCCTTCTTCTTCTGGCGCTCCTCCTTGCGTTTCCTGCGCTCCTCCTTCTTTTTTCTTCTCTCCTCCTTGTGCTTTCTGCGCTCTTCTCTCTCCCTCCTGCGCTCCTCTTTGTCTTCTTGACCTCCACTTCTTCTTCATTCCTTTTCCTTTTCAGCTCCTTCTTCTCCAACCTCTTCAGCTCCATCCTCAATTCCTCTTCAGCTCCCTCTTCTTCGTAGCCTGGCTCGCTCTGGCTCCCAGGGCCCTCCTGTGTGTTGGGCTGCTCCTCCCAATGTTCTGGGCTCGCTCCTCCTCCTGGTGCTCCCGGGCCTCCTCTTGGGCGTCTGGATTGGCTTCTACGCCCTGTTCTCTCCTGGCTCTCTCTTGAGCCTGTCTCGCCTTCTGTTGGGCAGCCCGCTCTTGGGCACTGACGAAGTCGTCTGGCACAACTATTCGGGCAGTCTGTTTGGTGCGAGCCATATTTTGAATTGGTCTAATCGCCTTCCTGGCGCCTAAAAATCGTCTCATTGAACGATGAGCGGCTAGCTGGGGAAGGAAAGTGTAAATGAGGAACCCTAAATGTCTATTTATAGGTCTGGGGGTTTTAGGGTTTGGACCTGCAAATTCATGTTGTACAATCCTGCAAGGTATTAGTGTTTTTAGGATCAATACATTAGGTTTGTTTGGGCAAAAAGTGTCCACCACTCACACAGTGCGCGAGAGGCTAATCCGAGAATGGTCGGATTTGGTCTGGGCGCACTCTGTGAGGGGTCATCCCTTTTTTACTCTAATTTTCAATTTATCAGGTGTTTCTTAGTGTGATAACATGCAAACTTAGGTCAAATATAAAGATTAAGCTGTCTTGCACTATCAATTTACACTAATTATGCATCTATCTAGGTCAACATGGGTCCACCACTCACACAGTGCGCGAAGAGCAAATCCGAGAATGGTCGGATTTGGTCTTTGCGCACTCTGTGAGGGGTCACACCTTTTTGGCCAGGATTTTTAGGGTTTTTGCTAAAATTTCTTATTAACTTAGCATTTACCTACCCGCTGCACTAGATATTGGAAATTTTTTTTCCAATTTTCGAGGTTCATGCTTGGGTGGCTCTTCCCAAGACTTGGAAGTCTACTGTTAGTCCTAACAGGAAATGGTCAGTGCTCGATCTTGGTCTACCAAGATCATGCTCTGATACCACTGTGACGTCCCATACTTCCTATACGATGCACACATCATATCAGAAGGCGGAGTATTCCCCCTGACAGCCAAACTGGCAGAGGCTATCCACCTGACACAATCCCGTGGACTGAGCCAGCGAGGGAAGAGTGGATGTGTCATTGATCCCGTCTTCCATCGGGTCAGCCTAGCTACGGAAGCGTGAATAAACATGAGCACATAACATCAATACATTAATAAGTTCGAAGGGTGAACACCTCAGAACATCACATGTACAACAACATCAAATAACATCAACATGGGGAGATCCTACCCAGGGCTCAGACTCAAGGGGGATCGACTGACGGCTTGGGTCTCCAGAAGTCAAGCAGACCGAATTCATGGCAATGGATTGGGCTGGCATAAGAACATGGCTGTTGGGTAGTCCACTCCATCCGCCCCTCCCATGCACACTTTGCAGATTAGGTTGACAAGTGTTGGGACCAGACCGTAGCCTGCCGGGTACATAACCGAGAGGGCTACTGCTGGGTTGCATCTTCCCAGTCACGATGAGGCAGGAGGAGAGTCACCTCTCCTCCAGAGGCATGCATGCCCATCACAGGTGGCTAGAGGGCCACTGCCCTTATTCGACTTAACCTCATGGAAGGCGACGCATCACCCCAAAGGTGTCGAGCTCATGCCTTGCCCACACTCAGTGGCAAACCATTAAGCCTAGCTCACTAGGATCCCTGGTAGGCTTTACACACCAGAGGGATCGCTCAGTGACGGGACAACTCCCCCTTTTTCATCGATCTAGCCCCTCCACCCACAACCAGGCAGGCTCTTGTGCACGGGCTGCATTAATTGGGTATTAAGGGTCTATCTAGGAACATCTGGTCAACTACCCCCCTTCCCAATACACGGGAGAGCATAGAATGAATACCATCATCATCAAAGAACTGAATTGTAGAATAACATCTAATCTACCTACCTAACATCCAAAGTTAGGTTCATTTGTTAGAGCTTATGATCTCGGGATCTGTAAGGCCTCTAAGGCTGAACTAACATGCTAAACCAGCTCATTGCCAAGCTAAAAGGCGGCTTTGCACAACAGAATGACTAATTACCAGGCACCTGACTTGCTCCACATCCTCGGAATGCGTCCATGCCTCTGATCCTGCTGAAGACTGCTGGAAGAACTGTTGTGCAAAGACGGCTTTTCAAAGCCTGGCAATGCGAACTAGGTGGCTTGGCCGAAATGGCTCTTGGAAACCCTAATTGTGAAAAGAAAAGGTTTAGGGTTTAAGGGGGAAGCCCTTATATAGAAAACCTTAGGGTTTAGGTTAATATTGACCAAATGGGGTTTTGCCATTTGGCATGGGGTTTATAGTTGCATATGTTTATTAAACATGCACAACTTACGAGGTTGCCCCCTAGGTGCAACCCTTTACATCTCGCTAGTACTTGTCATGCTGACAAGTACGTGTGACGTGGCAGTATAATATACGTATTTGGGGCATATATTATATTGGAACGTCACAGTTTCTGACTTAAAGCATATTGCATGAAGTTTAATTTCTTAGCTAATCTCATTCTATTAAAATTCACATGATGCAAAGAAGTGCCAATAAAACCCAGAGAGCTCATAAGTATGATGCAGACATTCTTGCTCGAAATGTGACATGGAAATAACTTTTCAATGAACTGAAACCATAGAAAAATGCTCACACTATCTCCGCCCGATTTGGATTATTAAATAAATCAGTGAAACCCTTCTGGGCTTCAATTCGAGGGAAATTTGGAAGGGTTTCCACGGGAGGCCAACCCAAATCGGGCGTACTTAAAACCATCGTTTAGAGGTTACATGAAAATACATGTGTTATTCAATCAATCCCCTGCTCCATGTCAAATCCCCTGTTTTCGGCAGATCTGGCAAATTTCTCATCCACAAAAGAAAGCAGGGTCATCGAAGGCATGTGTTATTGGAATTTCCAGTTTCCAATTGCTCAGGCCGTCTGCAGCTGGAGCAAATTTGGAGTTGCAAGCGGGAGCAAACTTGAGAAGGAGATGATTGGTTTCATCTATTGGGTTCGAATCTTAGGCTCTTTTTTTTTCATGTACATCAAGAATTGAAAACAAAAAGAATAGATTTGTATAAAGAACATCAAGATCAAGTATAGAGATCAAGAAGGAGCTGACGAACAGAGAGTTCGATCCCGCTATGCCTTATCCAGAAGAGTACAAAAATTGGGGCAATTTGATAAATACACAAAATACAAGGGCATTTTAACAAATATGAGAAAATATTGGGGCATTTTTTAAATTTTCCCTTAATATTACGAAGAAATGTTCTGTCACCATTCTAAGGTTGAGCAAGGGTTTTCGGCCGAATGAAGACCGCAAAGCTTGTTCGAGCATTCCATCTCCATAGCGACTCTTTGCGGCAGACTCTTGAGGTACTTTAAACGTTTCGTTTAATCTATGGATTTCTTGTCGGAGTCATCATGTGTGATGCTGATATTAGATATTGAAAGAACCAGCGCCCGACACCCTAGACAAGGTTCCATGGAGTGAAGTAAAGAAAGCGGCAGACCAGGTTGCCAAACAGGCTACCACAGGTATGCACTATTGAATTATGTGTATCATGCCAATAAAATGATCAGATAGGTCATTGGACTGGTGGCAGTTCTGTTTTTTTTGGTCATGGGACACAGCTAGGCGTAATGGTTACAGGCTTGGGATTATAAATTTTGAAGCTTTATTTTGCAGCTGGAATCTTATGGGGAGGGTCTCCAACCATAGAAGAGTCCATGGATCAGATTACAGCATATGCAAATGAATTACATGGATTTATCTTGCTATGTCATGGAACTACAGTTGGAGCAGGTCGAACATTCCTCTCCAGTAGCCAACGTTTAGCTGAACGGCTTGTGAATACTAGTCTGGCTCTCCTCAATACTGCGCTATCAGTTGATAAAAAAGGTAATACAGCAACCTGCTCATCACATGTTAATTCGATGTTCTTATTTGTATATATGGCTATGAAAGATTGGGAGTTTTAGTGCTTAAACTGCATATATGATCTTTCCCGTCTTTACCAATTCCACCAGCGATATATTCTCTTTTCCCTGTGAGAACGATGAGATGCTTTTCTATTCACTAAGGCAAATAGTTCCACCCACAATATACATGTCTATCTATGTGAAGTTCATATTGTTCTTGCTGTTAGCTTATATTAAACAAAACTTGCCTTTGGTTAAGACTGCTGATTGTATTTTTATATGTTTTTCTCAAGATTTTGATAGAGGAAAAGACAAGAAGGCACTTCCAGTGCTTGTAGGGTGTGTATGGGAAGTTTGTACAGACATAAAAAAGGCTCCCAGTAATAACTGTGCTGCAATTGGGCGATGTATTGTACAAGTTGCCACATCAATAAAGGATGTCTTGCGCGAAGTAAAAGAAGCAGAAGAAAGTGGTCCAAGTAAAGAAGGGACATCTCAGAATATTAAGGAGGTTTCAGACAATTCTGAAGATGATAATGATATTTTGACTTTTGATACAGAGTTTACAGCAGCTGAGATAAACGTTGTGAGCACGGCTAAAGGATTGTTTTTGTCAACTCTTGAAATTGTAAAACAGCTACTTTATTTGTGTGCAAGTGCACCAGAAACTTCAGAGTCCATAATCAATTTGGAGACTATTTTGGAGGATGTGCAGGCACTATCGAAGGAGATAGATGAGTTGGGTGCTTCCCTCTATCCACCCCAAGAAACTAGTGCAATGAGTGCTACGGTTCAGAGGATCAATATTCTTGTACTGGATATTAAACAAAAAGTTGGCTGTTTTACGGGCTCATGGATTGAGCCACTAAACTTGGCATTTGAGAGTTTATGTGTTTCTGAAAATGCCTTGAATTCTGTACTTTCTAGTAGTTAACATTTCCTGCATTTCAGTTGTATTTCACTGAATTTATTTGCAAAAATAGTAAGAGCATGCAGTCCTTATAAGAGCATACAGTCCTTATCCTTAACCGGCAGGATTTGTGATCAGCACAATCCCGAGTGTCCATCGTAGATCTGTGATATGCCGGAACCTCCATTGCCCGCCCAGAATCAGCGTCCTCTTCAGCTTGGTGGTATAAGTTCAGCTCTGGTGGTAGCTCTGGTCGTGATAATCTTGCTGTGGTCGTGATAACCTTGCTCTGGATTGAGATAATCTTGCTATGGGCATCCGAACCAGCTGATAAACCTTGCTCTGGGTGGTGAGAAGCTTGTTATGGAGCTCGTTCATAGCTTGCCGGTTAAAGGGGATAAACACCCCTGCTTGCCCCTTACAGCAGATAAACACTCTGGGCTCGCCCGTTGCCCCTTCGGGCTTGCCCGTTTCTCTGCTGTAAGGGGCTCGCTGGGTGCTTATCCCCTTCTTATGGTAACCACGTTAGGGGCTTCAGAAAATGATAAAGTATATTTGAAATGGAGAAACTCGAATTTTTCACAGGAATTAAAACTCAAAATTTTCCTTGTCGATACACTAGGTTTTGTTTGTGAAAAGAATCTAGTCAGTTTATTTTTGGCATGGTTTTCCTGTCAAAGTACGGTTGGGTTGCTATTTGTTAAGAGAGCTTTTGCGGTTGAGGTTTTTGGCAGGGTAAACTTTAAGATGGCCATCTCTCTTAAATGGTAAAACCAGATTGTCTAGTCTAGATGGGTGAAAATAGTTTTACCTTAGTTTTGGTGATTCCATCGCGGTGACTACTCTCCCGTGGAATCACTAACCCTCCGGAAACGGGATCCGTTCCGGAGGCCCCGTTATTCGTACCTGACAGCGTCAGGTGTACCTTTTGATTGATCCCAGCCATCCATTTATAGGGTGCATCTTGACCGTCCATTTTATACCTTCCGGCAGAATCACCTTCGCAAAATACCGTGGGACAGAATCACCGCCCTTTTATATCACGCGACGGAATCACCATCTGCAATATCTTAGTAAAAATTCAAAATTTTGACGTCTTGCTCTTGTGGGAGGTTTTTCGGCTATGGCGGCTTGCTCCGGTTATAGATGGCGATTGAACAGGCTGGGGTTGAGAAGATCTTCCTTCTTTTCTTGTTCTTGTTTTATTTTTTCTTCTACAGATCCGGCAGCATGGCTGTGGCCGAAAACAGGGGAGTTTTTCCTTCTCGCTGGAACGGACCTTGCATGAAACAGGGCCAAAAGTGTTCTAATCTCTGTGTTTTTGGGCCTCGTAGCAGCTGGGAGTCGTGGATGGAGAAGCCTATGTTCTGCTGCTCAATCCGGTAGTTTCCTGCCATCGCCATAGGCCCATAGCTGCTTTCTGCCCTTTCCTAAACCTCGAATCCAGTTTTCTATGGCTTCTAAAGACCTTTTTACAGACCTGGATAAAGGAATTCATAAGTCTACAGTAGCTGTCTCTGCTTCCTCTTTAGACGGAGGAGCTCCAAACACGACATGATCTCGGACAACATATTCAACCCGTTCTTCGTCGCCTGTCAATTCCCATCCTTCATACTCCCATTCTCTAGACGACAAACCTTGCTGCTCATGCAAAACCTCCACACTAGCAGCATGCACCACGCCATTCGATTCTTTGCCCAAAACGCCGGAGATCTTGGCGTGGTGGATCAAACCGCGATTCCAAGTGCACCAAGGCCACGGCAAGAGCTCTGGCCGCTGACTTGGCCGCTCCTCGCAGTATCATCAGGCCTCCCATCTCTCCTAAATTGCATCAACAATTTTGGACAAGGGCTCGACTGTGGAAGGAAATAGCTGCCCATGTGGCAGGCCTACACTCCGAAGGCCCAGCAGTGATAACTTTGCAATGTTGTTTGCAGATCCGGCAGCCTAAATGGAGCACATCCGGTTTTATGTCTTCTTCTTACCCTTTCTTGGTTAAATGCTTGCGAGGTCCGGCGGCCCTAAATGGAGCAGATCCGCAGAAATGCCGGTGCGTACTTTGGCGGCGCCAAATGCCACAACTCGCTCTGCCTTGTCAAACTCGGCCCTTTTCTGCCCTCTTCTTCCCTCCAAATCACCTCTGCCCTCTTCTTCCCACCAAATTACCTCTGTTCAAATCAATCCATGGCCCTCTTCTGTACTATTTTCATCCTTTCTGCACTATATTCATCTCTTCTCATAAATACGGTAACAAATCTGTTTCTGTTGAATGGGATTTCTATTCCATTTTTTGGCATGTCTTTTGTTCTTGCTATTAAACAGGCATGTTTCTTGTTCTTGCTTTGAAGAACCCATGGCATTGCCGATATTGGCAAGGACCAGAAATGTTTTTGGGAGCATAACAATGGAGATGCACACACAAAATGGAGTAGCCCAGCTTGTTTATTTGCACCATTGGTTTACTACTAATTTCCTCATGATCTTCAAGTAACGTAGGCTTCGCTTAAAATAATCCTCAACCATTTTTTATGGAATCGGGCATAAACTTCTGCTGGGATTGAACCATCTGCCAATTTTTCCTCCCTGCCTGCAGTTATTACAGATTCAAAGGTCTCCAGGTGATTCCTTCCCGAGGAATAGTACACGGTGATTCCACGGGGGAGAATATTACCGTGGTGATTCCAAAGGAGAGAATATTTACGCGGTGATTCCACGGGAAAGAATATTATCGTACGCGGTGATTCCACAGGGGAGAATATTACAGTATACGGTGATTCCACCCCGAAGGATCAATTCCATGTGATTCCGTTGCGTAGAGTAAAAAGGTGGTGATTATTTTGCAGATGTGATTCTGCTGGAAGGTATAAAATGGAGCCTGTCAGGTATGGATAACGGGGCAGGTACGGATAACGGGGCAGGAGGGTATAGATAACGGGGCAGGAGGGTTAGTGATTCCGCGGAAGAGTAGTCACCGCGATGGAATCACCAAAACCAGGGTAAAGCTATTTTCACCCGGTTAAGATGGTTCTCTCTCTTAAATGGTAAAACTAGATTGTCTAGTCTAGGTGGGTAGGCTGAAACTTTCTAAAGCTTATAATTTAAGAATTCTTGTGTTTGGCTAAACTTTACACATTTCTCTCATCAGACGCCGAACACTTGGCTAAAATGATTATGGGTCCAAACAAT
The DNA here is from genome assembly GCA_021234155.1 of Isoetes taiwanensis. Lineage (NCBI taxonomy): Eukaryota > Viridiplantae > Streptophyta > Lycopodiopsida > Isoetales > Isoetaceae > Isoetes > Isoetes taiwanensis. The sequence continues at coordinate 16,966,078 of JAJEKV010000018.1, forward strand.
TGGGAAAAAGATTTGGCTAATTTTTTTTTTCACAAATGGTTCCGCCATGCTAATTAAGCCAAGTTTTGCTAAAATTTAGCGAAGAGCCAAAAAATTTAGCCATTTTGCTATACTTAACCATTTAAGTTTACGTTATTTTTGGTTTTGACTTTGGTGGTGCATGCTTGTTTGCCTAGAGGATGTTAGATGATATTTGGAAACATAATCTAGCGTTCAAAAGTATGATGAGAAAAATGTGAAACGTTTAGCCAAATACAAGAAATTAGAAATTCCAAATTTCCCAAACTTTAGCCAAGACAGAGAAAGTTTAGGCCTAGGATTAACCTAGATGAGCCAAACTAGTTTTACCATTTAAGAGACATATTCACCTTAAAGTTTACTTTGAAGACTAAGTGGGGGCTCAAGGCATCTAGGAAATGCTGACGTAATCCATAAGCAAAATACATGATATACCAATCACAAGAACCATTCTTAGACTTAGATGCCTCACATGAATATCACAAAAAATAGTTCGTCGAGCAGAACGTATAAATATGCGGCCATTTTGCTATGGTTTGCATATGATTGTATTGTTAGGGTATGCCAGTAGTATTTCTAGAGCGCGTGGTGTATTTCTAGTAGTATACATTCCCACCCTATGGTTTTGGCATGCATATTGCATGCATTACATGCACAGAATACATGCATTATGTGCATGCACACACCGCATGCACGCAATGCATGTTGAACCCCTTTTATTTTAACACAGGTACATGCTTAACTTTTTTTTGCGGTCACATAGATCTTTTTGCATGAGAGCCTACCCTTTCTCTAGCGTAAAAAAACACCTAGGGCTTGCAAAATCGTGTGCAATCTTTCATGTTCCCATTTCTCCAAGATAATGAGCTTCTCTTTGTTTTGAAAGGCATACTAAAAACCTATTTAAGCGACGTGAGATTTCTCCCGAGGTCTTGCAGAAAATGGAACATGCGGATCCTCTCAATATCAAGCGTGATGAGGAGGTGATCGAACCAGAACAGATACTCTCGCATCAAGATAAGGATACACGGACTTCTTTCTATCATAGATATCTAGTTAAGTTCAAATTTCATCCACCTTATGATGCAGTGTGGTATTCTAAAGAACAACTTCAAGAATACAAGGCACTTGTGGATGAGTATGAGCGAACTTTGCGAAAATAATATGCAAAGTTAGGAGACATTAGTATCTTTGTTATTAGGAACAAATTTTAATATAAAATTTGCAATTGCTTTATCAACAAGAAGTATCTAAAAATTGATATATGTTGGTGTAACTTGAAGATGTCAAGTCCTCTAATTGACTTGAGGCCATCTCTAAGGGAACTGAGATGAAAGGCCTTAAACGAATTCAGGTCATTCCTAAATGAACTGGAATGATTGTTTCTAACGAAACTGAGATTGAAGACCTCTAAAAGAATTGAGGTGCTTCTTAAGTGAACTAGAACAACCATCCTTAAAGGGATTAGTGTGAGCAATTTCTCCTCAAGGTTGATGTGGACGTTCAATCTCGGGAAGGGAAGGTTTGTTACGGCTATAAGCCAGCTTGGGGGAGTGGCTCAAGCCCGACAAGGAATTTCTTGGAACGTCTTATATTTCTAAGGACTTATCTTATATTATAATGTTTTAGTGCAAGTAATGGACCACGCCCTAAATCTGATGGCCAGAATTTGATTGACTTAATTCGACGATGGGGATTCAACTGAAAAAAGGGATCAACTCTAGATCCGACGGCCACAAATGACCTGATCAGATCAAAGGGTTCAAACAAAGCCCCTTTTTCTTTAAATGTGATCTCCTTTTTCGATGGTCCAAATGAAACCCCTTTTTTCTACAAAATCCTTTTTTCTCTCTCTGTTTATAAACGTTAGTTTTTGTTCCATCAGCCGGTGTGCTAGGGTTGTTCCATTGGTGGTCGACAAGCAGCAGCACATGTTGTTCCGTTGGTGATCGAAGAGCAGCAGCACATGCATCCCTGATTCTAAAATCATGAGAGCTCTTCTCCAGACTGCCTCTTCAATTAACAAGGTTTTGCCCTAGGTTTTTCCACAGATTCAAGAGGAGCTCTCAACTAGAGAGGAAGCGGCATGAGCGTTATGGAAATTGTCATGGGGTAAGGATTTTTATCAGGCAACTTGAGGTTTGGGCTGGATAAAGAAGATTGGATTGGCATATCGGTGCTTGAACCTTTTGTGAATTCGCAACTTGAGGTTTGGGTCTATGAACATCATGGTGATGATCCACATGAGCAGTTTGGATGAAATTTGAGTTTATGTAAAACAATACGGTGGTGATGCAAACTTTCAATATACTAACTACAACACTTGAACATGTGAACACTTAAAATGACTACAAAATTGCAACATATAGGGTCAATAAAGAAGCAGAAAGGCATTGAATTCTAATGAGAAAATCACTACATAAATACAACAAGGGGACAACAAAGAAGGAGAAAAGGCATTATATTCGACATAGAACCAAGCAAAAAATGGATTAATTTGTAAGCTCCATAACACATAACCTCCACAAGACAGGTTCTTTGATCCTTGGCAGACCATCCACAAAATGCTTGGCTTTTATGGCTTTTAAAATTGATAGGTGGCATGGGCCAACCTCTCATGCCAAATTTGAGAGGCCACACAAGACTTTTGGCACCAACTCGATTTGTATATGGCTTCTTTGGTTTATCTTGAACCAAAATGTTGTGATGTCTGTCCTTGATGATATACTTCTGGTCACCAAAGATAACAGTTAATCCAGCATCATCTTTTTTAGAAACGGAAATGAGATTAACTTCAAGACCTGAAATAAATAAGGTTATTCAGAGTTTCAGTTTGCCAGTTGGAAGCTCCAATGCCACTTCTCCTGTCCCTTTGATGTTCAGCATGCCTCTGCTTATTTTCACTTTTTTTAATTCCCTGAAGATCTTGCAAGTTTGTTATCATATCTTGGTTTCCAGTCATGTGGTCGCTGGCACCAGAGCCCAAGTACTAACAACCTTGGGATACTTCTACGACTAGCCCAAAGGACTCCACGTTATTGAGGTGCACCATGCATACTCTATACCCTATAGAAATGTGACAAAACAATTCATTCCTAGGATGGGTCCTATGATACAACCAGCTGGCCGAAGTGAAGTAGTGCTCTCGTTGAGCTCTTTGAGAATATTGAGTACAACATTGGTTCCCCTTACTAGAGGAGTTTTGAAAACTAGCATTGGAAAGAATATCTTCTTATTTAAAATGGGATGGCTTTGATCTTCGAGCCCGGAACGTCGCATGTGCAGACGCATGTGGCGTTCCCTTCGGCCCCTTGCGGGACTATTTTGGTCGTGTGCCTTTTCCCATCTCTCCTGCCTGCATAGTTCAAATTTGAGCAGGAGGAGCGGCATAGGGCGGCGATGGTCCTGGCCGCATTAGAAGATTTGCATAGAGCTTTGGCAAGCTTGACTGTAGTGTCAGCAGCTGCGCCTTGCAACTGGAGAGAAGAGATGAAACTAACGGCAGTAGTTGAGGAAAAATATTTTCCCATAAGATGATGTTCATGGAATCAGTGAGATGGTAAGCATCCCAATACACATAAGTTTTGGCTATGGGGCAAGCAGGTGTCAAAAGGTTACAATAGATAGCAGCTTCATATCTGGTCCTACTGAGAAACCTGCAAAGAACAAGCGGCAAAGCTTCAGCCCTAATCTAAATCTTCTGACCATACCAGGTATGAGCTACTCACCGTACTTGGAAGGATTTTGTGAAGCATCCAAAGTTGTGCTGTATAAGTCTAAAACTGTCAGTTTCATTCCAGATAGGCTCCACCATTTCATGTCTTCTGTGCTGCGTTTTAGTCTTGCGTTTAATACTTGGGCATCTTGGTTCAATGTACTCATGCATGCCAGGTTTCCTTTACCATATAGCGTAATCTGTGAGATTTCGTATATAAATTTGCATCTCGTTGAGGATTGAGCATGGCAAGCACAGGTAGGCTTTGACAGCATAGATGTATTTATTATTAGGTCATATACTGATGCCTTCGATCAATGGATTTTGTAGGCAACTGAAATCATCATCCAAGCTATTGCCATTGCTAGCTCATGTAGTACATTCTATTCATGTGCTTAGAATGGAACTCTGATAGACTCCTGCTTGGATTGGATGCATTTCGTATTTGTGTACAAGAAACAAATAATGGAACACATCACTGTTGCCACATATTGAGGAGCAAAACCCACGTCTCTTTGATTTCAGTTATTCCCACTAAATGCATACGGTGTTGTGACAAGATTGAATTCGTTTTCCATGTGAAAATGGACTCTATATACAGTTCTATATCTTTCTTCTTTGTGATTGCCTTATAGGATTCTCCTTGAATGATTCTGTTTCTATTGTTATACGAACTATTAAGTAACCAGCTAGCGACTTTGAATGCAGGAACTATATATGTGATGGCAACACTTGCTTCTTCATCTGCAATTATTCTAGCAAAACATGGATTGTATCCCAATAAGGGTAATGTATAAGCATACTGCAAATAATTTTTTTTTTGGATTCATGTATGTAGCCTCTTTTGCAATGCAGTTCGTAATTCTTATATTTTTCATTTCTCTAACATAAAATTTGAATAGATCTTTCTATTCTGTTAATACTTGGTGATCTATCACCAAGTTTCAAAGGCGGAAGTGTTCTACGGATTAGAGCATTAGTGCAAATCAATGCATTGGTATCTAGCGTTGGTGCAGACGGTATGATCCATGCAGCTGGCTTCTTTTGTGCATACGGTATGATCCATGTACTATTCTCAAAGCATTATTCTCAAACAAATGCATTATTCTCAACCTATCAATGATTTATTGGAGGAGCATAAAGTTTCTCCACTATCAATGATATATAAGCTGATTGTTTTAATGTTTTGTTGTATCAGCAGCTGTATCTAAATCATTGGTTGTATGTAAAAACCCCATTTAGCTATTGAACCATGACTATTTAGAATGCGTCATTAACTGTTCTTCATGGAGCTGGATTCATGTTGCATGACTTTTATGAAGATGAATTTGTGCTTTAACACCAGCCCATTAAGGTTTGCATCCTGACCATAAAGGGTAGCCTCTTTAACGACAGTCTATAATTTTCAGAAAGTATATATGGTGAGGAAAGCATGCATAGTTCTTAGAACGACACAAGGCATTTTAGACTTATCTTACTATTATGATTGCAGTGTATGTTGACATAGTAATGAGGTGTATTCTTTCATAAACTAATTGGTATTTGTATTAACTTTGATCTAGGCGGATGTGAAATATCTACTTTCAACAATTTTGGGTGTGCTTAACCTCCCTGTCAAACAATCCATGGCTGTACCTTCAGAGGGTCCACTGGTGGTGTCTGCATTATGTCCAATTCATGGGCCAATTGTTCGGTCCACTATTACAGAAATAGTTCGGGCACAGCAGTGTAAGTTATATGTTGCCTTTTTGGTTGGTAGTTCAGGACTTAAGTTATATGTTGTTGGTTGATTGTACCTTTCTTCTGTGGAATTTGCCTTTTGATTTGGCGTGGATGTCATGTTCTTCTGATGCAGCACCTTTGTTAGGTTTCTTTCTATGTGCTACGTCTTGGCACTTTAAAAGCATGTGGCGTTCCCCTTCCCTTTGCGGGACGCTAGGTGCCACTATTCAATACGAAGCATTTGAAACATTGGTTGCAGTGGAGAGCAGACCGATTAATCAACATCCACTTTATAGGAGTAGCACTTATCTATGTCTTATCTATGATAAACATAGTTTAAGTGTTCTCAGTTTACTATTTGGGGTTAACATATACACGATAGGTTGTCAATACAGGTCCATGGCAACATAATTATACATCCTTTCTTAAGTTGCTCAAGCTGCCAATACAGGTCCATGGCAACATAATTATACATCCTTTCCTAAGTTGCTCAAGCTAACTGTGTTGATGAAATATAGCTGGACATGTCTTATAATATTGTACATGTTTTGCTATTACAACGATATCATCGTTGATATAATTTTAAGAGGCATTCCTCAGGTCCGAATTTAGAATTTGCAAGACCGAAAACTTAAGAACTTCATACAATGCCTAAGAAACAACTTAACACCAAATTCAGAATTTATAAGACTGAAAACATAAGAACTTCATACAATACCTAAGAAATGACTCAACTCCAAAAAACAAATGCAACACTACAATTAGTCTAATAACATCCCGAATCAAAGATTAAAAAACAATAAAAATAAAAAGGAAATAAAAAACATTGCTTTTCAACAAACAACTTAAAGGAAATTCTATCACTAACCAGTATGCAATATGAGAAAGATGAACTAAAGCTCGATGCACTATGCTGTGTATTTGGTAAAGCAACGTTGCCAATATTTGACCATAGCCCTTACGTACGAACGCTCGCTCTCACACTCAAATGGCGATTTAATTAGTTGCAGTGGTTAAATTTTAAGTGCAATGTCCATTTAAGAGGACAATCTCTGCTTGGAATGGGTTACGCATTAGAACTCGACTGATTGTGTGGAAACAGGAAAGATGGCACTTTGATGCAGATAGAGATCTGCATTCAATCTGCGATTTTCCAAAAGACATAAACTACCACAAGCAGGGAACAATACCTAACTCCACGCATTCCATTATGTCTACCTATTCTATTCAGCACCATCCATTAAACCCTTTGCGACATTACATTACATCTACAAACACTGACTACATTTATAGCTTATTACTCCAGCTACAAACTCCCTCACGTCAACTCATTCCACATGTCCACGACTAATGCATTTTATATCTAAATTGCATCTGCCTACACATGCATAGAAGAAATTTTGCAACTTTTTGTACGCTTTTGAAGCACAGATGAATGGGAAGCCGGATGATACAAAAGAATTGGTCATTTCGCAGGCACAGAAGAAAGGAATCTGAAGGTGAAGCTGAAACAACAAAACCCTGTATCGTGAGCTGTGGCCTCCAGACCTGCAATAACGGCTCTAACTGGTGCAACTGTCCCTACGCCACAATCTCTGTGCAACCGGTGCAACCGAAAAGAGGAGAGAGGAACATGCATGATTATGGAAACTCTGAAAAATGCCCCCATAACTCAGCGATGTCCACCACGACCATCTCCATCCATGCCCTGACTTGCCATAAAAAACACTTCCAAAAATATCTCTGTTTAGCCATCCTAGATATACAAACTTACAAAAATGACCTAATTTTTGCTCCTAAATACTCAATTATTTCCTTCCCAAAAACCAAATATAGTAACTTCCTAGCCCATACAGCTTGTAAACCGTTGGAAACAGGGTGGCTTTGCTTTTGGGGCCAAGAGAATGGCCTCGCTTCGATCTAAGCAAGAGCTAGAAGATGTTGAATACCAAAATTCAAAGTGCCTTTGGCCATGATAGAGCTTGTATTGGTGAAAAAAATGGATCTAATAAAGGCTACAATGTGACAACTTTGGCCACGATAAAGCTTCAGAGTCCATGAACAAGTAATTAACAAAAACAATGTACAATTACAAGCTCCATTGTGTAATCAATACATAGATAGATAATAGCAATTAGAGTTTGATATATATTCAAGAGCATCGCCTATCTTTCTAAGCTCCTATATGATATATCATACCACATTGACGGCATCTCCCATAAGACCCTCCAAAGGTTCTTAATGAGACTTGAACAGCCATAGGGAGGCTAATATGATAGCCTTCTGGAGGAGAAGACTAAGCCTCTAAATCTAGTTAGAACAAGTAAGATTTCCCAAGCATCATGGAAGGACATGTAGGAAGACAAAGAGAACCTAATATCCTCAACTTACATGAATAGCCTTACACTATTTTGGAAAAAAATACAAAACCTTCAAGAAATCTCCTCTCTCACCTACTTGCCTAAGAAATGCTTAATCCTACTCCAATGTTCAAGCACAACATTTTAAAACATGATTACTGTTAAATATTGTTTTTTCAAGATGAAACTATAGCATTGATATCATTGACAAGTTTTATACTCCAAGTATATAGCAACATATGGTGGAAAGATTGCAACAGAATAAGAGGCCTGATAGCTTCTGAATAACTATTAGTTTACATCATCAGCACCTGCCTTCTATTCTATTCTATTCTATTCTATTCTATCTTAGGTCCTAAATATATACTTCTTCGCTATATACACTTTTATATGGCATTGTTACTGATGCAGGCTGTACAGCTATTACAGCCAAAATTATTATAGAAATTTGAGCAGTCCCCTGTAGGATACATTCAAATGAAAAAACAATGTATTATACAATTTTACAGTAGTTAGAGTCAATATGCTTTTGGGAAAGTAACGACCTAGGACCACGCAGTCCATCATGAGGGTCTAAAAAGTCACACTGTTCTTGGTTCAGAACTAGATAACCTAATTCCACAACTAGAAGCAGCAACAGCCTCAGAATCAGAAGCAAATTATGACATTCCTCTTATATTGCTGCCACACAGATGCATTTTTCTCGATCATCTCAAGAACGGGAATGCAGCAATTCCAAGCTTATCACCCATCTATGACCTTATGGGCTAAAATATTGTTATGAACCTGAACCAAAGTGCAAAGGTTCCAGTCTCAAATTGCTGTGTCCTTGGAACTTCCATCTAAAAAGAATTAATAATGATAACAAACAGACTATGGCCTTAACAGCTTGACCCATCTTCGGTAACTTAAGACATGGCCAGGAAATCCTCTAGTGATAAGTCCAAGTTTGACATAGTTTTCATCAGCAAAGATAGCATAGAACTACCATATTTTGGCCAGTTATTTCTTAGCAAGATAACATAAACATTATCTAGAATCCCTCGCTAACAATTAAAACAAAATACATCTGTTTGTTACTTTTCCATGCTTTTGCTTCCAAGAAGGCCTGATAGAGATGCACAATGCCGTGACTTATATTCACATTTTTCACAGCACTTTTGAAGGGCTTCTATCTCGATACGGCACCTGCTTTATAAGATATAACATAAGTAAAAGAACTTCTTTTAAAAAGATCGGAGGAAGATTGAAAATATAAACAACTAATAAAGAGTCTAAGCCTAACAAACAATGACTTAAACAAATTCTAGAAATACCAAGTTCCGGAGCCAGATCATACCTCTCAGGCATGAAGTTATTTTTCGTAAGGCAGGCCTGTATGTCACAGGCATGCTTATGGCAGGACTCCTTGATTACAGGCATTCAGCCTACACACATGGAAGACGCAAAAACTAAGTTCTTGAAAGGCACATGAAGTGGATTGGAACCGAACAATTTGCTATGCTAATACCTAAAATCGAGGTTCTGATGGGCGCAAATCAATTTAAAAGAAATCCCGGTACATGCGATGGATAATAAAAATGGTGCTGGATAGATAAAAATTAAAATGTATAAAATAGGCAACATACCTAAGATACTAAAATAGAAGGTTTAAGGATCAAGGATTCTATTCAGGCTGGCGAGATGAAATGGAAGAGATAACTTCTTCTTTGAATCCCTTGCTGATGCTTTGCGTTTTAAAACTTTATACTAGTCAAAGTGCATAAGTGGGGAGCCTGCAAATATTTTGGCCGCAACGAGAAAAGTGTGTAATAAAAATTCAAACTTTTGTAACTTTTTATCATAACTGAAATTTTAAAAGGTTTAACAATGTTTAGAGAAAAACTTAGCTCCTTCATGCTAGATAGTGTTGCATTGGCATCTCTAAGAGCTTTGAGTAGAATAGCACGAACAACATGGCATTTGTTCATGGCAATTTTGAGTGGGAGTAAAGTTTTACTTTGAGTAGGTTTTGAGGTGAGGCTATAGTCAAAGTCTATAACTCTTTGTGAGGTGGTCAGGAGCATCTTGTCACTTGTGTATAAGGTCTGTTATGTTCTAAAGGTCCCGTTGGTTGACGATCTTAACCTCTGCTATGTCCCAAGTTCTTGTTGGCTGGTTGCAGTGATCTTGTCATTGATCTTTAGCGTGTCGTTATTCTTTGGTGTCAAGATGCCCATGGCATACAGTAGTACACATCTACCTCCGTTATTTCCTTGCCGAAGATGATGTCAAGTAAATCATCTTCCACGATGCATTCTTCAGGTATCTCCACGATGATGTCGGGCCCTGGCTGCTAGTCCTGCATATGTTGGTCCTCGTTCTCCTGGCTTTATGCTTGTTACTCTTCAGTCTCCAGTTGTTTGTTTTCTTCAAGCTGATGAGTGCTTGCTCATGCTAGGTCATGACGTCTTGCTCCTCCTTGAGTATTGAAAGCTAACGCGTTGAATTTATAGCATAGGAGGCCTAAAGTCCACGTCCAAAGAGGAAGAGCGTAAAGAATATGCTTTTCTTACCAAGCACATTTATCTCTTTTTTTAGCCTTCTTGTGCCTTTTGTGCCCATTTTTGGGTTGCCCCTAAGGGGGCAAACCCTTGTGTATGTGGGTTTATGGCATATTCCACGTATATGCTAGTACATACCCAGAATATGCCAATGACTGCTAAAAATCCATTATTAGCAGTAAACTGGCGGTCATTTATGTTGTTGCTCGGCAGCTATGGAAACCGGCTAACCGGTGTTGTGGCGATGGTGCCTGCTGTAGCTCCATAATCAATCCGAGGCCTTCAGAGATTTGGAGAAATGTCTAAAAGATCTGCTTCTGGCATTTGTACATTGCTATTGACGAAGAAGCACCCACGTTTGCCCTCGTTTTGAAGCTGCCTAAGTTTAGGTTCTTGGCCGCTGCTTTAATGATAGTTGTTATGAACTTGTGTTTCCAGCAGTGTTCGGATCTTGGCAATAACGACGCTTCCCTTGGAGCCGCTTTCTTGAAGATGCATTGCAATATCACATGTATTTTTCCCTTGGCACGATGATACCTGAGAGCTGCATAATGGCGAGAAAGATCTTTGCATAGGAGATCTAACATGGTGCTGGCTATCAGGCATAATGTATGGCTCCTCGTGATCCATGTCAAATTGTATCTGGTCTACAATATGTTCCTCCTCGAGCTTTACGCCATATCCGTGCAATCCTCATCATATTGCAAGAGGTCCTCGTCCACTTTTAACTTATCTAACATGCATGCATGTCTCCAATTCACTCTCCTCCTCATCCATGCCATATAGTTGACGACTCATCATTGAGCCTATATCGAAAAGGCAAAGCCCCCGCATTTGCAGCTCTTTGTAAAAATACTGTTGAAAGAATAAGCATTCGCAAGCATGCTTCCCTAATCATGGAAAGCTCTTTCCTGAGCATATCTGCATGAAGGATCTGAATTAGATATGTATGCATGTTCGTCCTCAGTAAATGACATCGACGCCTGAGGCCAATGAAGCCATTCAAAGTATGGATCTTCAAGCTCCTCCGCAAACATAACCCATGATCAATTGGAATCAACTCTACATTATCACCGACTGGCCTAGGTTGTGCCTGGGCCGTCCATCCCGCCTTTGCTTCATCTTTACACTTCTTTACATTCTTTACAAGTATGTTACAAAGATGCTGTGCGTGTTGTAGAACAGAGAACAATTTGCAAAAATATGAAGCACCTATACTAGAGCTAAAGCAAGGCGCTTCTTTCATCTTTCAGATGTAATATGATTTTGTTAAGTTCATGTTCATATTTGCATATGTTTCCATAGAGAAAACAAAAGTATCCTCCCCTAGAAAGGGTATCAACTTTCAGGGGCATATAGGGAGCACTTCATTGTTGAATTTTTTTGCAAAATATTACTCTCCTCTATTTGAGAGTAACACATGGTAGTTGATTCTGTAAATGAATAATATTTGGTAAATCCTTAATTTTGCTAAATAGAAGCTGGAGTTTCTTTGCAGGTTCTACTATTTACAGCATTTCTAACTGGGATGTCATATTTGGGATTTGTAAAGGTTGAACGAGGTCTTAGACTCTCAGATGTGACTCTTAAAGGTTTTTAATCGCCTTCATAAACATATGATTCTTTCCTAGTCTGGTATTAAGGAGTATGACACAATTATTGCAGATTCATACCAAAACGCATTTGCAGTTATAACAGAGGATAGATTTCCAAGTTACCAGATTGGGAGAGGCTTTAATACTCATTCTTCTATTATGGGACTTCAAATCTGACTTCAACTATTCTTTAGCCACAGTATTATGTTACAAAGGGGATAGATTACCCCCTTGAACAAGAGACAATGCGATATATACCGCATACACTACAAGCAAATCTTTTCGTCTTGGATGCCACCACACCCCGTGGTATGTGAAACTTCACTTGCTAGTCTATTTGATATAGGAATAAAACCGAGGTTTGCTTATAGCAAGCATGTGCTAACACTATGTTGCGAGGAACAAAGGCATAAACACTACTACATAATCCGCTTTTAGATGAGATTTTTATCAAGTGCTTATGGTTCCTCTATATTCGAACTTTTTGCTCTTCTCTTATGTCTTTATTTCTTTTTACACCTACATTTGTGTGCCAAGACCATCACAACCCTTAACATATATTGCAGCTCTAAAAGCTTTAACTCTTCTTGTTCTCCTTCCCATTACTTTATTCTCCCACTTTAACCATCTTTACCCCAAATCCGAATGAAACATTTGTACTTATGTTGCTTTTAATACTTGCTCAACTAGGTTTGTTTATCATGAATCTAATTCCTTAACGGGTTGTAAGTTTAGTTTTGATCATTCCTGCAAAGGGAACATCATAATGGGTTGTTGTGCAGATGAATATTGTACTACTTCTCTAGAGATAGTTGCCCTATGTAGACATGTTAGACGTGTGTGCTGATGGCTTCATAATTGCAGATTTTGGAGGCATCACCCTTGGAGAACTTAATCCTATTTGCAAGTCTAGAAGGTTTGCCTCTCCTTTCAGTAAATGTATCAGGGCAACAAATTTTTCGAGTATTACCATCAAATATATTCTACAAGGTGCGACAAGAATGGTCATCTACACCACTTGGTATGCGAGCGACTTTTCCATGATATAGATTTGAAGTCTACGTTCTTTACATTGACAACAAAACATTAGTCACTCAAAATACAACTTATGTTTACCATATTGTTAGTTCTGCCTAGATAGACCTTAGTGCTTATGCCTCTGGCCTCCGTGGACGTTAAAATAAACTTCCTTCCTTCCTTCCTTCCTTTTGAACCTTTATGGCAGGAGCAGAAATGTGACAACTTTGTGGACGACTATATGTATAGCCGCAGTTTTCTCCTGGATATGATCTTACTCCCCCACCTTATAGACATACGTCCTTTCGGTGTGTCCTCACCCATCCGGGTCGGGACACCTGAGCGAGGAGCCATCCACGTTAGTGGTACACCATGCCTCTGAACGCGCCCTCGCGAGGATCAGAGTGGAATGGACCACGGCACGCGCCCCAGAAGGCTTCGCCCTACCTAATGGACGACTAAGTGGTCTCCATGTTACAGGCATGTTCATTCTTGGGATGTCAACCAGGCTTCGCGCTTCGCGCGTCACCTGGTTTCCAGCCCATGAATGTCAACTAAATGGACATTCCTGTATATAGGAGGGGTGGCGCTACCATCGACAACTGGGAGGGGGTCTCCTGTTTTTGTCGGAATGGCAGACCAAAGGCCGTTCCCATGGCGCAACCAAAATAGACGCCACAATAAAAGATGTGGGGCAACCAAAAGTGGCGCCACAATAAAAGATGTCACATGGCGCAACCAAAATAGACATCACAATAAAAGATTGACCCAACTTCTATTTTGTTATGGTGGAAGTAATCGTGATATTGCACATGCGACTGCCTCTCTACCTTGTTGAGAAATGGGTCTTCTTCGTTCATATGCCAATTGTCAAAATAACCAGCAATATTGCATGCAATATAATTGTCAAAATAACCAGCAATATTGCATGCAATATAATTGTCAAAATAACCAGCGGTAGTGTATGCAATGTAACAAATAAGCATCAACACCCATACACAATGGCAAAGACATCTCATACAATGTTGACTTGGCAAAGACGCCTCAAATTTTCTAGGATGTTCAAGATTTATCTTATGGCATGTCCATGTTACGATATTATGATCAAGTTTGTTGGCTTTCAATGCTTTTGCAGGCTCGATTACCATATTGTGGCTTAAATTTTGTTAAGTAGGAAACTAAAACTACATAAGGGAAATGTGCCCCTTAAGGCAAAAATCTGTATTTGGGAATAATAGACGCTCGATACTCCACCATTCCAAGAAGACCCACCAGAGCATAAGCAGAGGGTCCATCACTGTGCATCCAGATGCATCAACATTATGATAGATAGATACATAGTATTTTTACGTCATAAATAAGAAAAAAGAAATCATTAATTACATCATCTTGCGTGCTTGCAAATGTCATCATTTTATAAATACGCTCGCTATCTATATTGATGGATATCACAAATGGCGGAAATGAGCTTTTCATGCTGGCTTTTATGGTCGATCTGGTGGCACCACTTAGTTGTTAGGTTTGGAGACGGTTTTTGCATGCTAATCTTCCTTGTATTTTTACAAGACTGTCGAAAATAGGCTATGGAAGTTTTCGAAGGTCCAAATCCCATTATCCAAGAACATTGCTACATCGAAGCTTCCATTTTGCTTTGGCAACATTGCAAGTAAGGATATTACTCCTTGATGATGATATCATTCAAGTATCTCTTTTCTAATAACATATTATGCCATTGTAAGACCCAACAAGGATCATAAATGCAGGTGCTATTGGAACATATACCACTACACCATTGGATCTGTAAAGGGTTTAACATCCTACGATCGGAGAAACAATGCAACATGCTTATACCACTTTTGTTGTAATGCTAGCATTTGTTAGCCTGGTACTGGATGCCATAACATGGAGATTTTCCATAACATGGAGATTATATCTGCAGAAACGAAAGGCAGAAGAGATTGATGAGCGGCCTAAAAATAATTTCATATATGCTCTTAGGTAGGATGCTATGTACGACCAGTTTTGATGGCCAAAGCCACCTTTTGGCTGTGCACCAAGTTCCGTTACTTACTATCCTTAAATTATGGCATCATGAAATGTACTATGTAATGTGTATAAAGGAATGATTAGACTGTTTACTTTCATTGAGAAATGTACATGTTATTTTGGCCTTGAGTCTTTTGAATATGAAAAACCAAGCATGTAGGAAATTAGCTAATGCAATATTTGTGGGAAAGGAAAAGACTAAAATTTCTCATTGGTAAGAATATACTCATTGACCAAACTATATTTGGTCTGAACTTGCAAAAAAGAAGGTGTGATTCTTAATCAAGTAAGATTTTGGAGCCATTATGAGGGCAAAGAAACTGAATGTTGTAAACTTTTGGTTACAGTAAGGGTTAACTCCATTGAGCCATCTTCCCAAAGTTTCTAATAGTGATACAAACTCATGTAATTACCAGGATGCAAAAACATCAAAAGGCTCAAAGGGCATGTGAGTTATCAAAGTTGAAAATGCTGGAACTTGAAAAAGAGATGGAAAAATTGGTTGGACTAGAAGAACAAAGTGCAAGAAAGTTGCTTTACAAATAACCAAAAACCTTGCAGTAAGATTAAAGCGTTATTTATAGTCAAATTTTGCATCGTGCTTGTGGACTGTGTTTGACCCGTAGAAATGAGTTTGGCCTTTTGCTATGTCTGACATATGCTTTGCATCCAAGCCCAACAAAAAGGGCATAACGCGATACAATCAAACAGAAACCATGAAAACACACTCTCGGGCCACCGGAGGGCAACCCTCCGTGCGCAGCACCTTGTTTCCTTGGTAGAACTAATTTGGGCTCTCAATTCGTGGGAGTCATCATCACCATCCAAACTTAATGGTATAATGTGGAGAATTTAGGAGAAAGCCTAATTCTCAATGGTTTTGGGCGTATAAAATTTTACATTTCGCAATATTTTGCGCAAAGTCATAATGTTATTTGCTCCCTTGTATTTAAGATAGTATACTATTCCCTTGTTATTTCGAGATTATGGCAAGCAGTGGATGGAACCATTGCCAACATAATGGCCAATATATGGTATCCCAGAATATGCAATGAAGGCATGTGCCATGTAATTGATATCTCTCAAAAAATGGCCATAATATGGTAAAATATAGATGACGGTTTGTCAGACATGGCATAAACCATAGGGTTGTGCCTGTTTAAAGGTTTCAGATGAATACACTAGGTTGTTCTTATAGAAATATGGCATATGACATGCACTTGTTGTTTCTAAAGCTATGGACCCAAGGAAAATAAATGAGGTGTATGGAAAAAAGTGAAAAAAGCCTTTTAGGGTTTCGCAAGAAGGATTAAGGTTCCTTCCGAATTGCGAGCCCCGTAAATGTCGGACACCGACATGTTTTAACCATGTCATTTTGACATGTTATAGCCGTGGATGGGGGATGACTCCTGATGGATGGGGGATGACTCCTGATGCCAGGGCATGGGCACGACCACCCATCTTCAATATGCCATGGATCCTCACGCCATGCAAGGATGGGGTTGAACTACTTGTACGGATGTCAGAAAGACATGTTATAGCCACGAAGAAAGGAGGAATTCTGTTTTTTCAAACAGAGTGCCATTTCGAGACAATTCCTCCCCTTCCCGCGCCTTCGTTGGAGCGAAATTGATGTAAGAGGAACCCTAAACCCAAAGCTGGTCGATTTGGAGTGGAGCATTCACGTTTATTGAACCCATTCACTGATCAACAGACTTAAAACCATTGTTCTTTCAGCCAAAATTTAAATTTGTTCACTTTGTTTACAATGTAAAATCGGCCAGCATTGTGCCACTATGGATGTATGCAAAAACAACTTTGCTAACGACAAGCCCAATGATATTTACTCAGTCTGGCAGCAGGTAAGAGTATCAAAGTTCTTTATTTTTGGAAAAACATGGCACATTACATCATCTCCTCGCTTCATTTCCTTACGCTTTTGTGGCGGATGTTGGAAGGGATTGAGGCACAAAATCCTCTCGAGGGACCTTTCAGCCAAAAGGATTTGCAATGGACAGAAGACAAAAGAGTAAAGAAAGCGGTTGGCTCAGTTAGTGGTGTTTCAGCCCAATTTTGTTACATTCCAAACCCTGCGTGTGTTCAGATTTTGTTGAGGGGAGAGGAGAAATGTGCATTGCCCAACAGATTTCTACAAGAGCACTAGCAAATCCAAAAACCAGGCTCTTTGAAACAACCTAATGTGAATAGTCATTTGACATACACAATGTAAAGCCTATTTTGAAATATTTTGTTTGGTGTGTTTGGTGTGTTTGGTGTCAAGAACTAAATTAAAATGTAACTTGCCATTTGTAATTGTAGCTACTGGTGCACTTATGGACCAAGTGATTTCAGCGAGGACATTCATCCAATTGAGCCACGAAACCAAGGCAAGAACAGAAAGAAGAAAACCAAATGGGGGAAAGGATGGGATATTTGCGAGAACCTATGGAACAACAAGGTTGATCAGCAATGTATTGAGCAAAGCAAGTGGATGATTCTGACCATATTGAGCAGCAAGTGGATGATTCTGAACAACGTGGTAAAGGAAGGAATAAAAGGAAGAGTAGAGCTCAAGGTGGAAAAAAGAAGCAAGCAAGTCCTCTTCCTGATACTGCTGAAATAGGCGAGCAGCATCCAATTACTAGAAGAAGTAGAAGATTGCGTGGTGAGTCCTACAAACGAGGTTGTATGTGTCACTTTTTAGTAAGACAACTATATATTAAACCGGAATGGAGTCAGATTGTATACTATAAGAAGAACCATATCAACAAGGAAGGTGTTGTTTGCCATGGTCAGATCCATGATGACAGTGTTGGCACAAGATATCAGCATGCACCATGGATTTCCAAAAAAAAAAAAGATTGGGTGAGGGGCTTGTTGGTAGAAGGTCACTCACGTCGAGAGATAATGAGGATGCATGAAGAGCAGGTTGTCCATAAGTTAGAAATGCAAGGGGCGGGCAGCAAGGATAGAGATGACTTTCTAGATATAGATGATATACGGAACACATTTGACGAGGTTTCTAAGTCCACCTGGAAGCAGCATATGAATGTGACTCAAAGTGTGAGAATGTGGGTAGATCAAAATCCAGATTCGGTCATCAAGAAGGGGCACCCTTCCATCTTGGGATCATGACACCTTTTCAAATGGAAATGTTATTGAAATATGGCAAGGGAAATGCCATAGCAATGGATGCCACCTTCAAGACTAATGACTTGAGGTTTATGTTGTATACCTTCATTGTATTTGATAGCCACAGAAATGGAGTGCCCGTTGCATGGGTTTTGACGTCTAGCTCAACGAAAGTTGACATTCAATGTTGGCTTCAACATATGAAGAACCATATACACCTAGAAGATCCTACATGGGCCCCCTCTTGCTTTATAGTTGACGATGCGGAGGCAGAGATTGGTGCTTTGGAGTTGGTATGGCCAAAGACCCCTATTCAGTTGTGCCTTTGGCATGTCAGACGTTCGTGGTTTAAAGTTTTGGTAAGATATGTGCATAATTCCTCTGTACGAAAGGAGATGTTTAAGGATATGGGTGACATCATGTATGGTACCAAGGTTGAGCCTATAGAGGAGGATGGGATATTCAAGGAAGATTATAGGGAAGCTTGTGCAAGAGCAGGCAAGGCTCGCCTTGAACAATTCAAGGAGAAATGGAAGGAGTACGAACAAGTTGTTGCTTATGTCAACAAGGAATGGACAAACAATGTGTGCTCATGGATTATCGTGTCGAGAATGTATCCCCATAGTAACCAAGAGACCCATACCTTTGCCAGAGAGTCCTATCATCTTTGCCTTGAAGAGAAGGTTGGGTATTTTTAAGCATGAGTTGAGGGGAAGAAGATTAGATTGGCTGATCTACATGTTGGTACATGACCTAGGGAATCGTCTAGTGTACGAGAGGTTCGTGAAGGAGAGTGGTTTCAAGTTGAATTACTATAAAGAAAAGATCGTGGAGTGTGCAATAATTGGAGCCAGAAGTATTCCAGATGATGCTGTTACTTGGGTGGACCTTGAAAAGGGTGAGGCTCATGTTTGGAGTCAAACAACCAATGGTGTCCCTTACTTGGTTGTTGTGAGTGATAAGCAATGGAGTTGTTGTGATTGTGCATGGGCCATGAAAGGCAACATATGCAAGCACCAGGTGAAGGTTCTTCAAATGATAAATCATTGCAAAGAGAGAGACATTTTGGCAGCATGTGGCACGATGGTTGGGACAACAAAGGGGGGCTTGGAAAATTTATCGTCAGGTGATGATGGAGCAAATGTGAGCGGTTGTGGAATGAAGAATGATGTTACTGGTTCAATGGAGGGTGATGAAGTTGCCAAAAACGCGGGCCAAACGGATGTCAAAACTTATGCATACAATGAGAACAATTTAATGGCAAGCATAGAAGAATCATGGGATCAAGTGAAGGGTGCAATTGCACAATGTCCTAGTCTCTTACCACATGTTGACTTCCTCATGAAAGAACTCAGGATCAAGGTAGAAAGGCTGAAAATTACAGCAGATAGAGAGTTCATTGACATGATTGTACCACCCATGCCAGGAGGGAAAGAAGATGGCACAGGGAATAGTCTTTCTAGATTACAATCCTACATAGACTTGGGCAAGAAACGAAAGGGTGGAGAACAAAAAGAGAGCATCTTCGAGAGGGAGTTGCAACAACATCTATTACTTGATCCATAATGAAGTGGTAGTGAAGGATGTGAAGTGGTTCATGGCCTAACATGTCAAGCTTATGAATATCATGGCCTAATTTTGAGATGAACACTATATGTATTCTGTACTTAAATTCCTAATATACAAGATCATCCAAGCTCTTAACTTAACAAGTGCCTAGGACTATAACGCTATGTATTGTGTACTTAAATTCCTTGTCTACTTAAATTTCTGACTGGCTATAACATGTCAGGGTGTGGCTATAACATGTCAGGTAGTGGGTATAACATGTCAGGGACTGGCTATAACATGTCAGGGAATGGCTATAACGTGTCAGGTGCTGGCTATAACATGGCAAGTTCCAAGGCTATAACATGTCAGTGACTGGCTATAACATGTCAGGGATGGCTATAACGTGTCAAGGACTGGCTATAACGTGTCAATTGCTGGCTATAACAAGTCAAGGTCCAAGGCTATAACATGTCAAAGTCCAAGGCTATAACATGTCAAGGTCCAAGGCTATAACATGTCAGGGAATATACATGGCTATAACGTGTCAGGGAGTCGGTATAACATGTCGGGTTGTGGCTATAACATGTCAAAATCTAAGGCTATAACATGTCAGTGACTGGGTATGACAAGTCAAGGTCCACGGCTATAACATGTCAGGGATTGGCTATAACATGTCAAGTGGGTGCCACCTAGATCTAAGGGTGCCACCTAGGTCTATGGGTATCAACGTGCTACGTGTGCCAAGTGTGCCAAGTGTGCCACCTAGGTCTAAGGGTATCAAAGCGCCACGTGGGTGCCCTATTCGTGCCACCTAGGTCTAAGGGTATCAAAGTGCCACGTGTGCCAAGTGGATGCCACCTAGGTGTAAGGGTGCCACGTGTGCCACGTGTCCAAGCTCTTAACAAGTGCCTAGGACTATAACACTATGTATTGTGTACTTAAATTCCTAGTCTACCTAAATTTCTGACTGGCTATAACATGTCAGGGAGTGGCTATAACATGTCAGGTAGTGGGTATAACATGTCAGGGACTGGCTATAACATGTCAGGGAATGACTATAACATGTCAGGGACTGGGTATAACAAATCAAGGTCCAAGGCTATAACATGTCAGGGACTGGCTATAACATGTCAAGGTCCAAGGCTATAACATGTCAGGGACTGGCTATAACATGTCAGGGATTGGGTATAACAAGTCAAGGTCCAAGGCGGGACTGGCTATAACATGTCAGGGACTGGGTATAACAAGTCAAGGTCCAAGGCTATAACATGTCAGGGACTGGCTATAACATGTCAAGGTCCAAGTCTATAACATGTCAGGGATGGCTATATATAATATGGCCACCTGACATATGTGCCAAATTGGGTGTCAAGTGTGCCACATGTGCCACGTGTGCCAAGTGGGTGCCAAGTGTGCCAAGTGGGTGCCACGTAGATCTAAGGGTGCCACCTAGGTCACATGTGCCAAATTGGGTGCCACACGTGCCAAATGTGTGCCAAGTGTGCCACATGTGCCACGTGTGCCAAGGGTGCCATGTGGGTGCCAAGTGTGCCAAGTGGGTGCCACATGTGCCAAGTAGGTGCCACATAGATCTAAGGGTGCCACCTAGGGCACATGTGCCAAATTGGGTGCCACATGTGCCAAGTGGGTGCCACGTGTGCCAAGTGGGTGCCACGTAGATCTAAGGGTGCCACCTAGGTCACATGTGCCCCGGTGGGTGCCACCGCGTGCCAAATGTGTGCCAAGTGTGCCACATGTGCCACGTGTGCCATGTGGGTGCCAAGTGTGCCAAGTGGGTGCCACATGTGCCAAGTAGGTGCCCGCATTAGATCTAAAGGGTGCCACCTAGGGCACATGTGCCAAAGTGGGTGCCACATGTGCCAGTGGGTGCCACATGTGCCAAAGTGGGTGCCCGCCAAGTGGGTAGATCTAAGGGTGCCACCTAGGGCACATGTGCCAAATGTGTGCCAAGTGTGCCACATGTGCCACGTGTGCCAAGTGGGTGCCAAGTGTGCCAAGTGGGTGCCACATGTGCCAAGTGGGTGCCACGTAGATCTAAGGATGCCACCTAGGGCACATGTGCCAAAGTGGGTGCCACATGTGTGCCAAATTGGGTGCCAAAGTGTGCCACATGTGCCAAGTGTGTGCCAAGTGTGCCAATTGGGTGCGGTGGGTGCCAAGTGTGCCAAGTGGGTGCCAAGTGTGCCAAGTGGGTGCCACATGTGCAAGTGTGTGCCACATGTGCCAAGTGGGTGCCAAGTGGGTGCCACATGTGCCAAATTGGGTGCCAAGTGTGCCACGTGTGCCAAGTGTGTGCCAAGTGGGTGCCAAGTGTGTGCCAAGGGTGCCAAGTGGGTGCCAAGTGTGCCACGTGTGCCAAGTGGGTGCAACCTAGGTCTAGTGGCTCTAACATGTCCAAGCTCACAAGGCTATAACATGTCGGCTATAACATGTCACCAGGGGCTATAACATGTCAAGGCCCAAGGGTATAACATGTCAGGGATGGCTATAACATGTCACTTATCTAGGGCTATAACATGTCACTTGTCTAGAGGGCTATAACATGTCACTTGTCTAGGGCTATAACATGTCACTTGTCTAGGGCTATAACATGTCACTTGTCTAGGGCTATAACATGTCACTTGTGTAGGGCTATAACATGTCACTTGTGTAGGGCTATAACATGTCACTTGTGTAGGGCTATAACATGTCACTTGTCTAGGGCTATAACATGTCACTTGTGTAGGGCTATAACCTGCCACCTAACACCGCCACTAAACACGCCACCTATTCGACCACCTAATCCGCCAAGTGGGCGCCATATATTCGCCACCTAACAGACCACCTATCGCCACCTATGCTGCCACATATTAGCCACCTATGCTGCCACCTATTCTCGCCACCTATTACGCCACATGGCTGTCACCTAACCCTGCCACCTATTAGGCCACCTAGTTCTGCCACCTATGTTGCACCTATCTTTGCTTTGCTGTTCTTCTTCTTGCCACCTAACGCCACATGTCACCTATTCGCCGCCAACTATCTTTGCCCACGTAATCTGCCACCTATGCCACATGGTTGCCAATTGTGCTGGCACCTATTCTGCTGCCACATGCACTGCCACATGTACTGCCACCTGCCACCTATTCTTCCACCTAACAGCCACATGGCTGCCACTATCTTGCCACCTACCACCTCCCATGCCATTCGGTGCCGGTGTGGCCGCCATCGTGCTACAAGGAAAAACACATACATCTAAAATACAAATTTGCATGTTGAGTATACAAAAAGGACATTAGCATTTATCTCCCAAATTTGGTTTGCATAACATTGAAACATCATGACAAAGGGTCAAAATAGGCTGTCACAAGTCTACCACACCCCTCTTCTTAGATTCTGCTCTAGTTTGCACCCCGCCTTCTATAGGGGATGCCTCGGCAATGGCAAACTCTTCTTTCTGAGATAACCATTTCGTGAAACTTGGCGGGAGGGTCCCAAATGATCTTACGACTGCAGCAGCTCGAGCTCGAGGAATCAACTTCTATCAACCTATAAAAATGTGTTACTTGACAAAGCCTGCAGAAATCAAGCATGAAAAGGCTATGAGCATGTGGAGGGATACGAACAACATTTGATGAAGCCCTCCCTCGGCACAAAATCCTTGAGAAATTGCTTGGCATATAGGATTGTCCACACACCACAATCTGAGCCATTGAATTTCTTTGTGGACAATCAACTGGATGGACTCTTGCATTCATATATCTTTGGATTATCATACCCCGACTTGCAAACAAAGCCCCAAAAAGAACCTACAAGGGGATTCAGTAAAGAATGAGAATTACATTACTAATGCACAATAAATCATTAATGATGGTACTTACACTGTGAAGTGAGAAGATACATGGTTATGAAAACCAGCAGAGCTATCAAAATGAAGAATTACGGGCGTGGCCTGACCAAAGGCACTACAAACTTGCATCTCGGTCACAAAGATGAACAAACTCCAATGACTCCTGCAGCCACTTGTGATTGTAAGAATACGATGATGTATCAATTCATTGGCTAACATAGAGAGATTTACCTGGTGTTAACTGGCAGCCAATAAAATGAAATGGAATCTATCTTCCCGGAATCCGTGCGCCTACCTGCTGGTCTAGGAGGCAACAAATTCCTCCAGATGTCTGAATTGTTCAAGAGCAGCCCCATCAGGGCTGGATTAAACCAACAATGCTGCCCTCTTCTGCTGTAGGGTATTGTATGGGACAGGATCCTGCAAAGCAAATGCATTTAAGTCAAAAAATAAAATGAAATAATAGTAATAATAGAAAGAGACAAAACTAATGCTTACATTAATACACAAACTAATACAATAAGAGGCTTACATTAAGTAGCAGCCGATGTGATTGTCATGAAGCCATGACTTGTGCGCTAATTAGGGCTTATGCGAGGCAAGGGTTTCAAAAGCTTCTACATCCTTTTGCTCTATACAAAACTCCCCATAGCTAGAAGAACCCCTGCTTCCATATTGGACTCCTAAGATATAATGGCCATCCGCAATTATAATTGGATCTTCTGCCGCTTTTCTCTTCTTGGCATTCCTCATATTGTACAGTCATATAGAAGGTCAATAAATCCTTTCTCAAGAGTCCATTCTGGCCTCAAAGTAAGAATGGTGTGAACTGTGCTAGTCTTTGGAAGAGGCCGTGGTTCTTGCATGCTCTGGGGTCTCAACCAAAAGAATGACTTGAGATTGGTCAACCTTTGTTCTATGGCTGCAGGACCTTTGTCGAGAGGGGTAGATTGGCTAGGATCTGTGTTGCTGGTGGCTCATCCTCAACTTTGAGACATGCCATCAATTTCTCATTCAAGTTTTCTTCCTCCATGTTCCAATCTTCTTTGGGCTGTCTCCTCCAAGAACCAATTATCAGCAATGTTAGATCTGTATCGTGCCAATTTCTTTTCCTTACGTGCCTCCCATGCAGCTGCTCTCTTCTCCACAAAATCAGCCACAAATTTGGCTTCCTCCTGCTCCCTGGCCTCACCATCCTGATACAAGTTCGCAAATGCTAGGCGTGCACGCTTGGTGCACGCCTTTTATACCTCCTCAGCCCATTCTTGTACCTCCATTCGGGTTTGTGGTGTCTTTGCATGTAATACAAATCGGTATTCTGTTAGGGCGCAAGCGGACCATCTGGATTCTTCCATGGCCTGCCTCTTTTAGCACCTCCCACTTCGACATCTTTCATGCCATGTGCAGATCCCAAGTGAGTCTTGAATCTGTCCTTCTTGTTAACTGTGTATGAGCAGCTAGGAATTAAACACACATACATCTTCGTATCAGAGTTGTACTCCCAAAGGGGCTGCTGCAATTGCTCTTCTTCTGCCTCGGAGTTCTCCTCCTCGAAGATGTCTTCCTCTTCTGATCTGCCCCCAACATCATCTTGCAAATCTGCCACAAACTGGCCCTGAATTGGCTCTGAATTGGCAGCCACCTGGATGTCATTCTCCATGGAATTCTCTGCCACAGTAGCATTCAAATCTGCCTCTACAACAGCATCACCATCAATGGATAAATCATGTGCAATGGAAACTAGTGTACGAGCCACTAGCTCGTTTGGATCCCTGCTTGTACTACATTCTCCTTCCTCACTGTTTGCCATGGAATCACGAGAAGAAAAACCAACTGAAACTTCTGAGGCAATGTCGAGGGATTGGGCAGACGAGTTCAAATTCCCTCCTATGCTACTACAGGACCAAAATGACTGCCTTAACCATACCTCTGGGTCGATTTGGGAAGATCTTCTCGGCTGAATCGTGGCCTCACTGCTCTCACTGTTGTGTGAAATTAGCTTCACAGGAGCAGCAGCAGCTGGTCTCTTTCTTTTTCTACCTGCAAGCAAAACTAAATTGGTTGAATGACCACCTCTCGATTTTGTTAAGCTAACAATATAAAAATGCTTTCTGCATGCATTACCCGCCATAACCTGTTGTCTAAATTTGTTTAAGGAAACTAAACCCGATTTTGCTGAAGGAAAAATACAATCTGAGCTTTTTTTAATGCTGTTGGAGGGACCCAAAATTGACAGGAAGTCAGGCTCAAAATGTTTCCAAGTTTCATGGAGAAACAGGGCTGTAACAGGGGAAAGGGATAGGCGATTCCTTGAGGAGCACAAGAAAGAAAGAGGAAGCCAGAAACTCACTTGAAAATACTCCTCCATTTGAAATTCGGCAGCATCATTTCGGCCCCTAGCATCATTTGCATGATTTCTTTGGCATCCCATTCGAAAAATCTACAAAAATCGGCCAGCATCATTCCATAACCTATGATTTCCGGCACTGTTTCAAAATTTACCTCTGTTCTTCTCTCTGTCCTGTGGCCAATCATACTTGGCTATAACATGTCATGGGGTCAGTCTGCCGTACGCATGCCAGTCCTTAATGCAGGGGATCCGGGAGGCATGGTCATGGTAGTGTGCAGGCATGGATATGATGGATATGCATCCATCGAAACGAAGCCCATGGGCCCAACAGCAGGACCCATAGGGCTATAACATGTCAAAATGACATGGTTAAAACATGTCGGTGTCCGACATTTACGGGGCTCGTCCAAATTGACGTTGCTATAGACGGAATCACGGATTTTCTTGAAAGCAAAAGGTATGTATTGTTTTAAATGTAACAGGGTGCACTATGCATGTGGGTTTACATAGACCACGAGCCCTGGTTTAGGTACACATCCCTGTACCGAGAATAAATGACAGAAGCTCGGCTTGTTAAAACACAGAGAGCGTAGGTTCTATGAGCGCTGCTACTCTTGCTACAGAAATGGAAGGAAGAAGAATGACCTTAATCTCACCACTAGAAGGAAGGTTGAGGCAGAAACGTTGAATGCTTTTTAAGAGGAAAGTGATCTGTAAACTCCATGCTGATGCTAGTGCATGTGCATGTATCAAGAATCCTAAGAGGGCTGGAAATAATAGCAGTGGAAATAATCCTGCGGGTGCTTTCCTCAAATTTGTGGAAGACAAACAAGTTGGAGCTATTGAAGGTTTAGTTGATCCTGAATTTGAAGATACAGATGCATGCAGCCAATATGCAGACAAAACGACAAAAACACTGAAGCATCCATGGTGGACACGATAATCAGGTTCTATTCTGGTTTATTCATTATGTTATGCTGCTAATTATGGTATATCCAAGCATTGAATCTCTGCCAGGCTATGCAAAATACAGTGAGACTTAAGTTGCTCATTAAAAATTCTTAGGTGCTTTAAGCATAATTTTTTAGCTAATCCTAGTAAGTCGTTGAGACCATTCATTAAACAAATGGCTGGGATTGAACAAATGCATTGAATGAATGTGTATAAGTTGCTGAAAAATAACCATAACACAGTTAGGATGTGCAATAAATTCAAAGGTAGAGTAATAGCCTAAGGAGCAGGAATATCTTGTGGCATTGCAATTGCAAATATGGGTATGAACTTGTGATGTATTGGAGGCCTTTGGTGTGTAACCAGTGCATCAGCTGTAAATAACAAAAGAAAGTAAAATAAAAGGGCTATGACTAACGTGTGCCGAGATGTATGCATTTGGAAGTCAGCAAGAATGTTAACTAGAAAAGGCTTGTTATTACAAGTATGTTAACTAGAAAAGGCTTGTTATTACAAGTATGTTATGAAATATTGAACTTAATCCATGTGTTTACATTTTGAAATAGCTTAGGATACACCACACCACAAATGCTAGCATTTTCTCATCACTAGACCACAAGCAACATGCCAACAACTCACCACTCACCAGGCCACACATGCCTCATCTATCATTGTGGTAGCCATTCCACGAAATGCCCCACAGTAGCACAGAACACATGCATAGATGACATCACATATGCACAACATGACAATACAGCCAACATGAACATCACATATGCACAACATGACAATACAGCCAACATGAGAAACCAATCTAAACTACACTGCAAAATGGTAATAGCTTGAACTGGATTTGAGGTTACCTTTTTTGTATTGATAGAAACAATCTAGGTCAAGTTTGAGATTCTTTTCTAATGTAATACAACTAATAATTGAACATACCTGCAATGGTATATTTTGGTCTCAGAACATTGCTCTGCTTTTCTGTTTTGATTGTAAGTTCAGATTGAATGTGTGGTCTAGAGGAACCTGACTTGGTTTTTTCCTTATCATCTTCATCATATCCCTGTCACTTTTACTATTTTCTCTGGAAGTAGAGATTTGGACCATCTCATATCTACTCCTAAGGTTCCTAGAAGCATAGTCATCTTGAACTTACCAATACGCGTGCTAATAAGCTCCCCGGTGTGATATATTTGAACTTGTATTCAAAAGGCTTGGGAGAGGTGTAGGGAAGTGAAATCCTATCTATTCTATCTAATTTGCTAACCTAGTCAGTAACACTCTTGTCATAGTCAGTTTCCAACACCCCTCTCTCTAGAACCAGGCAACATGTAAGTAGGGCATTACATTCATTTGCACACTCTTGCTTATTTGTTCTTGTTTGCTAATTGCATGTGCACGGCATTCCCCATATTTTCCACTCACCCTACGGACCTGTTGTAACATTGGACTCATTACACATTACGAGTATGGTACCACCTAACACGATGAATCTATAGCTAAATGATTGATTACTTTGATCTGATGTTATTTGATGTTTTGCGATGAATGCCGGGATGAATGGAAGCTGTGACATATGTTCATCTTGTATGTATGCAAAGATGGAACTCTAGGATAGTGACCTTGGCCGAAAGATTGGTATTGATGCATAAATAATATGTCCTTGGTCTAGCGGCCTATTAAACCTTATTTGGATCCCAACCCAAAACCATTTGCGGTCTCACTATCACCCTTGCATAGTTAGTCATTGGCTTGAGTATTATTTTGGCTGGTCCTAGCCATGAGTTGGAACAACAGGAGAGCATGTCTGATGCTGATGAGGTCAAGTACTCATGCACTATTGGTCACATTAGGGCGGATTTGGGGTCTGAAAATGGCCCTTATCTTGGATGCCAGAATTCCACGTCATGTTTCTCGCGACCAATGATGTTTGCGCATTTTTTTCCAAAGTCAGTATTAGTTGGCAAGTAGAAAGAGGAGCAGGCTTACTTGGCATCCACATGGCGAAATTTCATAGGACATGTTTGTGCATTCATTGCAACCACATTAATGGCCCGCATTTTTCGAAAATCGTATCGCGGACCAAAATAATGGCTACTTTTCCCGCCTACTGTGCACATGCCCACATGCACCAACCACCTTTTCAAATTTTGGCACCAAGATTTCCATTGTTCACATTAGCGCCGCTACGTGCATCCTCTCCGCCTTCGCTCTTCATTTGGAATCCAAGTCTTCAATAGTGTCTGTGTTTTTGCGGGGCGAGCATAGAGTTAAGCAACAACGGCGAGGCGATGTGCGGACAAGCAAACGTACGTTACATGCCATGTTTTTACTACCCAAATTTTCATTCTGAAGTTTTCCTACTTTTCAGCTCTTCCCATTCATCATTATTGCTCCACGCCATTCATTCTTACAATTCAACGGCCGTCGTATCTCTAATTGCATCCATCATTGCTCCTAGTACTCCTACATTGCTTCGCAGTTCATCACTTACAAAACAATAAAGGCATGGCCGGTGGAAGGATATCTATCCACGAGGCTTGTGGGTGAGAATGCTATCCTTAACGAAGGATGACTATGGAGTTACATCGCCCGGGCGACATTCATACATAATGAATAGGTAGAACTATAGGTTCAAAATAAATGCTATGGATAGTATATTGCAAAAAAAAAAAAAAAGGGGGGGGGGGGAAGGGGTTTGAAGAGGAGGATATTTGCAAATTTGCACCCTCAATAATACATGGATCACACCATGCGAAAATGCATATGCACTTTGTAAATGTGTAGTGAGATTTGGCGTCATGTGATCCTTGCTTCTTTTTCTTCCCTCTTCTTGATTTATATTCACTCCTTTGAATCAAATATTTTTCTTTGGGCTATATTTATCGGATGTCGGGGATTTGGGACTAGGGAAAAGCATTTCGGCATCGTTTGTCTAACATATGGACATAAGAGACATGCTTTTCAAGATATACATTAGGGCAATGGACATCTAGTTTTACGTTGTAAAATTGTGGGAGCCGAGCTTGAAAGTCGCCCCATGACCTCGTTTAAGCGAATTGTGCAAGCCTTATCGAATGGTGTCCTTGCAATGAAGAAATGTTTGATAAGGCTGCATGCGGGGTTGTTGAAAAAATGAGTTACAAAATATTTGCTCCATTAGAGGTGTTTACTAATGCCACGACACAAAAGCTCCAAAGACATATTGTATAAAATGTCGCTTTCATGAGCCTTTGGATCAGTTAACTCAAAGTGTCACATATGGAAACATTGTTAGGTTTCATAAAATAACATAAAAATCTTATTTAATAAAGCTTTGGTTGTTGGTAAAGTGTTGGCTTATTGATTATGTGTTTGTATTTTGCTTTGGGACCCTCTTTGAAAAAGTTAAGTTCATAAAACATAATATAACTTGGAATGATACATATTTTATATGCAAATGGGAGACTATTGATGAGGGACTTGGTGTTATTATCTATTGACAACAAACAAGAAAGTGGATCGCACCATGCGAATTTAGTATATTCCAACCTTTTAGCTTATACAAAATTCGCTTGGTGTGATCTTTTTGGAAAAACATGACTTCCTATAGTAAAATTACTTTGATTATCTTTTAATAAAAGAAATATATATGTGTCTTATTTGAAGTTAAGTGTGGATATGTGACGTGCTAATTTATTGATAAAGTGTTTGCTTTTTGAAAAGGGCTAATAACTTTATGTACTACTAGAGTTGGTAAAGTATTTTAGATGCAAATAGGATGCTTGATGTGATCCTTCTTAAAAAAGATATGCTCTTTGAAAAGGACTAATAACTTTATGCACTTGGGGTGGTAAAGCATTAAATGAGAAGGGGTACTTGTGTTTAATTTTAATTTGACAACAAATAAGAAAGTGGGATCACGGGATCTTGAATTTAGTGTGTTCCATTTTTTGTTGCATATGTACTATTCGCTTGGTGTGATCCTTCTTGAAAAATAATATGCTCTTTGAAAAGGGATAATGACTTATGTACTTAAGAGTGGTAAAGCATTTTAGATACAAATAGGAATGAGTACTTGTGTTTAATTTTAATTTGACAACAAATAAGAAAGTGGATCACACCATGAATTTAGTGTGTCCCTTTTTTTTTTGCATATGTATTATTAAACTTGGTGTGATCCATCTTGAAAAAAAAAATAGCTTTCAAGTAAAAGGAAAGAAAGAAATATCTTATTTAAAGTGTAAAAAGTGTTAGTATATAAAGTGTTGGTTTATTAAAATACTATTTGTTTTACGCTAAGTTGTAAGTTGAATATTTGTGTTTCTATTTACTTTTTTACATTAAGGATCACACCGGTAATTTCTTATATGCAATTACTTAGCATGAAGATTTAGCATCATATGATCCTCTTTAAACAAGGATGGCTTTGACCTTCAATGTTCATAAATTTTATGAATGTTTGCATATAAGAATGTCACATATCATATTTTCTTAAAAAATGGTCATCAAATGGATAACTAGTCAAAGAGTTCTTCTACTACTTAAAGGCTTTCAAGACTCATTTTTGCTATAATTTAAATAGCAATAGAGTTTTAAAGGAATCTATTGTTAAAGGTAGTCAAAGACTTCTTGTATTAGCGGTATCTAAACACAAACACCATAACCTTTGTACTTCAAGAATGTATAAACCCTTCACATTGCAAAGTATAATGTCATTTATTAGCATCTTCACGGACATTTCCCCTTCCTTATCGGGCGGCTCATCTCAAGGAGGGCGTATTCGATTAGAATGCCTTCATCCTCTCTCAATCTCTCACAATATCCTAGGAGGCGGAGTTACCGTCACCACAAAATCGGACTAAACTTGAAACATCACGAAATGACGGTTTCTTGCCACTCAACGGATCAATGGATATAAGCGCCATCGCCCGGATGTCAACACTTTTGAGCACGCAAGACACAACACGTCGAGGTCTAAATTCTTATTTTTAGACCTCCTTTTTGCGATTGAAGGCTGGAGCATATTAGTGAGTGGAGTTGGATCCTTATCCACACATCATTTGGAGCTTCCATCTTTGCGTGGATGCGCGCGGTAGTGAAATGAAGGTGTACAATTTTTATGCTTGGCACAATTACCGCCGTGTGAGCCAAGCGTCCGTACTAACCTCGTTTTTGAAATTTTGCAAGCGTGCACATGGAAATCGAAAAGTCCATTCTCCTACAATCCATGCTTTTATACATTAAGCAAATTCAAATTCGAATTGTAGGGGGCGGAAAGCCTGTATTGGGATGAAGTAAAGATCCGGTTAATCTTTGGGTTCACATGGACCCGAACCAAGGCTGGCTTAAAACCTGGCGAACTTGGGGGGTTGAGGCAAAAAATTCAGCCCGTTTTGGAAAATCAGCCCTTGCAAGATCCAACTTGCGTAGCTGATCTGGCCGCTAAATTTTAATCGATCGACTCGCCGAGAACTCGGCGAGGAGGGCCTAAACTTCTCCATGTGAACCACCCATAAAGGTATGGCCATATCGCCTCGAAATGAAAGTCGATACAAAGCTTCAACCTACACATTCAAATTTTGAAATGTGGAAGGCGGGAAGCTTGTATGGCCATAACCTCTAAATGAAAATAAGCGCAAGAATCGGTGACACGACGCGCTTGGTATCGACAAATCAAGAGGCACCGTCATGAGTTGCAGGTATGCTATAATGCAAGTGGCTTTTTAGAAGCGCCACATGTTGCATCAGCCTGTCTGACAACCAACAGAATTAAATACATATGGCACCATGAATGCGCAATCCCCCTTATTCCGGGAGAATATTACAAGTAAATCTGTAATGATGAGATTTTGGTATCCTAGGTGGCATGGGAAAAAAGGAGCGGAAATATGACGTGGAATGGCTGATAGGAGGCCATTTTGAGACCCCAAATCCGCCCTAATGTTGAGGAAGACTTAGGCTTAGAGGGCGGTAGCTCCTACTGGTTTAGGGATGCCATGATTGAGGGGCGGGGAAACTGAACGATTATGCTTGGCTTTGTTAACCTTTTCATTCAATTCAATTCAATTCAATTCTCTAAATGGATTGTATCTCAATGGAAGCATAGGTGACAGAGAAGTTAAAGCTGTAAAGACATCTTCAAAGAGCATTACACATTAGCTTATGATAGGTAAATGGGAAATGCTTGCAATCCTATACTTGGTTAGTCAGTTTTGGATAATAGTGAAAATAGACCAACTTGTGGAGTAGGAGGCTTGCGTTGACTCCCCAGGATCAGGGTAATTAAAGGTATAAAGGCACTCTAAAAAGGTAGTGGATAATCGCGGTTGGCTCATTAAAATCAGGGAAGTATTATATAATCATGTTGTCCAATATAATCTTATCCGAAATATGGCATTGAGTGCAGCTAGATGTAAGATTCTCTTGAAATTTGGCATTGATGACGGCTCTCGATAATGTTATAATAATTAATTAACAAAACAGTCCAAAAACATCCTCACCTCAAAACCTTTAGGGGAATGGCATTCTTCAACAACTAATTTGGCTTCATCCACCCTCGTCAACAACACTCCTCCTTTGTCCTTGCAGAGAACATAGAGGAGAGAAGAGAAGAGGAGAGGAACGAGACGGGACGAGATATGAGAGACATTTTTTCTTGTTTCTTCCCAATTGATTGCTAGTATTTTTTTTGGAGGGGGAAGTTTTTGTTCACACACAAAAGGCTTGATAGGTTCTTTCGAGGCCAAAAGTTTTCATGTTGTAGCCTATACTACTGCCCCACAACCCAGGGAGCTCACCGTCCAAGATGAGTACGAGATCATAGGAACCTCAAGAACAGGTATGAGTTCACATATACTATGAGTTCACATATACTAAGGAGTCGACCAGGGCTCCTACGAACCCCTCTTATTTCCGCCCTGGACTTATCTTTTATTCAAAAATGACCAACAAAATAATGTGATTAGAATCATAAAAAAGACCAGAGTTTCTAGAATGGTAAAATGGTTTGGACCGAATACAAGTTATATAGCCTTCAAAAAATGTCATATAACTTGTGAATTAAATATCATTTGTATTAGATTAAATAACCATGTTTACCAAAAATCCCCGACATTTTGATGATATCATGAAAGAGCATGGACACATCGGTTCCTACAAAATACCAAAGTGTAATTTCAGATCTAACCAATTCTTTACAAGACATTCCTACATGCTTACATGACACTTCCATAAGTTTTGGACTGAAAGGAAGGAATATACTAAAGCCATGCCAGCATTATCAAATTAATCCTCGAGTGAAACATCCTACTTGTCGGCATATTCAATGTTTTGCTCCATAGCAAATTCTCCTTACAATTTAGAAACTGAAGTATGTCCCCAATGCATGTTTTTTGTTCATTAATAATTTATGTTTTCAAATTACACTTGATTAACATGCTATTACGGCAAAACGTGCTAGATTTTGCTAACAATGTTGAGAAGGGTGTTCTTTCATTGAATGCAATTATTTACAGCATATGCAGCCTGTTGGCTAGTAGGTAAACATCTTCATCTCCTCTCCAGGTGTTGATAATGTTCCTACAACACAACTATATCACACTTACCAATATCATAAGTAGGAACTTCACTTTCGTCTATACGCAAGCATGACTTGCTTGTGATATCAATCACCATTAACCTTTCGGAGGTCTCAGAGAGCGGAAGTCTCAGAGAGCAATGATGATGATAATCGATTGTCTGGATGCAGGTCCTCCTGAAGTTTATTTTTGTCTGTTGTAGTTACTGCCGCCTAAATGCATCACACGGTGGCATTAGAAGTCAAAACCTTTACAAAAAACAATGGTGATTTAATCCTATATTCAGATCCACTTACCAATATTTGATAAAGCTCGAATTGAGGGAAATTTTGCTGTCCATGATGTGCTCGAGGAAGGAGTGCTTTTCGTGCTCAAGGGTGGTATATACTTTGACCTGAGCCTAGGCCTTTGAGATGGTGGTGACAACTTTAAGCTATGTTGAAGCAGCAGACCATCTGAGGATTCTCGTGATTGTAGATCCTTCAATAGTTCAAACTAGAACATGAAAATAACGATTTATTATACAAGGATTTTCTGTCAATATGACCCAGGAATTGACTAATAGCATGCCACTTACCTGTGCTGTCATGGTTGTTTCTGAGTTCTAAACATCATGACAGAATGATTATGCATTTTTGCATTAGCTGCATTGATCTAACAAAACTACTAACCACACTATGCAGGACCTTCTACCAATACTTTCAATACTTCTGATACTATGATTTTCTCTTTGGAGGGTTAAGTGAGCTACCCGAGAGGGTTCCAAGCTATTGGAGGCTTGCACCATCTGCCGTCTCATATTCTCCTGGTATTTGTTTGAACTGAAGACGTTACTTTTAACATGTTCTTGTGCACATTTCCTCTTATCCATGGAGAAGAGGCCAGTAACATTTCTTTGCAAGCAGATGGGACATTGCATTGCAACATCTGAATTCACCGTTTCCATGCATGCAATGTGTACTACATGGCCACAACAAAATATTCGGACTCCAACTTCTTTCATGTAAGTTTCTTTATTCATTACACCCAATTTCGATGCATATTCATCAGCGCGTTCATTGATGACCTTCTCACAGAGACAACAATAGGAAAACTTGACCACATATCCTTGACTATATCTTCTTTTCAATGTCATAATGTTCAGGAACGTCTCATTTTCAATCACCTTTTTTGCAGTGCCCTGTAAAGGAAACTAAACTTAGTAACAAGTATCAAATGGTACAACCCCTGACGAGGTAATGAATCAAATAACACGGAAAACCCCCACATATTATATCTTGTGACGCTGGAACAAATATATCAGAATAGCCTTAATTGTAAGGGCAGCAGTCCTGCAGCTTCAACTAATCAACCAAGTATGGTGGCCAAGGAACGCTCTTAAATGTTGGACCTAGAAAACAGTTTTACCATATTTTGTTGCTCATACAACGCTCAAATTCCTGGTTAGTTTTAGGTGCAACTTATATGAGTATACGATTTTAAGAAACATAGTCCTGATGACCCAACTATATTCCATAGCCATTAACGCTGATCCAAAATACATTTGTAACAATTTCCAACTGCTCTTAAAGACCAGAGGAATATTTGACCAATATATCATTTCGTTTTGACGTGTTGAATAGGCTAGCCCAGTATAAAACAAAGCAACCTTAAAAGAGACAGATAATCAAAGATGTGTGCATACCAGAATGGCGAGTTCATACCCATACAGACTTAGAATTTCCAAAATGCTCCCTTTAAAATCAGCAAACTCATGGTTTCCGTGCTTAAAGAGAAGCTTATTCATGATAATATGTGCCGGTACATATCCAATCATTCCATTTATTATATCACCGGTGAACTTAGATAGCAACTGTCTCAAAACAATGACTCCAGCACATGTTTCTGTGTCTCTATGCTTGTGCATAATAACCTTACATCCACTGCTGCTTTTAAATCCAATAAGATTTGTATGTAGGAAACTTGCAAACCTGTCAAGGAGTTTATCTGATTAGCTTATACACAGCCTCTGAATAATACAATAGGAAAAAGAGCATGACACACCTATCAAGAAGGTGAAACCAAAGGCCTTCTGCTTCCCTCTGGTCCAGTCGAAGCGTATTTCTCTGGCATATTGCGACGGCAGAGTCCAGAATAGAGTATACACTTACAACCTATTCAGGTAGCCAATATAACTGAGAATCTCATGCATGCAGTAAAAGAAAGCTGTTCCAGGTTACACTACAACAATAAAGTGCATTATGTATGTACAAGTTCCACAGTATAAGTGCTATGCTGCATGGCACTCTTCAATTAGATGTCCAATCCTCAACCAAGTTAATAACGACAAAATCTTAAATCAATCTTTCATTAATGATGTCTTGTCCACACAAAAGTCGCTAAGTTATCTGTTTCCAAGATACATATGGCATAAATTCAAGGAAAAAGCTGGGCGTATGGCCTCCATTTAACATTGCCAGTGAAAAATGAGTAGCACTAAGCTTGCGGCTGCTTAAGATAGCATTAGATCTTACACCAGTCTCATGCACCTTGGATGTCTGCTTCGATTTATGCATATAATATATCTGTTACCTTTTCTACCTTCCAAATACAATAGGAATGAGCAGATTAAATTACCTCTGGAATCTTAAAGATTGTCTGCTTTTTGTTTTCAGCCAACAGCCTAGAAGAATTTGGTATTGACATTACTGCTTCCTTCATTTTGTGGAGATGCATCTCTAAGTCCTTGAGAATTAGTGACACTGCACTACCAACATCCCCAACACGTTCTAAAAGGAAAGCAGCTGCATCATTAACATGGTATTCCTGGCATAATTTTAGGCAGTATTCAAGTCTGTAATTTTCGAACTTCTGCAAGAATTGGAGCACTAAACTAGGCTTGAACTGGCATAATAGCTGCAAGCAATAAAAATACACAAAGATTACAATAGTATCTTATCGAAAGGAAGAAAATTAATAACAACATAAAATTCATATCATAAGCACTACAAACGATAACAGAACACCCGTGCATGAAGCAGAATTAGATGAGAGCTCGCATCAGTCTTCAAACTCTAGTTTGCAACTTAGACTGGCTGTGCCACGCTATTGCCTTTCTTTCTATGCTGCCATACTGGATAACGTTAAGCTCTCAAGGAAACCTCTAGTCTAGAAGCTGAGGAAATCTGGGACATCCTCGTAAACAAGCCATCTTATTTCAACGTAATTAACTTTCTTTCATGCTCTTTCTTTCCCTGGTCACCCTCAATTTCTCCCTACAGAAAGTGTTTCCAAGAAAAGGAAGTGCACTTAATCCATGAGATGTTTATTGGGCTTTGAATTCAAGGATTCTTGATGAATTCAAACAAATTGCTGCAAACGTATCATTATAAGACTTGACAAAACAGGAAATCGCCACTGCAGATTGCTACATCATGCAAGTTTGTTACATAAGGATGGATTTTGTCACACTTGAAGAATTCAGCCTCTTATATAGTGAAAGACAAAAGCTGCAACTCTGTTGATTATTAATATGTTGTTTTCTTTTGTTTTGTTGATTTCTGAAAAGCCTTTGATACTGTTCCTCAGAACAGGTTGTTTCAGAGGCTCAAAATGTTGGGGCTTTCTCACGGGCTGATCTGGGCAGTGTTGACATTATATGAGAATGTAATAGGTAGAGTGAAAATAGATGGGCAGTTTTCAGAGGAAGTATTCAGTACAATTGGGGTTAAACAAGGGTGTCCCCTCTCTCCTACTCTATTTGCCCTTTGCATTGACGAGCTTGAAAACTTTGTTCAGTCCTTAGGTGGAGAAGACTCCCTGCTCGCGCACGAATGCATTCCAATTTTGCTTTATGCGGATGATGTGGTTCTAATCTCACCTCTCCTCAAGGGCTCCAAAAACATTTGGCTGCCCTAGAAGCCTTTTGCAAAGATAGAGGGCTGCAAGTAAATCTCTACAAGACCAAAGTGATGGTATTTAATACGTCTTGGAAAAATTGGAAAAATAATTTTTCCAAGGACAACCTGTAGAAATTGTTTCTACATACACCTACTTGGGTGTTGAGTTTGCGGGCCCTCCTTTTAGGTTGAGGGAGGCTGGTCAGGCAAGGATTGCAAAAGGATATGCTTCTATTGTACAGCTAGAAAAACAGTGCTACCAACTCCATTTCCAAGATCTTCATACAAAGCTCTTCATGTTCGACATGTTGGTGAAGCCGGCAGCTTTATATGGTGCACAAATATTAGAATGATTCGAAGCAACCATTCTGTACCCCATGATATAATGCTTGCTGAATTTAATGTGAAACCTCTGAAGGTTGAAATTGCCTTTCAAACAGTGACTTATTTACATAAGTTACACCATTTTGGACAATCACCAGGTGGTCAAAAAAGACTTCCCTGGTTGGCATATGTGTCGTCTAAAACATTGCCAGACCAGGGTAAGCGCTGTTGGTTCTCAAGGATATCTAAATTGTTTGAGCAGATGGGGTTCTCTTCCCACCTTTTCAATATAGTATAATGGATGATAATCTGAATTTTACTCAGCAAGAAGTGAATCAGCTTAAATGCAATGACTTGGAGTGTCTCTATGTTTCAAATACATGGATAAATCCCGTCAAAGATCTGCCTGCTAAAAAGAAATTTTATAAGGATAACTTCCTAAATGTATCAGCAGATGGTTTCATCGTAAGGCCTGGATATTTGGATATTGAACTGCCGAATAAAGTGAGATACTCTATGGGGCAGTTCAGAGTGTCATCTCACCAGTTGGAGATTGAGGTTGGTAGGGCGAAAAATATTAGTCGTGAAGGTCGGAAATGCCCAATGTGCGATCTAAACATGGTTGAGTCAGAAGAACATTTTATTTTTACCTGCCCAACCTACTACATCATTAGAGGCAGATACCATTGTCTTTTTAGAGACCCCCCATCTCTACGACAGCTGGTAGAATTTTACAATCAGAAGATGTGCATCTCACTTTGTATATGAACTATCCCTAGACAGGAGAAATATTCTCAAACAAAAGAATCCGGACCTGAAGCAAACAGAAATAACTAATTTCTTTTCATCTGAGTCAAACAATGATAAGATGATAGTGGAGGCATCACAGAAGAGGAAATATCCTGACCCTAATGGGGTGACTTTGGCACTGTCTAAGAAGATAAATCAGCGTCATGAAACATAAAAGGTCTTTCCAAAAGAGGCCGACCATCAAGCATCAAAGCAAGCCAAGAAGGGGTATTATGAATTACTTTGCAGCAGTCACAGGAACAAATGGGCTATCTCCATCAAGCCCTATCTGAGCAGATTCTTAGATTTTCAGTATAAGTTTTGTTAACTTAATATTTTTGTTTGCATACTTTAGATAACAGGAGGGTTTTCCTCCTGGAGGTCTTGAATTCTGTATGTTGTTATGGTCTCATAGACTCTTCGGGTCTTACGTAGACATTAATAAATCTTTCTTCCTTTCTAGTATTTTAAAAGCAGCTAGTGGTACTTTTTCCCTCATAGAAAATTTAAGAAGAAAAAAACTGCTGAAGCAACAGCTTGGAACTTAGCAGGGAGAATTGCTAAATATAACCTGAAATTTCATGTTTTAGATTAAAGGCAAGGCATCAATAAAGTAGAGTGTCAAAATGAGATGGCTAACACGTGTCACCATGCATGTAACAAGAGTGTATTCATCTAAGACCAAATGTAAGCTATAGACATGTTTTTGATTCATCAAAGGGATATCGTTAGTTCGTAAAGAGACATTAAACTTTATATCATAGAGATACTGAACCTATTGAAAAGATGTATTTGATTAATCAAATTAGGCCGAAGTTTTCTTTCATCTGTCCTGCTCTACCAGATAAAGCTTATTTCTTCTCAACCAGAACTTCTTACCTCAAGGAAGGACAGTCGATCGAAGTTGTCAACATCCTAAAGGCCTTAAGAGAAAGGATAATGATAAGGAACAGGGGTGGGACGACATGGAATATCGATCTGACTACTCTAGATTATTCTTAAGAAGATTATCAGGTTAGAACCAGGCTCATTTTCATAACCAACCACCTCCTGCAACATACTTAACTTCAGCTGTTCCTAATTCTATTCGTCACATTTCAGACACATATACCTATGATGCATGACACCTAGAACTGGTTAGAGATATTTAAATGGTTTAGCAACAAACCTCGAGATACAACTCAATCAGGTCGTCACTTATCTCCAAGCGAGACTGCCAAAGCAGTTTAAGCCAACCTCGACGGGTTATCTGAATTTATCTGTTCCCCCTTGACATCAACTAGACTTAGGATGTTCGCTATGTTATCTATATCTTCCCTGTACTTCACATCATTTTCTATTTTCTGCATATCTATGCTACTGGAATGAATATCTATCATAGTTTTCAGATACTTGAAGAGAACTTCTGGATGCGGCTTTAACTTTCCCACAATTAGATCATTCTGTTGGCTGAAATGTTTGAGAACCAGAACGCAAGCAGCTTCACTGTAAAGAACGAGAAAAACAAATTAATTGTCTTATCTGGTAATGAAGAATGATAGGGCAATTCATGTACCACAAGGGGACATAACTAACAGCGCATCTCACTAATACTGTAAGGACAATACTAAGTAGGAGAATGCCATATTTCTACTAAATGCATGATTCTATCCAGGCCTGTTCTAGGTTCAGCTTGACAGCATATGCAATCCTGATGGTACAAACCATCCCAACTTAAGGAAGGTAACTGGCTTCAGCTCACCATTCCATATCCTAAACTCTTCTTCCCTATGGGTAGCTCCATAGAGAAGTTTTAGGAGTTATCTGCAAGAAGCTCAGTGGCTTATGGGACCTGTTCCTAAAACATCTATGCAAATCTCATACCCATTACTACAAATTTTAAGCTGCTGCATCTCAGCTCGAAGTTGGCCTTGAATATATGCATGCATGATAAGAAGGTGAATTTAAGCAGATAGTTGTGGAGATTCAAGATAACCTAGATAAAAATGTGAGACCTATACTGCATGATCCAAAGACCACCCTGCATGTACCATGGTCTCATAGGCAATGTAGACAGCTGACTTAAAACACCCTATAAATGCAGGTTACACTCTAACTCATCTTCATAATTTCGAATGTTTACTATAATTTTAAAAAAAGGATTACCTGCTAAGTTGTGCGAGTTGGAGGTACTGAGCAAGCACCAACTCCCTAAATTTAGCCAAATCTGTAACTGGTATATCATCCTCCAACACTTGAAGAATAAATTTGAATGGTTGCAAAGGCCGGGAATTATCTTTCATGTAGCTGCTAAGTGCAGCTTTATAGTCCCCTTTCTGTCTGAAGATTAAAGCAATGACCTAACACAAAAGAGTATCATATTCTTCAGTTTCATGTGCATATGTAGAAAAGGGGTATAATCTATACTTTTTACATTTTCATGATACTGCATGTAGATGAACTAAACAAGTGATAAAGAACAAAGACCTGCCAAAATTTAGCTTGTTCAGCAATTTGAAGGACGTCATTTGCATCCCAATCAGATCCTGGTACTGCTATGAGCATTGCAACCATTAGATTCTCTCTGTCTTGCACACCCAGACCTTCTGAGGCCAAGTGGTGTAAAATACGGAGGAAGCTTCTCTTGGGGACACTACCATATCCTGATGCTAAAAAGCTTGCAATAAACTCAAACAATTGCCCAGCCTCCGAAACAGATAAGCTAGCTGCATCTTCATATACACTGTTTGTTGAACCATTGGAACCAACATCAGACAGTTCCTTGTCTTTTTCCATGTCCAACCTCTCACAGGGAACAGTCTCTACAATATGAACGAATGCATCAATAACTGATTGGATCAGAAAAGTTCCATTGGTGATGAAGTTTACAGGGTCAATGTTAAAAGCCTTATAATTTGCCAAGCCCAAATGCACCTCATCAGCACTTAGAGCTTCGTCTTCTATGAAAGCCAACTTCAGAACATGCAAAGTTGCTGCTGCATCCAGCTTTAGAAGGAACATTATCCGTGCATAAGGTCTCACGGACACAACCTCTGTGCTACTGACCTTAGATGCTCTAGGAACACCTTCTGGATCAATTAAGTATTCTACTAATTTTGCCCGAAGTGCTGGTAAAAGGGATTGTTCAATGACACCACGACCTGAAGCACAATATCAAACAGTGTAACTGCATTGACTGGTTTTCCATCTATA
Source organism: Isoetes taiwanensis (assembly GCA_021234155.1). Classification (NCBI taxonomy): domain Eukaryota; kingdom Viridiplantae; phylum Streptophyta; class Lycopodiopsida; order Isoetales; family Isoetaceae; genus Isoetes; species Isoetes taiwanensis. The sequence goes on from JAJEKV010000018.1 coordinate 17,008,673, forward strand.
CAATTAAGCTCGTAAACATAGCTCAAAAGGGCATACCTGGAGGAAAAGCAAGACCCAAGAAACAGTATCTCAAATATACAAGTAATTTGTACCTGTAACAAGAGGAAAAACAGTTTATTAATGTCTACGGGAGACCCATAGGGTCTATGAGAACCAAACAAATACATGTACCTGTTGCAACGGAAAGGAAGAGTTTATCAATGTCTATGGTAGACCCATAAAATCTATGAGACCAAAAAATACAGCTCTCCTAGTCGAATGCTAGTTAAATCTAGCAAGAAATTGAAAATTCAAACTTATTGATAAAGCTTATTACTACTTCTGCATCTTAAGAGTCTGAAAGAGAGTGTCTGAAAGAGCTCTGATGCTTTATACGTGCCCAGTTGCCCTTTTCTTTTTGGGCAGCTGTCTTTTCTTAGCCGTCCGGAGCATACATTAACTTATAACAGCAACCAAAGGAATAACTAAAGTCATCTAAGAAAATATTAAACAACAAAGAGATGCTCGTATGCAATTAACTTATAATTCCAATGCATATAAAAACCATGATAATTTGAGCAATCATGAATCACATGCCTCAGGTTTATAAGGTACAGATTGTTAAATTATTTCTACAACTACATGATAGACATGGGATTTTGGGATTAGAGTTATTTGTTCCTAAAATTTGAGCTACATAGTTTCTAACTATATAAGTTAAAACTCATAATTTGTCTCAGTACCTAACCAGACTAAACAAATAGATGCACCCAAGGCATATAAGGCTCCTGAAGTCCCTGCACATACAGATTTATTCTCCTTATCCTCCACATAATCTAATTTCTCCTTTAAGGTGCCCCTTTGAGTTCTATTCATATCTGAATACTGCCCTGCTTAGTCTGTACAAAACATTGCAAGACTAAGCCCTGCTATATGCATCATCTCCATTGTGATCCCAATAGGCCAGCCTTTTCAAATTAATTGCATTGCAACATTGTAAAGCAGATGAACATATAACCTATGGCAAGAGTGCACCATTTGCTGGACAAAACTCATACATGGCCTCTTTATTTTCGAGATAAGTTCTATATGACAACCATTATATCCTTATCTTAGACATAGAAGGATCTAGCGTATTCAAATTTTGCTCTCTGCACTGATGTACGTTAAGTATGTGCCTTCTATCCCATAACTCCCAACATCCATAAACTGTTGGAGGCGGACTCCTGCCTCTTGGGCATGTAAGGATGTACCTCCACTAAGTTTGTCTTGGTACACGACGGATGAGTGCAGATCCTCGTTCAAATTTCTGTGGGCACCGAGTGCTATGGATGGCTCATGAGTATAACAAGATGTTTCAGTGACTCCCAGAATGCAGACAAAGTAATCTACAACAAATTGCATGTACCACTGAGCTACACCTGTACCAAATCAAAGCCTTTACTCATTTTCTTAATATGACACTCTGAAATGAAGAAAGTAGTGTTGGCACGAAAGGCCCATTGTAGATTTTAATCAAAACTCCAGACATCAATAATCATATTACTGGTAGTTTAATTAAGCACACACCCGAAAGCTTGCGCATTTGGCTTTTCTGAATCTTGCGCCACTGCTAGAAGCTCCTCTAAAGGTGACGTATAATCGTCAAGACCTTTATTAAATAAGTATGTCAATGCGCTGAATAAACCATGTTCCCTACAAAGCTTCACTACCTGTTCCATAAAGCATAACCTAATGAGAAATACGAGAAAGATAAAAATACTGTTTGCAAACTTTAGCATCCTTTTTTAAATGTCAAGATTTTTTATATTCTTCTTCATTGCTCGATTGACCTTTATTAATAAGTATGTCAATGCGCTGAATAAACCATGTTCCCTACAAAGCTTCACTACTTGTTCCAGAAAGCATAACCTAATGAGAATGTCTATTCAACTTCTGAGATCACATATCAATATTTATAGAATTGTTGGATAATCGAATAGCGATCTTTAATTATTTGAACCATCAGCCCTATTTGCTATTTGTATTCTTTCCCTTGGCACTCATTTGTGATCCATTAATACCAGAGCTAAGGTGTAAATTCCCCTTGCCTGATTGAAATCCAAAGATGTAATGTCCATGTGTAGAATGCACTGCTCAACTCTCTGGAGCCATCCTTTGCTACTATAATGCTCTACGAGGCATTGCATAATCTGCAAATAGGGAGACAATAAAGTCAAGGGAGTCGTAAGTAGAATTCACTCCATCTTGTATTGTAACAGGAAAATGAAAAAACGCATGAGTTCACTGGGTTTTTACCTCAGGTGCTAGCCCATGCAGCATGTCTTTCAAAATATATGGTTCTAGTAGCTCTAGAAACACATCTATACAAACTTATTACAGTTAGTACTACCTATAAAGATGGCATGCTTTAACAAACATAGAACAAGTCCATCTTTTGTAAGTTCCTTAAGGCAATAGAAAATTGCGTGCCATTTTGCCGTGAGATTCAAGACTATTATTAACATTCACGAACAGTGCCACATAACAGTATGCACATTAGAATTTTACTGATGCCCACTGATAGAATAGATTGAAAATGATTATAGATTGTTGGGAAACAAAGCAAAAGATTTACTAATGCACATCCAAATTCATAGTAATTTGTCAAATTTGTGAAATAGAAAACTTTCTTTGTGGAACGGAAGGTTCCTATTACTTACCCTTTCGTCCTACTGTCTCAAACTTTTGAAACACATTTTGGAAAAGTATGTCAGTCCTCCCAATGTGTAAGCAAAACTCTATCGCTACTCCTCCAACCCTTGCATATTGTTCCTTTGTCGCCTCTAGTGCATCAATTGCCTTTCTAGACTCTAATGGTTGACCATCAATGATGGATTTCTTGTTTGACAGATCTGCTTGCTGTGAAGATGGCCCAAGTGTGAGACTAATATATGCAAATGCCTCATCAATATAGGCTGAAAGTAATGACATCAGTGTGGGCATGATTGCTTCCTGCATGGTCACCATTCCTCTTGGAAGGCCAGTCACGCCTTTTGCTTTGCCATCATATAATTCCATTGCAACATGGAATGCACCTAACCAATCACCCGCCTCTTGTAGAACTGCAATTCTGTCTTGCCATGGTAATAAACGGGCAGTCCAAAGTCCATGAGGCTGAAGCAAGAAGACCTCTGCTCCCCTGACCCCAAACGAATTGTGATATGCTTTTCGGGATTACCAATGGAGTTAATATAATGTGTGTGGTATACCATTGGTTCAATAACATCTCGTGCAGAATCTATACAGACTTCCTCAAGCTTGATCCCCTCCTTTGTGAACAGAAGAACCTCCACATTAGCAGTACAAACTATCAATATCTGCCCGACATTACAAATAGCTGTAAGTACAAGCGGTGAAACATACAAGCCTGCCAAAAGCATAGCCTGAAAACTATACCTGTTCGTTTAACCAACCAATACCAACAGCAACTCGATCAAGGTCCCAAGCAGTCAAGACCTTAAGTTCTGCTTTCAGAAGTTGGGTTACATTAAGTTCTGCTTTCAGAAGTTGGGTTATAAGGACTTTCCTTCCCCAAACTAAAGCCAAAATTGGAGCTCTTTCATCTTCAATAGCACCGTTCTCAGAAGAACCCTCTAGTACATTCTCACCACCATCTAATGACTTCTTCGTCATTGTTGACAGGTTGTCAGATTTGACAGTCCCATTAGGTGCTGAATTCATTTCAGGACGTCTCCAAGCAGCATAAGGAACAGACCATTCATCTATACCTTGAGGACGTTCAAGCTTGGCACATACTTCTACCGATGGCCCTAATTGCACCTTAAAAAGTTTTAAAACGAAAGCTCAAACCTTCAAAATTTATTAAGATCAACTTGACTTTATTTTTGCACATATATACTTAAAATGACATATACTAATGTGGCGTATGATTGACACTAACCCTCCAATCGTTTACAGTGAGAGGCCTGTATAAAAAGAAGAGGGAAAACTATCTGAAAGTATCCACATACCACAAGAGCTACTTTCCGTGTGACAAGCACCACCATTCCTTTCGCTTCATTTGCCAAGTTTCCATCATACAGTATCTTCTTGCCTGCATCATTGCCAGCTGCAGATATAGTTCCTGTACTGCCCAAACCAATGTGGAAGGTGTTTCCAGTATTTAATTGCGTCGAGTTGCTGGAGTACTCATCGGGCACTAGAGATGATAAGCCTAGCACAATGCCAGTATGTTGTCCATCCAATAAACGCTGCAAATGAAGCAAAATATAAAATTAGAAGCTCAGATGAATTACTCGCTACTAACAAACACAAAATAATGAAGCCAAGACTATAACTAGATTGCACGTCTATCGAACTGCCATTTTCCTTTCACATAGTTCCTGTTTCTCGATGTGCGGCTTCAACCCATATAAAAGCTTTTTCAATTTGTCTCAAAAAGGAGGATAATATGAAAATGACAGAGAAAGAAAGATTATCTTAACGTCTACGAGAGACCGCTGCGCATTTGCAGCCACCTAGAGATATTGCTTAAAGAAAGAAAAAGAAAATTAAAACAATGAAATTAAGAAACTTTCGTCTTCTTGGCCACGGGCTCAAATCAAAGTATAAAGTGATGCCAGACTTGTTTTCTCTTTTGAAGGACTGCTTATGTTTTTCCTTTACTGTCCACTTTCTTCTTCTAGACACTTTCATGGTTACTCCTTTTGAGATTGGATGAGATGGTCCGGGAAGAGAACCTGACTTCCGTTTATTATCATTATCACCTCCAATGAGAAAGAGAGTGATCAGCCTTTGTGTAGGATCATTTTCATGTCCCACTCTTCCCCCAGCTTGCTCCTTCAATAGATTTCTTCTATGCACAGTCATTTGGTGAAGGAAAAGAGCTATACATTTCTGGTCCTCATAGGCAATCAGTTTGGAGTGGGAGGTAGGTTCCTGAAATAGGCAATGGAATCTGCCCCGTATTTCATAATAGACTGGACATGTGAAGATGAAATGTTCCTCAGACTCAATTACATTCAAGTGACACAATCTGCAAATCCTCTTCGAGCGCTCCACCTTTGGTCTACTAGCACGACCAGCTTCAATCTCAAGCTGATGAGACCAATAGCATATCCCACTTTATGTGCAAGGTGAATATTCAAATGTCCTGGTCGCTCGATGAAACCATCTTCATTGAACTCAAGGAAGTGATCTTTGTAAAATTGCATCTTGGTAGGAAGATCACTTGGAGTTAACCACGTCTTTGATATGTATAAAATTTCCAGATCGTGCCATATGAGCTGATTCTTATCTTTTTCAAGTCTCTTTTTTGCTCTAGGTTTTACCGCAGTATTAGCTGCAGCCATGTTAGTTGAAAGGGAGGCAGGTTTCCCAAGCCAAATCATAAAGAGGCAGCCCATTGCGATGCCTTTGCATACCAAAGAAAGCCCAAATGCTGCATCAGCTAGGGACAATTGATGCTGCCTTTAGCAACCTACCACTAATTTACTGTTTCATAACGTGACTGATTCACACCAAGCAGCATTTTTCGTGCTTAGCTTCCTCAATAACAGCGTACAAAGTAAAGATGTGTAAGCCATTAAGTGCTGCTACTGCAGTAGGGGAATTTTTCTCGTCGCTCGAATGTTCGCGCTCTTCAAGGCTTTACCCCTTATGATATGCCTAATCTCTCGAATTTTCAATTTACAGTGATGAGACAATCTCCAGCCCTCAAGTGCTAGAGAATTTGTGGATCCATTGGGAACCTAGGCCATGTGCCTCTAAGCTAAAACCTCCATGTCTCTTTCAAACATTCTTATAGGATTACGAAAATTACAGAAAATCAAACCATACTTGGGTCATAACTGAGAAGCGCCGCAATAATGGCACCATTGTAAACGTATGAACCAGGACAACCCCTTTGCAATCGGCTGTAATTGCTTTAAGGCTACGACCAACAAAAGCAACATGCACAACTGCAGCATTATGCTCCCCCGATATAACCTTTGCCACGCTAACCTTTGGAAGATCCCACAAGGTCAGAGACCCATTGGAAAACCCAGAGAGGAGCATGTCTGCAGAGTGATTGAAGCATAATGCAGTTGTTCCTACTTGAGCTTTGTCAGAGGCATTTCCAAGAAAGAGTGCCTGCAATAACTCAGGAGAAAGAAATGGTATAAGCATGAGTTAAAAATGAAAAATAACAAACTGAAAGAACTTCAAACGACATTCAAATATATGTAAGCCTAAAAATGGGCAGCAACTTGAAGGCATGTTAACCTTTCATGATATCTAATCATTGATCATATTAACCCATATTAGCTATATGGACATTAGAAAACTTCAGATAATATGCACCTTTTTTTTCCTGAAAACCAATTACCAAACATGTTCTCTAGGGAAGTAAGTATATGAAATGACAAATGATTAGCCATCAAATAATCTCACAGTTGCTCCTGGAAAGTCAAGGCAGGTAACGTGTCAAGCTTTATGACCGTTTGCAAGTACCAGAGAGAAAAAAACCTTTTGCTCACAGATGGCATGTAGATTCTTAGTGCATCTTAAATTTAAGTGTGATCTTGTACATAGCTGGTAAGTACAATTGGAGCTAGTGATAATTACCGGGACATAGAATTGATCTTTACCAGTATGCGGCACCTGTGGATGAATATATCAAAATGGAAAAAATGCTAAAGCACGTGAAGTCTAACCAACTGTTCAAGCTTCCCTGGAAGATTTTTAAATTTGTTATCAGATGATGAGAAAGAAAGATAATGGCTATGTAAGACCAAAGGGGTCTATGAGACCAATTGTAGAGTATGAACAGCTGCGGGCTAGAAATATGCATCCTATTAACACGTGATCTAGGCCCAGAATAAAATCAAATATTTAAATCAAAATAACTCGGGTGTTTTTATGTAGTAGCTGAAGCAAAGTATGAGGTAATCTGTTTTTCTCCTTTCTTTTCGGCTCCTTTAATTTGAAAAGTTGCTTAGAGTTCTTCTGAGCTGCCTGTTTAACTTTTTTAGAAACCATCAAGGAGACTTCCTTAGAGCCCCTTTAGTAGAAGGCAGATCATATTTCCATCTATGGCCCTTTTCATCACTGATAAAGATGCTGTTGCATGCTCATTTTGAAACTGCAAGTTCTATAAGAATGAATATGTACCTTTGTCTCTTCATTCTCCTTCGCACGTGTTGCTGAGTGCTTATTCGGGCTAACAAGTATTGTACCTCTTGACATTCCTATTGCAAGAAAATTCATATGAACGGCTAAGGTCAGCGGACTACCATGATCCCGCCGCATTGCTGGGGATGCTAAAGAATGTAATAATGGGCGCTTAGTTCTTGTTTGCAAAAGGCCAACTGCAGGAGTATTCTGGTGTATACCTTCCAACCTCATTGGCTGGGCTGCAGCACCTACCTCCCAATTAGATCTAAAACTGGCAGCCAGCCTTTCCTGGTCTTCTGCGTTATGTAGAGATCCAAGCACCTGAGAATGAGACTGAAAAGTAGCACGTTCTTTTATGTCTGCCTCTTCTTCTGTATCTTTCCCAATAACTTCATCTAATCTAGAGCTAATATAACACATTTGGCACTCAGATGATTGTTCTCCAAAGGATTGATCACTGTATCTTTTTACCTGTAAGTCATCAATTTCATAATTTGATTCTACTGCATCCAGATTTGATTCTTCTGTGCCTGACAATGTGAGCTTTTCAATTTGCATGTCTAACAAAACACGTTCATCAGAATCTTGGCATTTGTCGGAGCATGACTCTAACTGGTCAAATTCCCCAATAGCTCCTTCTTCCAATTCTGCTGCCTCTCCATCTTGAGATACCTTAGATTCCACTTGAAGAGTTTCTGGAATTTCTGAAACCCTCGCTTTTAATTCTTCCGGTTTCTCAATACTAAAGACAACGTTTCCAACATCCACAGAATGCAAAACCTCCGCATCAAAGCTCTGGAATTCCCTATCATCCAGTTGATCCGTGTTATTGTGATGCGAGACATTGAGTTCAGAACCATCTTGGCGTACAGAACTCTCTCGGGTGAGAGGGATACTTGCTGGGTGCTTGCCGTTTTGTTGGCGAGAGACAGATGCTGCAGCTGCTAACGCAGCTCCAGGCTTTAGATTGTTTGATCCAAATGCTAATAAGGAGGAGATGGCATACAAAGATTTCCTACTCTCAATTTCCAGATTCTGAGTAACTTGTGATGCAAAAATGGATTCCTTCTGCAGGACGGCATCATTGACTTCTTGTGAAGAAGAATTATACAGATCAAAAGTTTCTGAGACTGCACATAAACTCTCGTCCAACTGTTGTGAGTTACCGAGATTAATTTCTCTTGGCGCGTCTGACTCACAATTATTTGCATTACTTTCCATGTCTGCAAACCCTGTATCCTCCTGATCATCGGAATCATTAAGGATATCTTCAAGAGATCGATACAAGACATTCTCCTCGTCATCATCCTCCTCCTCGCCGCTGCTTTGGACATCTAGGAGGGCGTCCAAGACATCCCCCTTCGGTAGCTTGAGAGCCATCTCATCAAAACTAGCAAATTCATGAAGCCATGGCGCTGCTTGTTGTTGCTTTTTAATCTGATGGTCTTTTCAGCGAAGTAAGTAAACTTTAAATTTTTCAGAGTAACACACGTTATTACATACATACAAGGAGCTGTACGATGGGTTGCCTATGGGTTGCCTCCACTGAAACCCTTTCTATTTTCCACGGAAACCCTTCCAAATTTTCATGGAAACTCTTTCCGTGAAAACCCTTTTGATCTAATTTCTATGAAACCCTTCCGAATTTCTAAGTTTGTAAGATAGGAAAGGTTTTCATGGAAAATAGAAAGGGTTTCCACCTTTTTTTTTAATATTTATAATATTCACGCTTTTCAATGGACCACACTTTTTAGACAGACGCCGTCCATTAATGGGGCACGCTCATAAATATGCACATCATCCGAGAATTCAAAATTTAATTCATATGGAAACCTTCCTATTTTCTAATGCCATGGGAAAATAGGAAGGGTTTCCATATCTGATCAAAAATTTCTAAAGAGTATGCATTATTTTTTTAATATCGCTTCAATTCAACTTACTAGTGTTTTCTCCAACTACCTTATAATGCAGATAGTAGAAGATGAACACCATGCTCTACAGGAGTGTCCGGCATATGCACATATCCGAGCAGCTCATGCCGATCTCAGATGCTCTGAGATAGCAATTCATCAATTGCTGGCTTCGTCAATGGTTGCACGTCTGGCGTCCTACATTCTGCAAGTCTCCACCGTCAGAGAGTCCCTCACAGCATAGGGAATTTGAGCGCCCAGATAAGGAATTTGAATGCCTACTACAAGGGTTTTTCCGTCCCAGTGGTAGGGACACATTGTATAGGGCTTTTGTGGTTTTCTTTTGGGTTTGAATACTATCTGATATATTGTATTGTGACCGTCTCATAGGCCAGTTGGCCTCCGTGGACGTTAAAATACACTCACTTCCTTCCTTCCTTCCTTCCTTCCTTCCTTCCTTCCTTATAGATGCCAGTGGACGATTTGGACACCGCAACTATAGCACGCGCTTAGCAGCAGCATCTTGCCTCACACGGGTTGGGGCAACAGTTTATAAGAATCCTGCAACAAAAGATAATCTTAAGTTTCACATATCTTTGTGGCCTTTAGATCGAGGCTTGTAGATCAAACACATTTAAGTTGTTAAGGCGCAGGGTATAGTTTATATATGCTAATTATGATCCTTTCTTATGATAGTTTATTTACTTGGTTTATACATACTTTTCTCCACAATAACATGATAAATTTGCATGATTCAGTTTATGCCTATGGTTTATGCCTATGGTTTTCCAACTCAAAATTCATTGTGGTTTATCTTAGCTCTCATTGTAACTAATATCAACAAAGAAAAGTTGCATTAATCACAGACACGATCATGATAGCCAGCTAATCATTCATATTGGATTTGCATACGTGACCTTAATAAGATAAGATAAAGATTTTATCGTCCGCGGAAACCCAATCGGGTTATGGGACCCAATACAGAAGGAGGGGCATAAGCCCGAATCACAGAAACATTATAGACAATGGAATACAAGCAAGACAAACACAATGCCAAAGGTTTTAAGAACAGAGCAAAACTCGAGTCGAGCAGAAGTGACTAGACATATCCCCTGGTGCGATTAGACGTAACCTAACTAGGGGTTCTGAGGCCACTGATCAAGAATAAGTGCGCCACCTCCCCGATAGACTGCCCATTTTCCTTGAAGCCTCGCCTCTCGAACCTTGCATAACTCATCACGCCGCGGTCTTCCTGGACCGAAAAGGGAGTGCCCTTGAGGTGACTTCCATGCTGTAGCACACATAGCCGGTCCTGGGACGCCGAAAACTGTACTAGAAGATGGCGTGGCCGGTCGGGCCGATGAGCACCTACCGACGTTGTAAAGTTTACGGACTCGGGATGCGCATAATATCCGGTGAAAAAATGTGCAGCCAGCTCGCTATCCGAATAGGAGGCTATGCAGGGGCGCCTACTAGGCGCAAATTGAGGAACGATCACGCGGGCCGGCTCATACATGGATTAGTGTGCTATCGGATGCTCTTGCTGGTGCCTGTGCATGCCCTTGAGTTGCATCCTGCATCTGAACATTCAATGTGCTATCGGAATCTCTTGCTGGTTCCTGTGCATGCTCCTGAGCTGCATCTTGCATCTGAACATTAGTGCGGGATGGGGCCTCTCGATCTATCCTTTGTCTCGGTCAGGCAGCGATGACGGCACCACTTGTGGACATGGCTATGGTCGGTTGTACCTCGCGAAGTGCCTCGGTCACGTATCATGGCATCCGAGCGTAAGATGTGTGTTGATCTGTCTGGTGGCAAAGGGGAGCAAGCAGCATGACCTATGTATTCTTTCATTAGGTGCTCCAATATTTCTAGAACACGTGTCAACCGTGTCTAGAGGGAGCTGCCTGAATTTTCTCATGTAACTTCTGAACCGGTCATTGCATCTGGATTGAATTGTAAGCAAGGGGGCTGTGATGTGGTCCGATTGCCGGGAGGCCCAGGATGCATCTAAATCCTGTGGGTGTGCGGGTAGGGCGGCGAGTGGTGCAGCCTTTGCGCCTTCCTTGCCATATCCTTAGCTTTGCGGCGTCATGGCTAGAGGCGATGGAGCAAGCGATGGGCAGCAAGAACAATAAGAGCAATAAACAAAACACGATGCTAAGAGAAGAAGCGGTGATGTCACAAAATTCTTCTTTGCGAGGATCGGGTGGCTTGATCTTTCGCCCTTGTGCGTATATATTGTGCTAGGCGGGATCGTACCAAAACCTACAGGTCATGCGAAATTCCACGAGGTCACGCTTAGCCGTTGAGGCGAGATGAACCGGGCCGGTCTATGGAGCAAAGAATCAACCGGTCTATGGAGTAAAGAATCAGCCGGTCTATCGTGCTGGAGAAGCCTCACCATATCAAAGGCGGGGTGCAAAACCCTACTGTGCCAGAGGCGTCAAACCAAACTGCAAACTAGAAAATGAACTGGGACTGCAGATTGCTATGAAGCCGAGCCGTTGCTCCTGATCTATTGCTGCTGCCGACGTGAGGTGCTGTTGGTACGGCTGGCTTTGTGCTTGATGCTTCCACCTGAACAAGATCTCACATAGGCTAGAACGGGCCTTGGGCGCCTAGGCGCCTAGGCGGCAGGCGGCAGGAAGATGCACTAGTGATGCACTAGTGTGGATTCATTTCTCTTGTCCCAGTGCAACTGCTATTGTACAGGACCTTAAAATGATAACATAATTCTTGGCAACAATTTTCTCAAAGGCTTGCTGGCATCTGTTATGCTTACAAATTCCAAATAAACATTTGATGGTCTCCATGATGATTTTCTTCTTTTATTCTTTTCCACACTGACTCTCATCATGTAAAAGAATAAAAACAAGATGTTATGCATGGAGGGTTGCCCTCCGGTGGCCCGAGAGTGTGTTTTCATGTTTCTTATTGTCGTTTGATTTTCATGGTTCTTGTTGGGTCATTTCATGTGTCGGGGCTTATTAATGTTTTGAAGGGGGGGTTTTGTTTTGTGCTGTTTTTTCTTTTGTTTATGAATTGTACATGGACCAAAATGAGGCTTGCAAAGCTCAGTGCCTAGACCAATTGGGATTGATGTGGTCATGTTTTTTGTCTAAAACACATTTGCCATTCATGAAGAATGCTTTGTGTAGTTAAATTAGTAATGGAAATTGTATAGGGCATGTATGAATACATGATTTCATTTTCATGCATACAAATATTAAGAATAGAATACCCAATGGTAAAAAAAGAACCAATTCGTGCTTTGCTAATATAACAATCCCATTTCAAATATGCGCGTTTAAGTGATTTGCTAATATAGTAATTCCATTTCTAAATGCGCGTTTACGTGATTTGCTAATGTAGTAATCCCATTTCTAATATGCACGTTTAAGTTGGTTGGTGCCAGTTAATTTTGGGTACAAACCATCAGGAAATTTAACAACATGCGGAAAGCATTTAACATATTAATGGAAAACCAAATGTCATTGTTACAATATGTTGTAGCCTATACAGCAAGTAGGGACTTGTGTCAATCGTCTGCATCAACTCAGACCACAAGCCCATAAGAGTTTGAATTGTATCTTACTTTAGGACCTTTGACTGCATTTTTGGCTTTATGTTATGGCTTCAGTACTTTATATGGATAGTGACATGCTTTTCTATATGAAGAAATGATTAGTTGATGATGCCTTTTCCTTTATGCAGATCAAGAAAACCACGATCGCATATATTGCTTCGCCTCTCACATTATCCTAAATGGCTTGCTGCAATGGATACTTGGTGGTTAGAGGAACCTGCATATTTTATCACATCCTAGAATGAATTCAAACATGGAAAGAAAGCATGTTTGGTTGTAAAATATTCCCATTACCTTTATAGTTTATCCTGAATGTTCTGATGCATTTGCAGAGACTTGGGATAAACCTAGCTACCTTTAGTCCAGAAGATGTTTTGATCCTTGGAGTAACATGACGACTTTCTAGTTCTGGATATGAAGACTTTGGGTGGTGCCATTAGATGATAAAACATATGTTCTTTCAGAATAAGGACACACAAGAGGTCGCTTCGCATCCTTATCTGCTTTTCCCTTCTGTCCGTGGTTTCTAATTTGATTCATTTGGGGACACATCGACAAGTTACATTTCAATAGGATATTGAAATGCTTAAGATATTTAAAAGCTATCATCTATATTAGATGACTTCCAGTTTTACGAGAATAGACATCCAGCAATGCAGGAGAAAAGATTTTGGCATCAACTGCAAAATTCCCATCAAGGACAACAACAGGCAAGTAACAGTGTTATGCACCTTGTACGTGGGCTATCATTCTCACCATCAAATAGGAACCTATCATTCTCACCATCAAATACGTGGGCACCTCAGAATTGTAAAGAGGAACTGCAGATGGAGCTCTCAATTGCAGATTCTGAACAAGAAACAAAAAACTCATAAGTGGAAGTGGCATCAGAGGAAGGAGAAAAGAAAGGGTAAAGGCTCTCATCCGGCATTAGCAATGAAGAAAAAGCAGTTGAGTGACAATTTTCGGTTATTTGCATTGTAGTGCATTTGCGTTCTTGTGTATGTTCTTTGTGTTTGACGAAATCCGCTATTGGGAATGTCTTTGATGACATGCCACAACAGAAAAGCGTCCAGTCCACTTATTCTGCTGCCAAAAATCCATGCCCTTGTTAAAATCTAATGGAATATGTAAAAACTGTGAAATGACTCCTGTGGTTTCCATAGGAATTGCGGCATCTAATTGGGTCGTCGGACCAAAATCTTGGATGGACTGGATCACTGGTCCATTTCGGGATTGAGGCGGTTTGGGAGAACCCCAAGGCCAAAAAGCTCTCAAGGGAATAGTTTCAAGTGGGTCGGATTTGATTCGGATCTCTGATGTAGCTGAAGCAATGCAAATTGGGTACAGGAAAGGGAGGCAAAGCGAGATGCCTTCCTTGCAAGGACGGAGGACACAACAGGACTGATTGCCAGTTTACTGGCAACAGCCAGTTTGAAGCTGTCACCAGCATATCCTAGGCATATGCCGGCATATACCTGGATATGCCACAAACCCACATAAGCGAGAGTTTGCCCCCTAGGGGAAACCCAAAAAGAAAAAAATTGCCTTCCAAAATATACGAAGCAAAGGGATAATAAACCATTGATGTTTAAACTCCGAATGCAATGCATTGCCTTTAATATGGATAACTCGAATAAGAAAATACGAGCTATGCATGTATTTGTGGTTCCTTCAAGCTGTCTGGCAAGCCAGATATTGAATAAACCCATGAGCATCATGAGATAACTACAAATAATAGCCATTGAACAGCAATGATTACCTCATAGAATGGTACAAAATGGATCTATACTGATGTCTCTATCTTGTTCAGGCAGCTCCACGTAAGGATGAATTTATTTTGAAATTCAAGATCTCGCCTGTATTACACATATTTTGCATGCTGCCTGGAAAGGATTGCAAAACTATGCAAAAACACTGACCCTTATTGCAAACGAAGAACTTTACATACGGTGTAGATTAAGGAATAAGGGATGAATATGTGTAGATTAAGGAATAAGGGATGAATATGCCTATCCAACAACTCTCGCTGCCCTACGTCACCCCCCGTGTGAATATGCACCCAAACCAAAGGGGGTTTAAGGGGGATTTTAATTTAAATGTGTTGGCCCTAATGGTTGTGTTAATTAATGTCAATGGTAGTTATGTGTTAGTTGTTAATGTCAATGGTTGTTATGTGTTGGTTGTTATGTGTTGGGGAATTTAATTTTTATATGTTGGATGTTAATGGTTTGTGTTGCAGCCCCCGGTGTGACAAAAATTTTAGAATTCAAACCAGAAAAAAACTAGAATTCATTTGAGGCTTTCATCACCTGTAGCTTTTGAATTTCATAATAAAACAAATAGAACATAAGTAAAAGTTACCATAAAGATAGAGCAGATTGATCCCATTATTCTGAAAGTCATAAAGTTTGCAACACCTATCTGAGAACCATTTTTCAACTGGAATTTCTTGGCTGACCTTTGGCCTCCATGGATTCTTGTGGTGAGAAACCAAAGTGGGAAACTTTTACGCTTGTTAGCACAAGGATCTAGAAGCCTTGGAATTTGCTTAATAAGCGCCTCAAAATCTAAAATGCATGGTAATTTTTGCAACCTTCATTCGGAATGAGCCATAAAACAATATCCAATAAGCGCCAATCCTGTATTAATCATTTGGTAGGATGTGAAAGCCTAACAAACCCGGCCGAAAAATTGCTGTTTTAGCATAGATAACTTAACCAAACATATCCATATCATACACTATCAAAAGATCTCGAGAGAGCTTTCCAACATAATAAAAATCATCTCAAACGAGCTCGGATCAAAAGTTATGATAAGAAATGTGTTCTTTGGCGGGAAAGCGCACTACATGCGCCCTTCAAGCCCTTCATGTGCCCATTATGCACCACACACACACAAAAGAGGGCTTTTTTGTTGTGAGTCATTGGTTGTTGACCATTATGCACCACACGCACAAAAAGAGGGCTTTTGTTGTGAGCCATTGGTTGTTGACCATTATGCACCACACGCAAAAAAAGGGCTTTTGTTGTGAGCCATTGGTTGTTGACCATTGGAAAAAAAGGCCTAAAATCAATGGCTCAGAAATGGTGCACTCTAGATGTACGCATTAGTACATCCATTTGAATACATCACGAAATCATAGGAAAACCTTAGTGAAAAGCGTACAAAAACACAAAGAAAACCCCCTGTTATTATGCTACATATTCTATCTTTGTTCGAACGTATAGAATGTTGTCACAGAAAGTAAGAACATCAGGGAATTTGGCAATAAACATCGTTCATGTCTACCTCCCTCTAACAAATTAACAGCAGGTAGATAATAATCCATAAAATACTTATACGCATTTATGAAGGAAATAAATGATGAACATCATAGCATATACGTTGTCTATGCATTTGCCTGTCATTTTGTCGTAATAGAGAATGCAGCAAGCATCCCTAAGGCTTGAATACACCCCTAAGGCTTGAATACATCCCTAAAGCATCCCTAAGGCAGATATTTAATATCTTATGTGCAACCATCCAAGCATGGGAAAAAAGAATAATCCTTTTCACAACATTATCCAGACCTTGAATAAGCATTGTGCTTCAATCTGGTGCATTTATGTGGACAAGGATCTCTAGCAGCACAATGTTCTACAGTTCTCTACCTGGTATATCAATGGCCTGTATTAGTAGAACTAATGTTGTAGATACTCTTCCAATAGTCAGTATATTGAAGTTTGTTTTCCATCTTTCCATCCATTGTTATAGTGCAAATTTAGAATCCAGAGGTTGGGGGGCATCTTCATATGCCCTAGAGTCAGAACTCGGGGAAGATTTAGATAAGACGATTTTGGGTTATTAAAAAATAGTTGCATTCTAAAAGAGAAGGTGTTTAGAGTTTGTGAGAGCAGCAGCTTTCTTGCTGTCGAATATGTTGCCGGTTGCATCGGTTGAACTAAATTTCTTTGACTGTACAGATTCAGGGACTATCTTTGAGGCAGTACAGGTTAAGGATTAGCTGGAGATTAGATTCTTGTGTATAGATGACCTTTTGTTATATTGAAACTCGTCGTTTCAAGCTTGTCCTCATGCTATTTGGTCGAAGTATGCAAGCCGAACAATGGCAGTGCTACATTTGGCTATAATGTGTGGCCATTAGGAAAGAAGGAAAAAAGGAGCCACTAAATATGTCCAAGATTTCCAAGTTCTTGGAGCAGTGCGGCATCACAAAAGATCTGTCAGAGGGTAAGGTTAGTCATGATAGAAATTTTACGGCATGGATTAATAGCAAGATAGATTCTTAGTAAACCAGCCATATTAATTAGGCATAAGAAGTGGGTGGAAAAATGGGTGAGAAGGATTTGGTATTATGGAACATGATGCTGGACATGGTCAGAAACGTTACCTCAAGAAACAGGGCAAAATTCCGTATGGCTTTTATTAAAGGCAAGCGTTTTGATCATGCATTACAGATTCTTAAAGCATTAGTCTTCTGTTGCTTTGGATGTAAAAGAACATGAAATAGATGCCACAGTAAGCACATTTCAGTAAGCAGATTGCAACCCCGCAGCTTCACCTTTGGAAAAGTGGGTTGGTGTTACTCCAGAATGAGTAGGTCAGAGTTATTATCTCGTGAAAGAAAATAAGCTCTTCAGGCAAATGCGTAGCCGTGATTTATTTTCCTGGCGGCATGGGAAGTAATGTAATCTAGCACATGTGTTGCAGAACAAAATATTTCCCTTCTATAAATTTGTCATCAGATGTTTCTATATTGTTGCAGACTGAGAGTTTTGGAGGCGTGGGAGACATGCATACTAGGTAAGCTTAAGTTTAAGCATATATTATAAGCATCAATGCTTTAGAACATCGATTTCTGTTATAAGATGCTTCACATATCTGTAGGCAAGGTTATTCGTCGTTCCTGCTTTAGACACAAGAGTTTTGATCATATATTATCTTCTTTTTTAAAATGAGAAGGTGTTGGTTTTCGTGCCAGGGACGCCGCATGTAACGCCGCATGCGGCGTTCCCTCCTCCCCGTGCGGGATTATTTTAGTCGTATACGTCTCCGGTCCCTTCACCTAACCTGTTCAAACTTCGAGAGGGAAGAGAGCAAAGCGGCGATTCCCCTGCTGGGACTCCTCTGATGGAAAGAAAAGATACATTACATCGTGAAGTCATCGACTCTGCCATCGTGAAGCCATTGGAATGCGCCTGAAGATGTTAAAGCGGCTGAAGCTTTGCGATTGCTTGGCCGGAATTGTCGAAGCTTGAGGCTTTGTAAGCATTCATTCCGATAGCATGGCATGAACCGTTTAGGTTTATTGCAGCGGAGCAGAGGAATCGCAATGCAGAGGAGTCGCTGAATACAAGCCGAGCACCCTATATCCGGTGCCTTTATCTCGCTTTTGCAATGGTTGAAGACTTCATTTGCTTTACTCTTGCATGTTCCAGAACCTCAGGATTTGTTGATGCTTGGAAAAGAGCTTACAAAATAGCTATCAGGTCTTTCATTTGAGGTAGCACAGTTAGAAGCAGGTAAGTAAGCTTAGGGTTTTGAAATCAATCCAATGTTTTATGGTTTCAAAAGAAAGGAGGTTTCTAATAATTCTCTGATTCCTTTGTTTGCTCCTCTACAGTATTTGGGGGAATGCAATTTTGTGGCTAATGCATATATTATGGTTAACCGGTTGTGGCAAGAACTAGACAACAAGATACTGGAGATAGAAGAAATAAAGTGAAGTTCAATAGAGCTCTTGGTTCAAATCCAAACGCTCTTCAATAGAGCACAGAACACGGTGTAACTTTTATCAGTACCATGTAATTTTACAAGAGACTGTGTCAATGAGAAAGGGACAAATTCTGGGCTCCATGCACAGCCCAAACCCTGTAGGGAATGCATTGCCAGGCAAGGTTCCACTTTACAGAAGGTATGGTAACAATTCAGCTGAAAATTTTTGCCAGCGTTGTCTCCTCGGTTGTTGTTGCTGCAAACATTCATCATTTAGCAATGGCAACCAAATTGATTTAGATTATCATTGTATGTGGCTGTAGATTGTGGATTTAGGATCTCCAAAAGTGTTACATTTTACATTTTAATATGCTTAACTATCATTGTAGGTCCATGCACATCAATGTGGAACCTTAAAGTCAAAGACTAGAGTGCAGATCACAATTTGAGATCAGGCGAAGCAACTTGCATCTTCTTATCAGATCTGATGGTGATGGTGCATGGATTTGTGGTGTAAATTGTATATTTTTAGGAATCAATAGATTCATCTGGCATCAGGTAGCAAACCTTCCAATTTGTTCATTTCTCTTGCAAATATGTTCTTAGATATAGGCCTGTTGTAATACAGGTTAGCAGATTGTACAGCCCCATTGGAAGACACATTTTTGTTTACCAGATTAGAGAAAGAAGGCATTGATTTTGTCCAGCATTGTGAGACCTCTTCATGCAGGTTAGCACATGCAAATATACAGCTGCAGTTGCAACATGGCTTTTCCTTGGATTTTGTGCCTCCTTTTGCAATAGCTCAATCGCAACCACATCACTTGCATATGGTGTAACTAATTGGCAATGGTAGCTAGATATCGTTTGGAAAGACCTCAATTTGTTTCTCTGTTTATGTGGTTGATATGCTTTACAGGTAATGGAGATCCTAATGGAGATCCTGCAACAAGTCATTCTGTAGAAAATGCCTTGCTTAATATTCAGTCTGCCACTGCTTTTCCAGAATTTTTCTGAAGCTGTTACATCAATTCTGGACTTGGATGCCATTCCAGACTTCTTCTTTTTTTGTGGAGGTAAGGGCCATCTGTGTATGGGTATGCATGGCTCTACTCCGAATGCTATTGATGGTTGACGGTATTACTCTGCTACAATAGCATTTTATTGTATCATTTGTCTATTTTCATGTATCATTTGTCCTTGCAGGCTTATATCTCAGATCAACATTCTGCCTTGCCATAATCATGAATATGGCCCTGATTTTTCCTTGTGAGCTGATTCTCCTTCTCTGTGAGCTTCGATCTTGAGATGCCATTGTTATAGCCCGCAGAATGGAATGGGGGAGCTGCAAATATGGGCACTGACAACAATGGAGCTTCAGATTTGCGCTATGATTGAGGTTCCTTCATATGCTCGCAGATATCAGAAGGTATCGCGGACCAATGTCCTTAATTTTTGCCACAATCTTTGCATTTTTGAACTTCTCTTTGTCTTGGAGTGATAGATTGTAGCTCTTTGAACTTTGAATATCCAGATTCTCTGATTTTTTTTCCACTGATTTTGTGTTGTTCATACAGGTGGTACAAGCAGAAGGGGGATTTGTTTGTGGCATTTAAAACAGAAAGCAAGGTTTGGAGCCGGTATTTGCACTGACAAGTTAATAGCATCATGGGATGATTCCTTCTGAAATGATTTTCTATTTTGATGCTGTTAATTTCAATGCTTGAAATCATTAACAAGTCACTTCATTTTTCAAGTTACTTCATTTTTCACTGTCTTTGGTAATCGTTACTAACATCATGTTTTTTCTGGCTTAGGGCATCTATTTTCACATTCAACAGGCTGAAGTTGTGTTAGGATTTGAAGATGATGTATTCAATAAACTGATACACAATACACTGACAACAAGATTCCGGATTAGCAGCGAGGCATGAAGCAAAGATCTGGAGTTGGATGCCAGGCCATGATGCTTTATAACCGCAAGATTGATTATCACAAGTTTTCTCCAGATTTTTCCAGGGATGTTGTCTGTAGGCGATCTTCACTTTGGGTCAGTTTTGGTTGCATTTCACACTCTTTCCTTGTAGTTCTCGAAGGATTCCTTTGAGGCTGGGTCGACCTGGGATGGATGGGATTTATGCAGGCTAATTGGATCAAACTGAAGCAGGCTCATGTTCCGGTTTAGTACGGGGTAAGCTTCATCTGAAGAGGTAAAGTCTTGTAGTTCTGTGAAGTATCTTGGATTTACTCTTACCCTTTCTTGCTGGCGGAAAGACAAAATGTGTATTAAGAACAGATCAGGTACTCAGGCACTTTTGGGGCTTTCTAGTTTTATGCAAATAAATTGCTGGATTTGTTTTGAATAGAATAGCCGAGCTAGGGATATGATGTAGGCAGGAAGAGTACACATCTTACCTTTGGGCTTTTTGAGGGAGGAGTCGGCGGTGGGCATATTTTTTGTCTAGCCAGACTTCAATTGGATTGCCTACCCCCAAACAATGCGGCATTTTATTTGATGCAATTCACGGTGATTTATTTGAGTAAAAGCGAGACCAGAATCCATGAAGCGGTGGCGGCTTCTTCTATGAGCAGAGTGGCGTGTCGCTCTTCTTACCTCGATTTGTCTCTTTATTTCACTTCTTTGTATCTCGGTAAGAGTAAAATGTGCAGTGACATCTAGTGGTATAGCCGGTCTTCTATGCTACTTCAAAAGTAGTATACAGGTAGACTTGGTGGTAGTTGCCATGATTAACAAGATGGATGTGCTTAGTTATCAAGGATGTATGGGCTCCTTGATGGGATAATGGAAGTGGAAGACTCCCTTACAGGGTGACCCTTTCAGTGGAGATTGCTTAGAGCTAGGGGGCTATCTGAGAGCTTCTATATCCCCGCACCGGGCTTTTAGGGAGGAGTGCGGAGGTTGGGCTTGTACTAAGCCTAGCTAGCTTTAGGCTATCTGTGACCCCGACAATGCAGCACTCTACTATGCACCTCAGACACAACATTTTGAGAATCGGGTTTCTTATCCATTGTTAGCTATCTTATACTTCTTTTGTTTTGCTGTTACTCATTTGAATCATAGAGGATGAAGAGGTTGAGGTTACTCCTGTAGTAATCCTCTGTGAAGTTTGAAACATTGTACGCTGTACTTTTTATTATATAAAATATAAAAAACTTCCTTTTCTCCAAAAAAAAAAAAAAAAAAAAACAACAAGATCAATCAAGCGCTCAACCAATCTCCTGCTTCTATATCTCGACCTGCAAGTCTCTCCCCTCTTTGCATCATCCCACATTTATGTCCATATTTACTTTCCAATCTGGGTGCATCCACTTGTCATATTGTGCATCTCCCTTCATATGGAAAGTTCTCCAACTTGCCTAAAAATCCGGAGTAGATAGACTTGCTCTCCTAAAATTTCGGCCCTAGTTGACTTTGACTTTGGTCGGTCAACGCAAAACCCTAAGTGGCGGGCGGGTGGGTGTCTGTGTTTCTAGCGAGCCCAAAGAACACCGGGTAGGGGTGCCCGCCACTTTGACTTTGACTTTGACTTTGACCTACTGCCACTGCTTCTCATAGGTCTCCCAAATAACATGACACCATTTAACACTTTCCCTTCATGTTATTTTTCCTTGCAACTGATCATATGTCTCAGTCTACTAAATTTTAACTCTGTCAAAGCCTTTGTCAAAATATCGCTTAACTGCATTTCAGTTTGAACATATTGCAGTTCAATGATTCTTTTCTTCACTAGATCCCTTATGAAATGCATCTCCATTTCGATATGCTTGGTCCTTTCATGTTGTATTGGATTTTTCGTCATTCCTATGCAATCGAGACTGTCGAAAAAACAATTTCAAAGGTTTAGTTTTTGCTCTATACCTATTTCTTGTAGCAACCTTTCACTCCATACTATTTCCTTAGCGGCAAGGGTTGCAAATGATATTCCTTCTTCGACGACATGCGATTGCTATTGCCTTTTGCTTCCTCGTGATTTCCATGAAATGGGCCCTCCTCCTAGCATGCAAATAATTCCCCGGTTGATTTTTTTTCATCGTGGTCTCCACCCCAATCGAATCACAAGATGATAGCAACTCCATGTTATCGTAATTAAATTGTATCCCATAATCTACAGTTCCTTTCAAATATCTTAGAACCCTCTTAGTCGCTTGCGGTGCTTTTTCCAAAGTTATGACAAGATCTACTTAGAATATTGATCGCAAAATGAAATATCGGGTCTTGTGCGACTAGATAAATATAGTAAGCGACCAACTAACTCTTGATATGGAATGTTTTCCATTTTCGACTGTCATCATTCAAATTCAAGGTTAGTTTGTTACCGGAACCATGGGAGTTTTTACCACCTTACAATCTTCCATATTGAATCTTTTGAGCATGCCTGCAATATTTTCACCTTGTGTCAAAGTAAGAACCTATTTGTCTCTATCTCTGAAGACTTCAATTCCTAAAAACTTTTTAAGTTCGCCCAAGTCTGTCATTTTAAACCGATTCTTGAGAATGTCTTTGCATTTTTGTAGCACATCAAGATTGCTACTAACCATCACATTGTCATCCACATATAATGCAATATAGCATACTTCATTCCCATCCTTAAATAAATAAATATTTCCATCATCCTTTAGTTTTATAAAACCTTGTTCCCTTAAATATGAGTCCATGCAAATATACCATTGTCTTGGTGACTGTCTCAGCCCATATACAGCCTTTTTAAGTTTCCACACTTTATCTTTCCCTTGCTCAAAGCCAGGAGGTTGCATCATAAAGATATCCTCTTCCAAGTCAGCATTCAAGAAAGCAGTAGAGACATCCATATGATGTACCTCAAAATTCTTTGCATTTGCTACTGCTAACAACATCCTGATACTTGTCATTTTTACTATAGGGGAAAAAGTTTCCTCATAGTCAATTCCCTTCTTCTGTGTATATCCCTGTGCTACTAATCGAGCTTTATACTTAATTGAGTGAGGTTGTACTCCTCGCTTGATTTTAAATATCCATTTACACCCCACTGCATGTCTACCTTCAGGTAAGTTTACAAGCTCATACGTCCCTGTTCTCTTAAATGCATCCAGCTCATCATTCATGGCAATTTTCCATTCTTTTGCATCACCCACACTTATAGCTTCTCTATAAGATTTTGGTACTTCAGTATCCAGCAAGGCAAGGATTTCAATAAGGTTTACACCTGCTGCTTCACTATGTATTCTCCTACTTCTACCTGTGTTATCTCTTCCAAACCTTTCATGATCAACATTAGCCTCTTGTTGCAAGATCTGAGCTGCAGTTCTTCTACCAGCCTTTGGCTGTGTTACCTCCTTTTCTATGGCATCCGCCACACTATCCAAGCGTCTTCAGCACCAACTTGTTGAGAGGAGAGTTTGTTGGCATCCCGCTCATCATCATCATCAATAAAGTTCAGATTCAATTTCTCAACTTCCTTTTCTTTAGGATTAACAGAGAAAAACTTTATGTTTTTATAAGATTGAGATTCGCCAAACGCCACATCTCTACCGATCAAAATCTTTTTCCTTTGTGGATCAAATAATCGGTATGCCTTGGATTCTTGATCATATCCTACAAGAAAGGCTATTCTTGCTCGATCATCCAACTTTAACCTTTGTTGCTTTGGTACATGAACAAAGCTTAGACAACCAAAAACTCTCAGTGTCTCATAGTTTGGTTTAACTCCTGACCATAGCTCATCTGGGATCATTCCACTGACAGCTCTATTTGGTAACATATTCTGAACTTTCACTGCTGTTAAGGCGCCTTCCTCCCACAAATAATTGGGTAGCCTGTGTGTTTTATCATAGCTCGACAAAGATTTAAAATTGTCCTATTTTTCCTTTCAGCAATGCCATTAGTTTGTGGAGAAAACTACATGTAAAACCGCTCTCTTTATTCCCTTACCTTGCAAAACTTGATAAACTCAGATGACATGAACTCTCCACCACGGTCAGATCGAATACATTTCACTTTTTTTCCTGTTTCTAACTCCACTTCTGCAGCAAACATTTTATAAGCCTCAAAGGCTTGATCTTTAGTTCTAAGACACATGCATGTTGTCTTTCTACTAAAGTCATCAATAAAGGTAATGAAATACCTTTTTCCTGATATTCCTCTAACATTAAGAGGGCCACAGAGATCTGTATGCACTAGCTCCAACACCCCTTTGGTTTTTCTCTTTGCCCTTTTAAAAGGCAATCTTGCATGTTTTCCTAGCATGCAACCTAGGCAGATTCTTGGCTCATCAACTTCATTTTTTGCTTTGATTATTTTTGTTTAATCATAGTATCTATGGTGCTATGATTAACATGACATAACCTCGGATGCCAAGTGTCCATATCTCGGAATCATAATGAATTAACACTGGGGCAAACAACCACTATCCAATGCAAACAAATTACCAAATCTTCTTCCAAGAATTTTGATCTCATTATTCAAAAGCACTTTACATTGATACTTGTCAAAAACAAAAAATTAATAATCCATGTCTACTAAGCGTAAATGTAAATTAAATTTCGACTAGTGAAGGTACACACAAAACATCCTTCAAGTTTTCTTGCTCTCCCCTTGAAGGTCAAACAATTCTAACATTCCGTGCATTGAACATCTTGTAACTTCCCATTTCCTAACTTGATATGCTTAATTCTTCCTTCTTTTTCCTCCTTGAATAATTTGGCTGAACTGGTCACGAATTTTTCTGCTCCACTATCTAATATTAACATTTCATCATCATTATTAGATTTTTCTTTTGAAACAACCAAAATGTCATAATTACTTACCTCAGCATCTTCATCCTCTTCACTTGATTTATCTTCAATATCTTGCACCAAATTTACAGCAGACCTTTGGGTATCAGGATTTCTTCCTCGACCTCTAGAATAATTTCTTCCTCTACTTGGTCTGCCTCTATTCATTTTGCTGCTTGAGCACTTGTTTGCAAAGTGACCTCTGCCTCCACAGTTTAAGCACTTAACCTCTTTCAATTTAGGACAACTTATCTTTAAATGCCCTTTTGCTTTGCAGTGAAAACAAGGACCTATTTCACTCTTATCTTTAGCACTTTTTCTTGAAAACTTTGCTTTGCCCTTACCTGCATACAACACTTCAACATTATCTTCAATGTCATCATCATACAATACCTTATTTTGTTCAAACTCTGTTCGAATCATTTCTTCTGCTGCCTCTCTGGTTTTGGCCACATTCCTAATAAGAGTTGACAACTGCTTGTTCCCCTCAACCGCTCTTGCCACATGCAACAATTTTTTTTGCTCACGTCAAGAATACCCCAAAGATCTTCTAAGTCTGCCACAATGTTATCAAACTTAGAGAAAAACTTTGGTAAGTCATCACCTTCTTTTACCCTTAGCATCCTAAGTGCTTTATCAAGAACATCAACTGAGATGATGTTTTTTCCTCATAGTTTTTTTGAGCAGAACTTCCAAATATCACTAGGTGACTTTCCCTTATCTTCAAAGAAAATTGAAGCCCCAACTTTGCTGGTCAAAATACCATATGCTTCAATTAAGTTTAACAACTTCATCCTTACCACTTTTACTTGAGTCTACTTCACTGGACTCTTGAAGTTTCACCGGACTTTCCAGAGGTAGAACTTCTTTTTGCAGCCACAGAGACTGCATCCCCACTTGAACTAGTTCCTTGAACTAATTCCCAGAGCCCTTCATTTTCAAGAACATTTTTAATTTGTTCCTTCCAAATCTGAAAACCTGGTCCCCCTTCATACACTGCAATAGAGTTCAACAACCCTGCTCCAAACCTGCTTGACATGGCTCTGATACCACTGTTAGGATTTGAAGATGATGTATTCAATAAACTGATACACAATACACTGACAACAAGATCAATCAAGCGCTCAACCAATCTCCTGCTTCTATATCTCGACCTGCAAGTCTCTCCCCTCTTTGCATCATCCCACATTTATGTCCATATTTACTTTCCAATCTGGGTGCATCCACTTGTCATATTGTGCATCTCCCTTCATATGGAAAGTTCTCCAACTTGCCTAAAAATCCGGAGTAGATAGACTTGCTCTCCTAAAATTTCGGCCCTAGTTGACTTTGACTTTGACTGGTCAACGCAAACCCTAAGTGGCGGGCAGGGGGTGTCTGTGTGTTTCTAGCGAGCCCAGCAACACCTGGGTAGGGGGTGCCCGCCACTTTGACTTTGACTTTGACTTTGACCTACTGCCACTGCTTCTCATAGGTCTCCCAAATAACATGACACCATTTAACAAGTTGAACACCAGCATGTTTCCATCTCCATATTTATGTGCTCTCAATCAGGTAATCATTTATTTGACAAGTTTGTTATGCTGTATTGGATTTTATATTTCTTAATTTTTTTATTCTGTTTAGAAGGGCTTGCCTGATGATCTGTAGCAGGTATTCTTTTTCTAATTCCATTATAATACTGCATGTATATTTATTTCCCGGTGATCCTTTTAGTCAAGGAAGACGTGCATGGTTCTATTGATGTTTGTTTCTTTGTCTTTAGTTCTGGAGCATTCGAGCAAGTCCAGTCTCTGATGCGAAAGCTGCAAGGATCGTCTCTTTATTGCAGAGCCATAATTTTCACTGGAGCAATTGTGCAAGCTAAGGTTTAAGATGAACAATTTGAGATCTTTACATTTCTACATGATTAGGGTCTGATAGAATAAGCGGCAGGGCCAAATCAATTTTTGTTCATTGCAGCTACAATGATTTAGGAAGGTGATTTGGGGCTGGATATAACAAGTTTCTGCACTTGCATAGCCGTAAATGTCGCTGGAGCGATCCTTGAAGGTAAAGTAATACAACTCCATATTATTTTCTTGGATTTTTTTTTTTTTGAATTTTAAAACGATGGGACAAGGAAAAAAAAGCAACAGAGTTTCATCAGAGTTGATTCAGCATGTTGGTATGTTCAGATCGATCTACTATTTTCAGAAATGTTAGGAGGCGAGCAGAGCTAGAACCCCAGCATTGCTGGAGATTTCTTTGTCCAGGCCTGACTTGCTTTCCCAGGTTTGAATAAATTTGGGGTTATGCTTCATATTGCATTGCTTCAGCATTTAAAACAGCATGCAGCATGCATTAATTATATCATACAGATATGAGATATATCAACCAGGAACTACCTCTACCATCGTGTTTGCAAAGCTTATGAGGTTAAATATAGGGGCAAGCTTCTGAATCTCTCCCTTTGAGTAAGATTTTATTTTTGTTTTCCTTTCTGAATTGGTAGCTTTTCTCATGCAGTTTGCTTGATTAGAAACAAAGGCCCAATAGTGAGAGCATTCAGCAGACTTTGTGATACGATTTGCTCCATCTCAGAAAAAGCTTGGATCATCTTAGTCAGTTTTCCCATTTTACAAGCAACAAAAGGGTATGATCCCCGCAATTTCCAGTTAGTCATCTTAGTCAGCTTCTAATAAGCCGCGGCCATCCTCTTGATTCTCTTTTTCTTCATCATTGGAACACTGAGTTTGTTCTCCATTAGCACTATTTTTCACTTTCTCTGACACATTTCCATTAGCAGTATTAGTCGTCTTCTTTTTCTTTTTGGCAATTGTGTATTCCAGGGTTTGCAGAACAAAATTCACGAGATGATGTGAAATAGAGCCTTATCCAATAATGCATTGTTACTAAAATGAATATGCTATTCATGCCCCATCTATGAATCTTTCAATACACGTTTCGAAAATATAGATGCATCTAAGGGTTTAGATACCTTTACTTTCAGTGTTTCACATATGGATTTAGCTTAGATGTCATAATATGTATTATTGAAGAGACTTGCTTGCTTTCTCAAGTTTGTATAGAATTCATACAGGCCATACTAGAGCTGGATGCTTTTCATACAGAAAAGTACATGATATTAAGTGTTTTGCATTGATATATTTTGTTTAGAACTTGAAAGGACCATTTGCTAATGTTAAGCTGACGAATCACAGGATACTATGCAGTATATAGGCCAGTCATTCAATACGTCCAAGCCTTATTATTCCTGATTTTGTAAAAAAGAAATGTAACCTCTAGCCCAGACTCAAGCAATTTTCCATGAAGTTTCATGTGCATCAAAAAATTGCATAAAAAAATGCTACATCAGTGCTTAACAAATTTGATCTCAGCATTGGGCTTCATGCAAGAAGCAGCAAAGTTTCTTGATTGTAAACAGAAATGTAACCTCTAGCCCAGACTCATGCAAATTTCCATCAAGGATCACGTGCATCAAAAAATTGCACAAAAAAATGTTACATTGCTTAATGCTTTAAGCATGCTATTTTCACATTCTATGTTTCTTTGGAAGTAGCAATTGTGAGCTTTTGTAATCATGCTTTTGTGTATTAACTCATGGAGGGTTTAGGAAGGTTCTTTTTTGTTTGTTTGGAAGTAGAAATGGTGAGCTTTTAAGCATGGGTTTTTAAGAAATGGTGAGCTTTTAAGCATGGGTTTAGGACCTTTTTTTTTAAGTTTTACAATGTTGTACTGGATTTGGTATACGGAAGTGAAGGGTGACAACAATGAATTGTAAATGGATTGCGAAAGCAAACCTTAATGCAAATAATTGCTTAACCTGGTACAAGTTTCTTTTCCCCTCCTTGGAAATTCTTTGGCCCATTATCCCCACCCCTTCGTCGACAATAATCCATATGGATTATATTTTGAAAGATGTTAATCTTGAGTGGCAACTTGAGTACCTTGGGTTTTCTATGTTGTATCAATTTGGAATTTCTTTAAAAATAAAAATTATTTCGCTTAAAATCACTTTAAATAATTATGCATCTGCATGAAAAGTCACATGTTAGGGCATAGGGTTTATGGTTTTAGGGTCTAGAGTTTAGAGTTGATTCAAGGATTTATCACATCATTAAACTTGAAGAACTGAAAGGATGTAACATAAATGGAGCATGCAATGCTATTGATCATGTCATCACACATCATCACTAGCATCTTTTAGATATGGAGACAATTTCAATGGTGGATTTGCCAAACTATATTTTTCTCAGAGGAATTTGGTCCTAAGATTGCATTTTATGTTAGGGAGGCCCTTACTCAGGGTAAGTAGTTGGTGAGAACCCTAGAACGTGTTGACGTCTTTGATCGTTTTGCTTACAGCATAGGATCTTTTTAAACTTAAGCTAGGCTTGAAATAGATAAAATATGCTTTCACCCCAACATTATGAAACCAAAACAAATGAATAAGTAGAATGATATCTACTTACTTAAAATAATTTTGAGGTGGGGTGTCCACTTTTTTCTGGCCGCCCTTATATTGTGATATATGCTAATAGGACCTATAAACCTTATAATTGCAATTTTATTATCCAGGCATTAGATTTGCAATCTTTCACAAAACTCTCGCATTCTGTTCACCCTACATTGTCTATTGTTCCTACCTATCCTCAGCTAATGCCTGACACTCCTTTACATCTATAGACACAAATACATTTAATGCTTATAGTTCCACCTACGAACCATGTTACATCTACTCATTCCACATGTCCATGACAAATGCCCGCCATCGCCGGGCACACGTTTCTAGTAGATTTTTAAAGCATTAGTCTTCTGTTACATTGGATCTAAAAGAGCATCAAATAGATGCCATGTTAAGTAGATTTCAGCCCTGTAGCTTCACCTTCAAAAAAATGGGTTCTTTTTAAACTAGAATGGGTAGGTCAGAATTATTATCTCCTCAAAGCAATTAAGCTTTTCAAGGAAATGCGCAGCCATGATTTAATTTTCTGGCATGGGGAGCAATATAATCTAGCCCATCTATAAATTTATCATCAAATGTTTCTATACTGTTGCAGACTAAGAGAGTTGGAGACATGAGAGACATACATCACTAGGTAAGTTTAAGTTTAAGTTTAAGTTTAAGCATATATTATGAGCATCAAGGCTTTAGGATATCTACTTCTGTTACAAGATGCTTTTGGATCTTGAAGTGCTATCTTGGGATATAAAGTTGCAATGGTGTCTTCATATACCTACTTTATCATGCCCCCTTCAGGTTATATGATTGCGAATAATCTGGTGATGTTGAATTGTATTTGTTCATCAATTTCTCGAATGAAACTTGGATAAACAAGAACTTGGATAAATTGTTTTTTTTTTTCAAAGTTAGCCTATAGATTTGAAGTGTTATGGTACTTTGGTAGAGTATTCAAGCAGTTCTTCAACTTTTTGGCATATTTTAAAAGACTTCCTATAGCTTGAATATGTGATGCAACACTACAATTTATATCTCCTTTCTCGTTTGAATACCTAGTTTGGCCCCACAGGGGCATAATTCTTTGGATAACAAACAACATTATAACATCAAGAGCATAGCCTTGCAAATATTCTCTACTTTGTTAATCAATCCCTATACACCAAGGCCCCGAAGGGGCCAAAAATTTTTTAATAACACAAACTATTACATCTAATAACACAAACCATTACATCTAATACTTTTAAATTAAAATCCCCCTAAAACCCCCTTTGGTTTGGGTGCATGTTCACACGGGGGGGGGATGACATAGGGCAGCGAGAGCCCTTTTTACACTTCTTAAAATCATATAACACATGTATAAAATTAATACCATTTAGTACATTGCCTTCAAACCTTATAGTATTTTGCAAACCTCGTTATACAGTATACCAAAACATGTACAAGTATAACCCACAAACGAGGATCGCTATCTACGGTCTAGATCGAAGAATAACTTGTAAATATGCCCATCCAACTGCTCTTGATGCCCAAGGTTACCCCCCGTATGAACATGCACCTAAACCAAAGGCGGTTTTAGGGGGATTATAATTTAAAAGTATTAGATGTAATGGTTTGTGTTATTAGATGTAATGGTTTGTGTTATTAAATTTTTTTGGCCCCTCCGGGGTCTTGGTGTGTAGGGATTGATAAATCAAAGTAGAGAATTTTTGCAAGGTTATGCTCTTGATGTTATAAGGTTGTTTGTTATTCAAAGAATTATGCCCATGTGTGGCCAAACTAGGTATTCAAACGAGAAAGGACATATAAATTCTTGGTGTTGCACCAAATATTCAAGCTATTCAAGATTAGATAAGAAGATTTTGGGTTATCAAAAAATGGTTACATTCTAAAAGAGAAGTTGTTTGGAGCTTGTGAGAGCAGCAGCTTTTTTGCTGCCGAATCTGTTGCCGGTTGCATTGGTTGAACTAAATTTCTTTGACTGTACACATTCAGGGACTATCTTTGAGGCAATACAGATTAAGCATTAGCTGGAGATTAGATTCTAGTGTATAGATGACCTTTTGTTATGTTGAAGCTCGTCGTTTCAAGCTTGTCCTCATGCTACTTGGTCGAAGTATGCAAGCCCAACAATGGCAATGCTACATTTGGCTATAATGTGTGGCCATTAGGCAAGAAGGAAAAAAAGGAGCCACTAAATGTGCCCAAGATTTCCAAGCTCTTGCAGCAGTGCGGCATCACAAAAGATCTGTCAGAAGGTAAGATTAGTCATGATCGAAATTTTACAGCATGGACTAATGGCAAGTTAGGTTCTTAGTAAACCAGCCATATTAATTAGGCATAAGAAGTGGGTGGAAAAATGGGTGAGAAGGATTTGGTATTATGGAACATGATGCTGGACATGGTAAAAAACATTACCCTCAAGAAACAGGGCAGAACTCCGTATGGCTTTTATTAAAGGCAAGCGTTTTGATCATGCATTACAGATTCTTAAAGCATTAGTCTTGCTTTGCTTTGGATGTAAAAGAACATGAAATAGATGCAGATTGCAGCCCTGCAGCTTCACTTTCAGAAAAGTGGGCTGGTGTTACTCTAGAATGGGCAGGTCAGACTCCTGAAAGCAAATAAGCTCTTCAGGGAAATGCCTAGCCTTGATTTAATTTCCTGGCAGCATGGGAAGTAATGTAATCTAGCACATGTGTTGCAGAACAAAATATTTCCCTTCTATAAATTTGTCATCCGATGTTTCTATATTGTTGCAGACTGAGAGAGTTTTGGAGGCGTCAGAGACATGCATCACCAGGTAAGCTTAAGTTTAAACATATATTATGAGCATCAATGCTTTAGGACATCTATTTCTGTTACAAGATGCTTTACATATTTGTAGGCAACGTGTATTTGTCGTTCCTGCTTTATTTGCAAGAGTTTTAATCATATGTTTTAGATTTTTAAAGCATTAGTCTTCAATTGTGTTGGATCTAAAAGAGCATCAAATAGATGCCATGTTAAGTAGATTTCAGCCCTGTAGCTTCACCTTCAAAAAAATGGGTTCTTTTTACTCTAGAATGGGTAGGTCAAAGTTGTTATCTCCTGAAAGCAATTAAGCTTTTCAAGGAAATGCACAGCCATGATTTGATTTCCTGGCATGGGGAGCAATGTAATCTAGCCCATGTATTGCAGAACAAAATATTTCCGTTGTATAAATTTATCATCAAATGTTTCTATATTGTTGCAGACCAAGAGAGTTGGAGACATGAGAGACATGCATCACTAGGTAAGTTTAAGTTTAAGTTTAAGCATATATTATGAGCATCAAGGCTTTAGGACGTCTATTTCTCTTACAAAATGCTTTTGGATCTTGAAGTGCTATCTTAGGATATAAAGTTGCAATGGTGTTTTCATATGCCTACTTTATCATGCCGCCTTCAGGTTATATGATTGCGAATAATTTGGTGATGTTGGATTGTATTTGTTTATCAATTTCTCGAATGAAACTTAGATAAATGAGAACTTGGGTAAATTTTTTTTTTTTTTTAAGTTAGCCTATGGATTTGAAGTGTTGTGGTACTTTGGTAGAGTATTCAAGCATGGTCAACAATTGGTCGCAAAAGATGTTTTGAAATGGGAAGAACCAAGCAGTTCTTCAACTTTTTGGCATATTTTAAGACTTCCTATAGCTTGATATATGGTGCAACACCACAATTTATATCTCCTTTCTCGTTTGAATACCTAGTTTGGCCCCACATGGGCATAATTCTTTGGATAACAAACAACCTTATAACATCAAGAGCATAACCTTGCAAATATTCTCTACTTTGTTAATCAATCCTTATACGCCAAGGCCCGGAAGGGGCCAAAAAAAATTTAATAACACAAACCATTACATCTAATATTTTTAAATTAAAATCCCCCTAAAACCCCCTTTGGTTTGGGTGCATATTCACACGGGGGGTGACTCCGGGCATCGAGAGCTGTTGGATGGGCATATTTACAAGTCATTCTTCGATCTAGACTGTAGATAGCGATCCCCGTTTGTCGGTTATGCTTGTACAAGTCTTGATATAAAGTATATCGAGGTTTGCAAAATACTATAAGGTTTAATGCAATGTACTAAATGGTATTAATTTTATACATGTATTATATGATTTTGAGAAGTGCAAAAGGGGCTTCGCTGCCCTATGTCACCCCCCGTGTGAATATGCACCCAAACCAAAGGGGGTTTTAGGGATTTTAATTTAAAAGTATTAGATGTAATAGTTTTTGTTATTAGATGTAATGGTTTGTGTTATTAAAATCTTTTCAGCCACTTCGGAGCCTTGGTATGTAGGAATATTTGCAAGGTTATGCTCTTGATGTTATAAGATTGTTTGTTATCAGAATTATGCCCTTGTGGGGCCAAACTAGGTATTCAAACGAGAAAAGAGATATAAATTGTGGTGTTGCACCACATATTCAAGCTATAGGAATTCTATGATGGTTTCCAACATGCAGTAGTGTCACATTCATTGATTGAATATCTAGCATAATAACATGGGTTACTTTTATATTCTTATACGTTGTTTCTCATGGTTTTTCTATGATTTCGTTGTTGTATTCATGCAAACATACAAACCAGTAGTACCTGGTATCCATAGTGTTGTAGTGATTGGCATCCATAAATTTTCGTGGCCGTAAATGTAAAAATTCGAGATCCAACAATGATTTATGGCAGAGCATTGGACAAGCTAGAATTGTAGAAATTGTTGTAGGGGATTAGGCAAGCAAGCTAATTAATGGCTTTGGCGACGATAGGCTTTCTGTATAGGTTTTACCAAAATAAATGTAACACTACTGAAAAAGATAAAATAAATTAACACTATTGGAAAAGACAAAAAGTCCATTATAGAATATTGACTCGGTGAAAATCTGTGTCAATACCTAGTTAATATACCTTTGTTTCAAGCCCAATTTGATGGTCAAAATTTTGTTTTATATGTTTTATTCAAAGTTTTTTATATGATTTGATGGGCATATCGCATAGGCCTAGTAATCAAGACATCTAGAGTGCACACTTAACCTCTTTAAGTTTGATGCGTGTTAATGGTTTGGTTTATGCTTCCAATATTTACAATTGAAACTGGAGGAAAAGCAGAAATGGAGTGGCAAAATGGTCATCTTTTTTGTTGGTGTATGTGTGAAAAGGGCAGGTGGGGAAGATTCCTCCAATGACTCATCTAAACAGTTTTGACCCTGATCCTGAGTTCAGTTTCCATGATCTTGCAAGACTTCAAATTCTGATTACTCCAATACCACATTTGAAAGGAGTTAGATTCAGAAAAAATTTGAGGCACAATCCCATAGCAAATCGGAGTAAGGATTGAGGCAATCAAATGAATTTTCTTCCCTTTGGCAGTTTCTGTGGCAAAATATGTGTCAGAATCTATGCAGAGATGGATTAATAAACAGGATGCACGGAAAGATAAGAATGCTTGAAGTTTACTTGATTTTAAAGCCTAAAACTATGCTTGTGGTATTACTCTGGTTGCTTTAGTGTTCTTCTTTATACTAGCTTCTAGTGTGTGTTAGTAGCATTGTGTCATTTCAATGCTCAAACGGATGATTAAGATGTTCTAGTACTATGGATTGTTCTTGTATTAAGTTATTCTAGAGTTCGTCCATCCCCATCCCAGCGAGGGGGAGATCAGAATTTACAGGTTAGTGCATAAACGAATAGGAAGAGTAAAGATGGCAACTAAACAAATAAGCCTTGGGCGGGATACCTTGGCTTCTTTGCTATAGTGGAGATGTGGCCTATGCAAGTATTTGGAGAAGTTTAGGAGAGCGAGTAGACCACCTCGGTTTGAGGTAGGACTGTATAAGCTCCTGCAAAGTGGGAAGATAGAGTCTTGAACTCCTTAGTACATGGTTGGAAAGGGATGGAGAGCTCTTTTAGTACTACAATGCAGGAAGGTCCTTAGGTCAAGTTAACGCATGGTATGACATTCGCTCTCTTCAGCCTCTCCTGTGCTTTCATTTTTCCGGGGTGGAGCTTCAAATGGCCATATTTACATCTATTGTGGTTGTTTCTTGCTCGAACTAAAGGGACTGTATTCAACATGTAGACTCTTATCTTGGATTAATTTGTGCTGACATGGTTAGGCTATTTGGCTATTATGGGCCATGAAACCTATACTTGCTAAGGTGGGATTATATGCCTACAAAGTGTGCATGTACGGCAAAAGTTTTGCTCAAAGAATGTGTGGTGAGTTGGTATAGGTCTAGTAATGTCAAAATAAATGTGCATTTGGTCATGGGTTCAAACCTTATCAATGTATGTTGATTTTTTAAGAGTTGGTTACGAGGGGTATACGATGATGTTCCCTGACGTGGTAGAACTTAAAAACCTATACGTGTCCTTCATTTAGCTGCTGCAAGGCAGTGGGATAAGCTAGCTAGTCTGTATAAGATTAGTTTAATATGGACCTTAAACAAGTAATAAAAAAACAACGGGACCATGGCAGGTGGCACTAGGATGGTGAGGTTGAAAAAGCAATGCCTGGGATAAGCTAGCTGGTCTGTACAAGATTAGTTTAATATGCACCTTAAACAAGTAATTAAAAAACAACGGGACTATGGCAGGTGGCACTAGGATGGCAAGGTTGAAAAAGCAATGCCCTTAGAGTTGCCTTTGGAACCTAGAATTGCTAAAGTGGGATTATATCCTGCCTACGAAGTGTGCATGTACGACAAAAGCTTTGCCCAACGGATGTGTGGTGAGTTGGCATAAGCCTATTAATGCCAAAATAAATGTGCGTTTGGTCATGGGTTCAAACATTGCCAATATATGTTTATCTTTGGGTATTGGTTACTAAGGGTATACGATGATGATCCCCGATATGGTAGAACTTAAAGCCTACACGTGTCCTCCACTTTGGCTGCCGCAAGACAGTGGGTAGCTAGTCTGTACAAGATTAGTTTAGTATGGACCTTAAACAAGTACTAAAAGAACAACGGGAACATGG
The DNA here is from genome assembly GCA_021234155.1 of Isoetes taiwanensis. Lineage (NCBI taxonomy): Eukaryota > Viridiplantae > Streptophyta > Lycopodiopsida > Isoetales > Isoetaceae > Isoetes > Isoetes taiwanensis. Next base: position 17,045,261 of record JAJEKV010000018.1, read on the forward strand.
CAGGTGGCACTAGGATAGTGAGGCTGAAAAAGCAATGCTCCTAGAGTTGCCCTTGGAACCTAGACTTCCTAAGGTGAATCATATCCTGCCTATAAAGTGTGCATGTATGGCAAAAGTTTTGCCCAACGGATGTGTGGTGAGTTGGTGTAGGCTTAGTAATGCCAAAATAAATGTGCATTTGGTCATGGGTTCAAACCTTGCCAATGTATGTTTATCTTTAGGAGTTGATTACTAGGGGTATAGATCCCCAATGTGGTAGAACTTAAAAGCATGTACTAAAAGCATGTATGTGTCCTCCACTTTGGCTGTCGCAAGGCAATGGGATAAGCTAGCTAGTCTGTACAAGATTAGTCTAGTATGGAATAATCAACGGGTCCAATGGGATAAGCTAGCTAGTCTGTACAAGATTAGTCTAGTATGGAATAATCAACGGGTCCATGGCAGGTGGCATTAGGATGGTGAGGCTGAAAAGCAATGCCCCTAGAGTTGCCCGTGGGACCTAGACTTCCTAAGGTGGGATTATATCCTGCCTGCAAAGTGTGCATATACGGTGAAAGTTTTGCCAAACGGATGTGTGGTGAGTTGGTATAGACCTAGTAATGTCAAAAATAATTGTTCATTTGGTCGTGGGTTCAAACCTTGTCAATGTCTCTTATCTTTGGGATCGACATGGTAGAACTTAAAAGCTGTATGTGTCTTCCACTTGGGAGTTGGTTACTAGGGGTATACGATGATGATGCCCGACGTGGTAGAACTTAAAAGCTGTATGTGTCATCCACTTTGGCTGTCCCAAGGCAGTGGGATAAGCTAGCTAGTCTGTACAAGATTAGTTGAGTATGGACCTTAAACAAAGTAATAATTTACCTAGTAGTATTTACCTCGTAATTTAGGTAATGATTAAACAGGTGGTCCCCTAAAGCTATAGTAGGAGGAAGGCTTTTTTTTATATCGTAATATGTGTGGTTGCCTATTGGACGACAGTAGATAATGAGGTACGTATACAAATATGATAATAAATCCATGTCTACGATTTAACATGTCTTGCATGATGAGTTGGAATAGTGGAAATTGAACAGTTGTACTCTATGATGAACACATTGAATATCCTATAAAGAAGCTTTGAAACTTTTCTTGATGACTTGGCTATCTAATGTTGTACAGTGATGCCAAAAGACATTTTTGTGAGAAAATGAGAATAACAATATGTAATATTTGATCACAAGGTATGGTGGACTGTATACCGTGGGTAAACATACATCGTATTTGGTGACATGACAGTGGGAAAACGTGGTATAGACTCCATGTGTAAGCCAAACCTAGAAAAAATGCCGACCCTAAACAGGCTATTATGGATCGACGAAGATCCATGAGCTCCAGCAGCCCCGGTATGTGGATCGCAAAATGGTATTTAGAGTGTTTCTATTTTTGTGCTAAGGCATGAGTCTATGGCTCCTTGCAGCCGGAATGCTTCACTGGAACTCCTTGCTTGCAGCCAAAATGCATTACTATATAGACCTGCACAGGTCGGCGGGTTAAGTTGAGGATTTAACAAAAAAGCTCATGCCAGGAGGGAAGATCAGATGAAATTGGATGCTACGAGAAAAGACACTGAAGTTTCACAAACTAGTATCTAGAAATACATCAGAAGATGGCAAATGCAATGATGGCAAACGAAATGATCAAAGGCAAGAAAGAGACAATATCGCTAAGGCATCAGCTAATCAGGTTTGATCTAATTTGGGAAAGATGTTGAATTTGCTAAACACCTGTGGCAACACGCTTTTACTGTAAGTGGATAAATGCTATAAAGGTTCATGATAAAATAACTGATGCTTTAGGGATCTGAATATATTAATAGATTATGGTAATGCTTATATGTAGATGTTGATTACCATGAAATGCTGTTATAACAGAGAGAGTAGGTTTAACTATGCTTAGAATAATATAGTAATGAGATATTTATTTGTTGAATCATGCTGGATTCCAAGAAATTTGTGGATATTATAAAAGAAAGGTTTGCTTCAGTGGTAAAAGCGGATGCACAGAATATAACTTGCTGAGAACAGAAATTCCATTTTGATCTTTAAATGGTGAAGGGCGTTAAGCTGAAAGGAACCATTGCTTACCTGCTTCAGCTTAGGTATTTACCCTTTCTCAAGGCTAATATTCTTTTGGTTCTAATGCAGGTACCGGTTCTTTTCCTCCATGCATTTTGATGAGCACAAAGGGATGCAAATTCTGCATGAAGATTCACGGGTTTTTTCTAGAACATATTCTGTACTGTCTTTTTATATCTTGAATATGGCGTATATAATTCATGCAGCATTGTCATAAACATAAACAACATATTTGGCTTTGTATTTGGTTTCAAGTTGAGATAGATTTTAGCTACGATCATTGGATAAATGGGCTTAATGTGCTCATAGTAATCATTGTCATGATCTGCAGTATAAATATCTCACAAATATGTAACTCAGATTTGGAAAAACATAACGAATATATATGAATTTGTTTTTGGTATTTCAAAGATAAAGTTTGTATTACTGTTAGCAGGAGGTCATCTGAAGTTCTTTTTAGAAAAAATACGCCCTGCATATGTATATTTAAGATAACGAACGTCTATACATGTGCACGATACAAGGAGGTATGAAACACATGTCACATCTAATTGCATACCGGTTTAATTATGTTTTTTAACTGATATCTTATTGTACTTATTTATTATCTAAGTAATATGCATTGATCTCAAGCTTATGTTGTCTTAAAGACTCAATGCAGGGCCTCAGAACCCATGGTTTGGTTATCTTTAGCTCACTGTGCTTACACACTTTATTATTGTTTCTATTGTATGTTTGTAATGTTTCCGTCTCAAAGGCCAGTTGACCTCACAGTGGACATTAAAATATTCTTCCTTCCTTCCTTCCTTCCTAAATATATTTTGATCCAACCCATTTCCAACAACGAATTTATTTAGTAGAGCATTTGTGCTGCTGCACTTTCTCAAATTATAAGCTATTTCAGGTATGGACTTGAACATTTTACGCAATGCTTTCTTGACCCCATGTTGATTTCCTTTGATTTAACTCTACTTTCTAAAATACATCCATTCAGCTTGAGCTGAGGGACCAAAGATGTGAAAAGAAAGTGAAACACCATGATGCATCGGCCATGATTTTCAATTATAATGCTAGTAGCAAATTTTTATTTATGCAAAAAGATGGAATACAAAATGGAAAGAAGAACAAAATTGGTGGTGGTCTTTTTGTTCTTTGCTCGCTAGGAAAAAAAGAAAGAAAAGATGATTTTTATTGTCCACTGAGACCAATCGGCCTATGGGATCCAGAAGGAGCGCAACAAACTTATTACTGTCCGGGTTAAAAAAACCCCACCCCGAAGGGTTTTCGAGGGAAAAACCGTGGCAGTAATAAGAATGATGTCAAACTGTACAAGTATACATCATCATGAAATAAATGTATATATACATGTCAAGTGTATGCCCGAGGACATAGCTATCCATGATCTCCTGAAGGTATGATCCCAGCACCCGTATGGAAGCCGTACTCAATGTCACATGTAGGGGTTGGCCAGGCCTGACCAACTCAGCATAGCGCGTCCGGATTTGGTCATATGTTGGGTAGCTTTGAAGGGCATGAGATTCATCCTCAATGACTCCCATTTGGCAACATTGACAAAGCCTGTCCTGGCGTGGCTCACTAATCCATCTGCCCGTCTCAATTCGAAGATGGTGTGCCCTTGTGCGAATGGAGGCAATGAGTCTGCGCCTTTTCATAGTAGTGGGTACGCAGGTAGCATTGCGGGCCTCATTCCAATGTGGGATTTATGTGGCGCTGGTAGTGTGCTGTCTTGACCTGTTCAAGGGCACTGGCATCCCAAAGCTTGCTGAGGAAGCAAGCGTCAAGATATTGCCTCAAGCTATGGCGATCTGCTTCTATTTGCACATGTATGCACCTGTGCTCTTGCACATTCTATCTAGCCAACCATTGAGCTCTCTTTTCCCTCCAACAAACCTTGAGGCACTGCGGCCCCATTGCCATGTTATAAGCTAGGTTAGAGAGACGAGCATCGTCCATATTTACCACCTTCTGAAAATAGAAAACGTGGCGATCAAGGGCCGCCCTCTGAAGAGCCAAGAATCCCGTTTCTTGCAGCAAAATTTGATATGGGACTGTGGACTTCACCCCTAGTGCTCGTACCAAGAAGGCTTTCTGCACCTGCTCCAAGTCATACTACTGGGCCCCATACTTCAAACACGTATAAAAGGACAGGCTTCACTAAGACCTTGAACAGGTGTGACTGATGGGCCCAATCATACAACTCTGCTCTATGACTATTGTTTTGCATTGCATATAGTGCCTTCGGCCGTAGATCACTCGTGAAAGTAAGGATGTGTCCCAGTGCATAGTAGAAGGAAACTCCACTCCCAAATATTTGTATATGGGTGCTACTTCCACATTCTGCCCTCGGTAACTGAAGGACGGGATCCTCGACTGACGTGAAGATGATATGAGAACCACCTTAGTCTTGGCCAGGTTGACGCGTATATCAGTCGCTTGGCATAATGTGTCCAGGGCATCGAGATGGCGTTGCATGTCTGCTGGTGTGTAAGCTAGGAGGTCCACATCATCAGCATATATTAACTGCCTGATGATCTGGTGCAGAAGGTGAGCTCCGTCGCCCCCATTATCAGCAAGCCAGCTCTCCAACTGATCAATGTAAAGCCCAAACAATGTTGGGGAGAGATGCCGCAAACTTTCTAGGAATTTTCTTCTTTCTGGGTCGTTGAACCATAATTCAATAGATCTAACGATCAAAGATGACGTGCAATGAAAGGTGGCAAGCTAGACATCTAAGAATTGTTGCCTGCGAACAAGTTACCTCGTGAGACAGATCATATATCATGTGCTATATTCATAATTTTTATCTCGTCCAGCTGTCCCCTCAACCTTGGTGAATTTGCCTGCGGACAATAGGAATGGACCCCATGGCATTGATTTTTATTATGAAGCCTTATTTTTGCACCACACCAGCAGACAATAGAACAATATCTATCAGGCGTGTGGTGTCATTGGAATAGACACGAATACCTAAATAGATAAGTAAATTGGGGAATCCAAAAAAGTAATGGTCAAAGCTTAAAAGGAAGCACATCCGTAGCAAGATAGATGATCCGATTACCTCTTCTATGCGGATCAGACTTCAGAAAGATCAGACCTCCTTTCTGTGATGGATAGAATTTGTTCTCTGTGATATTGGATGATCTGTTGTACTGAAGGACTTCTATCTTTAAACACCAATTAAGGCGCATAGAAATGGATGTGGTTAATGACGAGGAAGCTGTGGTCGCAATAGAAGGAGATGATCTTCACGAGCCCCTTGTCAAGAAAAGTTCTTTCATTGGTGGCCACATGCCTCTTACTAGAGGAATATCACACTTGGGGCTGATTGAGACGGATGTTACATTTCTAGAAAGTCTAGACTACGAGTAAGTTCCTAGCGTCCATGTATGATTGCTACTTTGCTTGATCCTGTAAATCGAACTGTTTGCTTACATGCAGGATTATTGAGAATGATTTATTCAAACAAGATTGGAGAGCTAGGACAAAGCAGGAGGTGTTTCAGTACGTAATTCTCAAATGGACGTTTGCGTGCATTGTGGGGATTGGGACCGGTTTCACTGCTTGGTTTATCAATCTGGCAACAGAAAATATTGCTGGCGCAAAAAGTCTTCTTATTGGCAGTTATATGCAATCCAATCAGTGAGTGGAATAATAGTTTTTTTATAACAAAGCAAGGGTGGTAGTGTGTTTAAGACTGCTATATATTGATTTGTGAAAGGAATCTAGAATGATCAGTATTTATAGCTCCCTTAGTGTTATGGAAACCAGTTACGTTTGGCGCACACAGTTAGAATCGTGGAATCATTGGACTAGAGTAAATATTTGGAAAGAGAAGTATATGCAGAGGTAAGTCGAAGTTGATAGAGCAATAGGAAGCGAGACAAGTAAGTAACACACAGAGAAGATGACCTAGAACTAGATATATTTCCCCTTCTTTCCCTTCTTCTTCTTTCCTTGAATATTTTACAGATTACATTTTTTTCTTCGAATATGTCGTACGATAAAAACTATGGAAAAAAAACAACATTGTCTAAGTAATTAGCCACCTCACAAGAGGAGTGAAGCCTACGAGGATGCATGCCAGTGTCACACAATCAAACTTCCTACGAGGATGTAAACACATGGTTTAAGAAAGGATAAACATATTAAGAGTTTGCAATATCTTGTGGACTATGTAGGATCCTTATTGCATGCCAGATAAAATATCAGGGCATTTAAACCTAGAAGCAGAGAACACTTACGATATGATGCTATGATGCAGGCACTTCATGGCTTTCATTGTGTTTGCTGCGATCAATGTTGTCCTAGTTCTTCTATCTGCTATTCTATGCATTTTTGTTGCTCCAGCTGCAGCAGGATCTGGAATTCCTGAAGTTAAGGCTTATCTGAATGGTGTGGACGCTCCTGCAGTCTTAGCAGTCAATACATTGGTTGTAAAGGTATTTGCATTAGTCCATTTGTAACTAGTCTCCTAGGCAGCTTATCTAGCAATTTAATAAGATAAAGAGCTTTTCATTACAATCACTGAACTACTAAGTATTGTTTATATTTAAGATATATATCTGAGAGTTAGACAGCATAAGTATTGATGTATGCTCTATCATTTGTTGATTTGATAAACTTGAAGTCACCCTTCTGATGGTTACAGGTTATTGGAAGCATACTTGCCGTATCCTCAGGGCTTTTTCTAGGTAAAGAGGGCCCTATGGTCCATACAGGTGCTTGTATTGCAGCTTTTCTTGCACAGGGTGGATCTAAACGTTATCGAATGGCTTGGAAATGGCTACGACTTTTTAAAAATGATAGAGATCGCCGAGATCTTGTAACATGCGGTTCTGCAGCTGGAGTGGCTGCAGCGTTTCGGGCACCACTTGGGGGGGTTCTGTTTGCACTAGAAGAAATAACCTCATGGTAATGCACATCAATCCTCAACAAAATGGCAGAAGGGCAATCGGATTGTAACTAATTAGTTGTTTAAGCTTGGTGGACAATATGTTTTAATGGAGATCCAAGATTAAGAATATAACCGTTGGCAATTGGGGCTATGTAACTGGTAGCTTATTTTGAGGCTCCCTTTGATCAGGAAGTTGGTAAAAATTACTTTTCTTAGTAGGTTAGTGTAATTTTGAGGGAAATATTGTGCCACACCTTGGGGTCTTCTGTTAGCCGTCGAAGATGCATGGTAGTATAGTCCTAGCACTCTACTGTAACTTTATCACACTTTTATGCAGGTGGCGAAGCTCTTTGTTGTGGAGGACTTTCTTCACTACAGCAGTGGTGGCTGTAGTCCTTCAGATAGGCCGTAGTATTTGCAAGCAAGGCAAATGTGGACTGTTTGGAGAGGGTGGATTGATTATGTTTGATATCGATGGTGCCTACACATACTTTGAGCTCAGTGATTTACTTCTTGTTCTTGTCCTGGGAATCGGTGGAGGCATTTTAGGCAGTCTTTTTAACACGCTCAATACAAAATTTTCAACCTTTTTTGCCGAGTGGCTTAACAGGTATGGATCTTAAATTCAATTTATTATCTCTTAAACAAAGTCCATAATTTCTTATTTGGGGAATCAGGAAAGGAGCTTTTGCAAAAATAGCACAAGCATGCATTCTGTCCCTCATTACATCAGCATGCTGCTTTGGTCTGCCATGGGTTGCACCATGCAGGGATTGTCCCAACCTCTCTGATCTTCCATATGAGTGCCCAACATATGGGCGTTCTGGAAATTTCAAAAATTTCAATTGTCCTGCTGGACAATACAATGATTTGGCAGGACTATTTTTTGCAACAAAGGATGATGCTGTCAAAAACATATTCAGTACAGGAACATCTCGGGAATATCATTATATCTCTGTTTTGACATTTCTTGTTGGAGCCTATATTCTCTCGCTAACAACATACGGTGTATCAGTTCCCTCGGGGCTGTTTATTCCAGTAATTTTGAATGGGGCAACATTTGGTCGCCTTGTAGGTATGCTCTTTTCATCATACAACATACAGAACGTTGACGAGGGTCTTTGTGCTGTGCTTGGAGCAGCATCTTTCCTTGGAGGATCTATGCGAATGACTGTTGCACTTTGTGTTATTCTGCTTGAGCTTACAAACTTGGGTCTATCCATGCTTCCCATGATGATGCTGGTTCTTCTTATCTCCAAAACCGTGGGGGATCTATTTAATATAGCAATCTACGACTTGTATATACGAATGAAAGGATTTCCTATTCTTGAAATGAATCCAGAGCCATTTATGCACCAGTTAACTGTTAAGGATGCAATTACTCGTCCTTTGGTGAAATTCAATTTGGTGGAGCAAGTGGGAAATATTTATATGACACTGAGCAATTCTAGTCATAATGCATATCCCGTAATCGATGGTCCTTCCCTTTCTGAAAAGACTGTATTTTGTGGTTTAGTGCTACGTTCACATTTGTTAGTTCTTTTGGCAAACAAAGAGTTTCAAGCTTCAAGCAGCTCAGAAAGAAAGAATAGCTGCATAAACTTCTCAAGCTTGTCTGCACTAGACTTTGCAAAACCTGCATCTGGGAAAGGGATCAGAATTGAAGATATTGATCTGAGTAGTGAGGAGATGCAAATGTTTGTAGATCTGCAGCCAATTATCAACACATCTCCATATACAGTCCTTGAGAATATGTCTTTAGCAAAAGCCTATACTCTCTTTCGCCAGTTGGGATTACGGCACCTATGTGTTATGCCCAAGACATCACAGGTAAGTACGATATCCCGATTGTTTTCCTCATACATTCACTATGATAACTGGGCCTATCTTATGACAAAATGCAGGGGGATCCTATTCTCGGAATTTTAACACGACATGCTTTCCTTCCTGCCACTATTGTCAGGCGGTTTCCTCATATCAAAACCAAACCCAAAGCCTTTACATCTATCCCAAAGAAAAGCAATCTTTTGTGACATCTAGGTGAGAGATTATATTATATTCCTTCATTCAATCAACCATTCTTTTTACTACCTTCCAGTTTGTGGGGAGACAAGGTCGGTCTATTGACAACCCTTCTTCGTGCAATTTTGCATTGAGGCTCTAAATTGATTATTTCTTAGGGATTTATTTTTTGTATACAGGACCTCATTTTTTATTTTCCAGATTATATATTTGGACTAATAATATAAATGGAAAGCTGCAGCCTTGCTTTTGTGTCAATCCCCTTCCTTCCCCTTTTCTCTTTATATATTTTTGGCAATCAAGGTAGGAATTATATCATATACAAGAATTTACGGAGCCAGCGCCAATGCATGGGTGGATTTTTGTGGTAGAGACATATGTAATAAGGAAAATTGTTAACAGAGCTGCACATGCATTGAGACCCAGATTTCACTAGACTGATAGGTTGTAAAAGTGTGGGAATCAGCAGCAGATTTCCCTGCATTTGTCGACCATCCGCAAGGCAACATCTCCCATCACAAAAAATCCTTATAACTGACTCCACCTTGCAGTCGAATCCCAACAATAGGTGTTAGTCGCTTATTTGTTTCTCGTGGATTCGTCCTCATAGCAACTGCCAGCCTAATGGAATTTGGGCCTAAGTATCAAGCAAGATGGGATCATGTTATGGCTCAAAGGAAATCTGAATAAGAGACGTTAAACTTAAGCACAAAGGTGGGATCCTTTTAATTGTTAAAACTCGTACCCACAAAAATGGGATCCTTTCAATGGTTAAAACTAGAAATAAAGATTGGCCGCAAAGCATGGTTGTTACCCTAGGTTGTTTGTTGTAGTACCTAACATGTTATCTTAGGGATATATTTAAAATAATGTAATGGGTGTAGGCATCGAAAATATTCTCTAAAGGAGTAATTTAGTTTTAATGGTTTAAATATCATGTAGTAAAAAGGTGAGCACCCGATAAGCGGGTAGCTCCCTAATGATGGCTTGCGAACATAGGGATGCAGTGGTAGAATCCGGGAGACCGGAAGGCTGAAAGGCTTCCAAGTGAATGCGAAGGAAGCAGATTGAAATTAAAACCTTAATCAGGCTGCAAAATTTGTTTGACGTAAGCACATACATATGAGAAATTCAGAGGATCAAGAAGCGGCTTTCCAAATAGAGAAAGTTTTTTAATTTTGAACTGAATTGCTTAGCTTTGAGTGCTATCAGAAACACGGAAAGCAACATCAAAATATTAGTTCGCAGATCCAACAGAAATTTAAAACCCAATTGTGTTAGCTTTGACTGATTTAACTGAACAGGGCGGAAGGAAGAACAGATAAAATCGGAGCAGAAAATCCACATATTCTGCGGAAAAAGACCCACGAATTATTCAAGAAAGCCACTGAGAAATCAAATATATCTAATAAACCCACCAATCAAGCCGATGAATTCACAAAATAGTACAGAAACCTACGAATCTCATGAAATACTCACAAATTCATCATAAAAAATCCATGAATTTGGGGAGGAACCCTACTAATTAGACTGAGGAATCAAGGAACCCATGAATTTAGATGAAAAACGCAGAAAATGGGATCTGAGTTCAAGATCTTCTAGAGCCGTTTGCTGTTTCAAAAAGAAGAGTTTAGGTGAGTACTCTTCATTTGTTTTGGGTGCTTGAAAACGAGGATCCACATTAAATTACATGGAGTCTGTGAATCAACTACTTGACTTTTATGCCTGCAAAGTAAAAGCGCAGGTAGAAACAGCCTAAATCGACAGATTTCCAGTGATAATTTGGAGATCTCCCTCTCTATATGGCAACATACTCAAAAAATACAGGCTTTTTTTTGCTGTTACCGGATAGAAAATTCTCAGACTTTAAGTTTCGGTGGATAATTTTAGACCTTTGGCAAGTCCAGCCACAGTTGTGCCGTAGAAATCTCTGGCCAAAGTCACCTGTGAATTTGTATGACTCACTTTAGAGCATTTTTGCCCTTTGTAAATATTTAATGGCAGATAAATAACTTGGAATTAAACCGACCCGGTAGCTTCTTTTCCTTGAATGTGCCTCTACTCCAAATTTGTATCCCTTCATTTTCTTCAAGAATTGGTCTCAGGATAAGAACCCGTGATGAGAAATCCATGGAAGGACAACTGCTTCCCATCATGAACACTTGAGAACGACATAATCAGAAAGGGGAACAAATATATATACTTCCATTAATCCTTTTTTATTTTTCCAAGCCCAAAGGCGGCAAAACCCACTTATAAATTTCGAGCTCAATTTCTAACTTATTCCTGATCTTTCCAAATTTGAAAAACAGGCACGATACTAAAAAATCTCTTCACACAACCATGATTCATCTTTAAAACTCGACATCCGCAGGCAAAACAAAGACCAATTACGACTCCGATCTTCAGAGAATTAGCAAAAGGGATGGGCAAGATAAAGATAGACGGCCGAGGTCTTTAGCCCTTTACTGTTTTGTTACCCATGGCCACGTTTTGCCGGAAAGTCGCCGGGAACAGCATGCTAAAAAGTCACTAATTCCAAAATTTTTAGAAGGGTTGCCTAACCCCCCCCCCGCACAAAAGGCTGCAATTCTAGCTATGCCACGTGTCCTACCACGTCACCCAAAATCAATTTGAGCCGTCCGATTCTCTAATTTTGAATCGTACGGCCAGGGAAATTAGAAAACTCTGAAAATTCTCTGTCGTGCCTTTCGCAACTCGGCTATGGCAGATCCGGATGGCGACGGCCGTGTTTCTGTTTCTTGCTATGGCGGTGGCATAGCTCTTGAGCTCTGCTTGGCACTGCCTTGAGGTACATGCCTTCTGCGTGAACTGCTAACAAAATAGTATTTTGCTTTTCTTTATTTTACTAAGAACAGTATTGATTTTGGGAGGATGTTGTGCCAGATTCTGCCTGGCTTTGTGCTTTTATTTTAGTCTTGGCAAAATTCTAGAACGAATTCTAAAATTTGTGCTGAGATACTTAGAACAGTTTCTAAATGTCACCAGATGCCAGAGCGATGCTAGCTTGTGAACAAGTAAAATACTGGAACAGGTGCCCAATCTTTTTCTGAATTTGAATTGCATATTGTGTTTAGTGTTGGTTGTCATAATGCTAGATATGGATGCTTAGAAAATGCTCAAGCTGTACAACCTATCAATTCATAGGGAAAGAAACACGTTTTATTTTGAAAATGGAAATGAGCAGATATTAGTATCCAGACAATTGACATCCATTCAGTTCAATGAAAAATGGTAGGGTTCATGCTTGTTGTTTCATTGGACATGCGACAGTTCAAATATCTATGGCAGGATGTAAAATAAGTTTTTTCAAAAGGGAAAGCTTTTAGATTTGTTAGACCTCAATCCCTCAGTATCATTTTCATTTTAGTTTCTCCCATTCTTGTCGATAGTAGCTTGGCATATGTTTTTCATGAGCTTCTTCCTACCAATCTCTGTCCAATCTAACTCTAGCCATTTTTTTTGCACATGACTTAACAAGCTTTTATCTTATGAAGGAACTGATTTTACTGAATTGAATGCTGGATTTGCTTATCTTTGTGATGTGAGTTACTAGTTTGTATTTATTTTTTGTAGACTAATTTCCATTTCCAATACCTATTGCCTTAATCTACCTTTTTCTAATTTGTCCTGTTTGAAGAACAATATCTCGAATTCGCTCTCTCTTACACTTAATGCAATTTGGCAGAGATATTCTGTATCCTATATTGTTGAGGAGAAGAGTTCTCTGCTAGACCATTTCCTTATATGAGCATGAGCTTTCGGCTACTGCAATAACATGAATAGAGTACTGGTCTCCAATTTCTGTGAATCAAGTGTACAGTAAAGGTACTTTTTGCATTTTGTATTGCATGTTCATATAAACAAACGTTCAGGAATTTGGCATATCCATGGCAGTGGTCATTTGCATGCATTCTAGCTAGAGCCAATAATTTTGTGGCTCCATTGCTAATGCCCTTTGTGCTGGCATTTAGTTATTTCACCAAGTTATGATACTGCTCTGGGAAAAATCCTTTCAAATATTTCATTTCGCCCTTCTTTGTAATGCTAATTATTCAAGTGCAAGTACCTGAGAACTAACATCAAGGATTCTTATCTCAAAGCCACTAGGATTGCTACTTTTCTTCAGTCATTCATCCTTTTTTCCCAGCCAGTCTTACTATATTTTTATTTCTGTCTAATTAACTGAAGGTCTAAGATCCCAAAGAGGCATGAAAGTGTTTCTTAAACATGCTTATCGTTTGTTTCTACTTATGTGGCCCATTCTGTTGACATCTCAAAAAAGAACCATTCTTATGGCAGTATATCCAGTCCAAATTAGAGAAGTTCCACCTATAGGAAGTTCATTTAACTTTGATTTGTGTGTGTTGCAGAAACCATATGAGGAAGGCACAATCCAAGCCTAAAGTCTAAGGAAAAATGGTAGCTGCTCTCTAAACCCAGAGGAGCTAGATTTATTTTTAGCTGCATGTGGTTTCACATACCCAGCCCCGATTTACATTACCAAGAAGGTACTAAATTATAAATTGACAAATTTGTGTCATAAGTTTCTAACAGCTCTCTGCTCTCTGCATTTTAAAGGAACTTATGGAAGGGAACAAAAGATAAAATCACTCAAGCAATTGTTGCCTTATGTTGATAACAATTCGATACTTGCAACAAAGGACGAATTAAAGTCATTTCTTCAATTTTCTCATCAACTTGCTGGACTTGATTTTGTTATACGCCTTAACAGTAATGTTTTCATGTCTAATGCAGCTGGAAACTTTCCAAACATTTGTGTCATTTCTCAATCTTGTATGTGTCTACTATGGATAAACATTACATAGGATGTTATGAGTTTATCTTGAAATTCTGATTTAGTTAAGTTACTGATATTCCTTCATTATTGTGCAAGACCGGACAAAAAACACTTTTTGGCCCCAAGAAATTCATTCATTTTGACAAGACTTATCTTGCAAATCTTTTCTCTAACACTTCCTTGACTTAGAAAGATTTTTCTGCAAAAGCTGTTGTTGCACATCAGCTGAAAAAAGGTGCACCCCATTGTATGTGTCAAATTAAACCACAAACCTAAATTTCGCATCCCATTGTATTGTCAAATTAAACCTCAAACTTAAATTTTTGAAGCTCAAACTTGACATAATTTGCATGGTGGGATTGCAAATAATGAAAGGAATATCCTTGTTTAATCTTGTACGTTATCAATACGAACTCCAATACCAATTTCTCTTTATAGCCTCATGTGTTTGAATGTTTTTCTTTTTGATACGCAATGTTTTCCTTAGTTGGATCAAATTTATGTGTGTCTTTCATAGCTAATTTAAGAAGAATTAAGAACACTAAATTCAAAGGTGCAACATCAACCTATTTGCCTTCTGCTTCTTGGATGTGGATTGTTGGAAGGGCTCAAAAAACAGTGCTGCTCACAATTGTGGATTCTTTGTTAGATAGAATATTCATTGCAAAATGGCAAATTGGATGCTTATTGGTCCAATCTTGCAATATGTATCTATTTGGCATGTGATGTAATTTACATGGAAAAAAATTGGTATGAATGCTATATTGGCCAAGCTATAAGATATTCTTGCTGACCCAAAGGTTAAAAACCTTGAAAAAAAATCTAGTATATTTTGCTTTTTCTCCCTTTCTATGAGAAGTACAACCAACTTAAAGAAAAGCATTCTCCTTTGTTATCCAAACTTGAAAACATGTATTATATACACTCTACAAACGTGAACAAAAGATACAAACGTGACATTGTCACCTCTATTATCTACTACAATTCTTGGTTTTCTATATATGTCTTCAAAGTCCCTTTAATTTCTTTTTTATTTTCACACTATAGGTTAGAAAGAACCAAACTGGTAATGATGTTTGCAATGTGAATTCTCAAGATCGTCACAACATAAGAAGATTAAATGTGTTTATAGGCCTCTGATTTAAATTGTTTTCGCTTCTGGCTGCTGCAATAAATCTCATTCCTGATATTAAAGACCCAATAGAATTTTCATGATTTCGGGACAACTATTTGTTTGTGTGTAATCTAGGTAGCCCCAGAGCCTGACTAGCACTATATGGCACTATAAGGCCATTGTTTAAATAGTTTAAACAATAGTTTAAATAAACCATTGTTCTATTCTCTCATCATATTTTTACCCATGGCATAAAATATGTTATTGCCCCCAATGCCTTAGACCTGTTTACCACAAAGAAACTAGCATTGACAATTATACATTGGAATTTTCGTCATCCCATGTAATGTAAAAAATTGCATTTAAGCTCAATAAATAATAAAATTTTCTAGCATGAATTTCCAAGATTGCAACATACATTTCCATTCCTTCGTAATAATGAGTTGTTCTCTTAAATCTATAGGGTTAAATGCTCACCTTTGTCTTTAAAAGTGCAAGATTCGAAAAATGAAGCCCATTAATATTTGGCAATAAAATGCACATACACCTCACAAGCCATTAACATCTTCAACTTATGAAGTTAATGTATTACTATTTCAGTAACATGTAGCAGGCTCCAAAGGCCATTGCACTAGATTCTAGAAAGACTTTATGCAATCCCAACGCACTAACCAACCCAACCCTACATGTCACGTCGTTTTATTTCATAATTTCCCATTTCTTCTCAGATACCAAAATTTCTTTGAACTTGAAGGGTTGCCACGCAAATTGTTATAGCCATTCAAAACAGTGTTATACTCCCGTATAAATTGCTTTTCTAATATGTTCGCCTCGTCTCGATTGGCGGCATGACCCAATATCTCAAATTGGAACATGTTCAAAATGCATCCATACTTCTCAACATCTTTAGCCATTTTCTTATTTGGCTTCTTCATATGTTGTTTCATATGTTTCCAAGGATTCGACGATTGCCCTATATATTTCATCCCCCTCCCCACACATGTAATGCAATAGATATAAATAGGTTTCAATATCATGCACTCATTATCTGCAAAAGCAAAATTTTGCATGTATAAATAATAAAGAAGCTGGTGCTACAGAACGAAAAATTGCATCCTATTATTATCTATGAAAACATTATCAAACATTATCATTATCATTGTCATTATATCATTACCAAACGCATCGTTCGTAAAACTATAATTGGGTTACATCAAGTGTTACCAACGCCTGTTGGGCTCGAAAAATCTTTGTTCCCGAAAAGCTCGACCGCAATTACGGGATTAATTTGATAGGTAACTTTCTCTATTGTCATCGGATTTTTTGCCTTATGGTCATGCCCATACATTTGCATTAATCTTGACATCAACCTCGCTGGCTTTGACTGCTTTTGCATCTCCATCAATTCGAAATAGTCACATTGTAACCAAAGTACAAAGATTGCACATTGGTAACCGTTAACGCTTTGGTAATACTACCCAACAACTCGGTAGCCTCATCCTTCCCCAAAGCATCGTAATCGCACTCAACATTTTGCGACCTTAAAAGAACTTCAAGAAACCACGCAAATGACAACCAAGTCGTGATTAACACAACCAAAATTCAAAAGAGGGAAGAAAAAGAAACCATCATTGGCGCATACCATCAAGGGGCCGTCATTTGTTCTCCTTTGTAAGACTCCGCCCTCTTCTTCTTTGCCAAATCGGTAAACTCATCCATCTCCTTCTTCGCCTCCCAACCTTTTATGTACGCCTCTCGTTCCATGCCGCACAAATTCAAATGTCGCATGTGAGCACTGCCTAGAGTAAACCTTTTGGAGCTCGATGAGGCCGGCGCAGGAGATGATTGTTTAATCTCTTCTAGTAAAAGCTCCCAAGCCTAATCATGTTTCACACAAAGAGAATAAGAACAAATAGAAATTCCACATGTGAGACCCCATGGAAAAAAAATACGTACTAAACAAAACCTCGTTTGGTAGCCTTCCTCTTTTTTTCGATCTCGACGACGCTTAGAGTTGGTCTTCGGAGGGGCCATGTATAAGGCAAGGCACACTAAAAACAAACTGCGAAAGAGGACTTGAACTGACTAGGATAAGAAATAGAAGGCCTATTGCATGAACATATATAGGAAAATAGAGAGGGAAAAAGGCCACACTAGCTAATTATAAAGATAGACCATTAAACCATTGGAGTTTAAAAAAAAGGGCATTTATGGGCGTGGCTGATAACGGGCCGCGAGCCCTTCAGCCGAATTATCCCAAAAACGTATCAGAGTTCCAGAAACTTCCGGATTTGAGGAAAAGGCAGATCTGGCCGTGCAGAAAAGGTAAATCCAGGATATTTTAAGTCGAATCCTAGATATTTCTGTCTATTCGCCCTTTTATCAGATATTTGTAGCCAACAAAGGTCAAATCCGGAAATAGGTTTCTTACCTTATAAATACAGCCGTTGTTTTCAATCAAAACAAGGAAATCCGGCTCAAAACTCCAGATAATCCTCTGCCCTGCTCAAGTAAACGATCAGCTAATCTCTTCTTAGTGCTGCAATGATCTGCAGCAGTTTTAAAAGATCTTGTTTGCTTCTTTCAGTTCATTTGGAGGCCTACTAAATTCGCATCTTCCACACCCTGGAGCTCTAAAGGCCGTCACCTTCTCTTTTTTTTTGCACTGATCTGTAGCACTTTAAAAAGATCTTGTTTGTAGGACCTTCAACGATTCAAAGAACAAATCATGGCGGTGGAGGCAATGAGAATCAGGTTAGATTGTACAATTTTATTCTTCTTGTATTTTATCTGGCTAGGTCTAGCTCTGCCTATTCCATTTCTTATCTACTTGCCCTTTCACACCAGGTGAGTCCAGAACCATCTTGTCTAATGACATCTGGACAGATTCAGGTTGCTCCTCCAGAGTAGTAATAGCCACATCTGCTTCACTTCCATCTTTGCCTCCAAGAGCCTGTAACCTGCTTATTTCGTCTCTTAAAGAAGCACTTATGCTTTTGGAGATCAAGCTCCTCCTAAGTTCAGCATGATTCACGTCATTCTTAATAGTTGCTCTGCCCTGCTCAAGTAAACGACTACTGAAATTCCGATTGGTCTCTGCATCTCAGCATCAGTTGGATGACATTGCACTTATCCCAGAATCTAAAGTGTTTTCATAAGGAAGAGCTTACTATTGCAAAACCTGCCAGGGCAATACTTTGAAGCTATTAGGTGAACCATTTGCAGTTCTTCCCTGTCAAAAATTTCATCTGTTCCTTTAGCCTTGGATTATTCTAGCATTGCATACTACGTCCTCAAGTACGCGACGAAGCTCGAGCCGCACGGCCACCTCAACCTGAACGGAGAAGACATCCTGAGGCTCGGGCTCCCGGACATAGACAAAACGAAGGCGAGGCTGCTGTCTTCAATGCTGCTCTCCAAGCCGATCTCGCCCACCGAAGCCGCGCTGGCGTGCCTCCAAATACCAACCATATGGAGATCGGACGAAGTCCACCGCCGACTCTCCCCGCCGTCGACGGAGAGCCTCGCCTCTCATTGGCGGCATGCCAACGCTCCACCCCATAGACCACTACGCAGCAAGGCCCCCCGACATGGAGGGCGTAACATACAAGCAGTTCTGGCGCTCGTACGCCGTCGAGCCAGCCACCTCCGCCAAAGGCTTGAGCCACGCCCCCACCCGACACTAGGCCACCAAGATCATCCTTACAAACCAATCGGTACCTTCACCTACCACCCCGTCCACCATACCGAAGAGTTCTGCTACAACATCCTCCTCGACAAAATCCCGTTCAGATCGGAAGCCGAGCTCCTCTCCCCGAACAACCACGCGCAGTCCCTACGGCTGGAATGCCAGCTCCGGCACCTGCTGACAAGCGAAGACGACATCCTCGCCCACGTCCAAGAATACGCCGAGTACCACCTCCTCGACAACGCAGGAGCAAAGAATTCGGCCGACGCGATACTCAGAACGCCCGTAAGCTCAACACGCGAAGCGGCTCGCCAAACGTGTGAGGAAGACCGACAACCTCACGCCAGCGACCAGGAAGGCCGAGAAGAGACAGCCAGTTTTAACGCATCCTTCACCCCGACGGGGCCGCCACACTCGCCTCGGGCCGAAAGCAAGCACACGCCTACGGTTTATCACGAGAAGCGCACGGGTTCCACGTCATATCGGGCACGCCGGGATCCGGAAAGACCTTCCTGACGACGCGATGATACAAAGACTTCATCGCCAGGAAAAGTGGTGTTGGCCACCTGACCACCGGATGGCCGATCAAAGCCGTGGAGGGGGGCTGACCACCGCCGCACTACCAATTAGCAATCCCGTGTAACCACACAAACTCAAACGCCCAAAAAGATGCGCTTAACGGCACGGCCCTCAAGCAGTGCGCTTAAAAGCGGGTCTAACAAAATCGCACAATGGGGACGTGAGGCACCAACAGATCCAGGCGTTCTTCTAGTTTTTTTTTTCTAGTAATCATATATATAGGAAGGATATGATGCTTTATCCTCGAGGTTTCGAGGATGAATATATCAATTGTAACCTTTTAGACATTTTGGCTGCAGCAGAGGAATTTTCTTCTTGGTTTAACTATCTAAGGTCTGGCAATTTGTTTGTTAACTACTAACATAAAAGTTGTCATCATATAGACAAGACTGTTAATAAAAGCCTTTTTGGATTGCCCTAGGGGGCAATCTGGGTGGGTCTACAGTTGAAGTTGTCGCTTGGAATTTTGAGTTAAGGCTACGTTCTCATGAGCCTAACCGAACTTCGATATTCAACGGTGTCAACCGCAGCTCTTAGAAATCCTCCGCCATTCAACTTTTTTGAAGTCAGGTGAACGCATGGGAACGTACCCCTATATTCCAGGGTGGGGGTTACTTTTGAAGTGGTTTAAAAGAAATAAACAGTTTGATATCTTGGATGTCGTGCTTGGGCACAAAAAGGAGTGAAGAAGCTAAGGGAAGGCTTCGTCTTTTAGAAGAGTGAATATCATTCATTGGATTGTACTTTATTATAGGATCTCACTTGTCTGTCAGTGTGGTGCTTGGGCACAAAAAGAAGTGAAGAAGCTAAGGAAAGGCTTCATCTTTTAGAAGAGTGAATACCAGATTACGAGGCTGATACTTAGGTCATTCAAGGTATCTACTCACTTGAAACATCGATGCTAATAACATGATGCAATTTCCTTACCCACTTAAACGTCGATACATAACATGATTTAACATTGTTGTTGGGCTCATTGTGGCGAGGTAATTCCATGGGAAACCTCCGACACCTAGATGACTAGTTGATGTAGCCACCAAGGGGTAGGAAAACCCTCTATCTATGCAGCTAGTTGATGTAGCCACCAAAGGGTAGAATCAGAGTGATTGTTTGTGGTGGCCATAAAAAATTTCAGCCCAAAATTTACCCAAAATAAACTTTGGCATAAAAATCTAAAGAATTTTAACCACATTGGTTTAATCGTATAGTATCATCCAATTTCTCTACTCACTTAACACTAGAATGGTCAGGTGATGGACCAGAAATGGTCCATTTGTGGTGTCCACTTTAAAATTCATATAAAAACAATGGTACAAAAAATCTACTCGAAACCCTTCCTAGGAGTTCATATATGGCAGTCATGGTCCACTAGAAAAAATACCTAAAAAATATATATCATCCATTCTTGTAAGTTATGCTCTAGCAAACCTGTGGGGGTCAAGTACCAAAAGCTTCATGTGTATGTAAAGTCAAACTGGCTCTCAAAAAATGATTTTTTCAAATTTTTTCATTACCATGATATCTTTCTATACAAGACAGGAAAACAACACAAAAAAATCCAATGTCAATCCGGAAGTCCGCTAAGAAAGATAGGGTCATTCAAACATGACAGGTCAACATTGTTTTTGCCTCCTCCAACTAATTATGGTTCCTAAGTATGCTGGTAGTTTAAATACAACTACTTTTACAAGGAAATGCATTTAGAGCTAATGTTTGACATATAAGCAATTGACAAATCCCATAAAAATGTTGGCTGACCTTGAATTTGGTGTTTGAACTTTCACTTTTGGTCTCAATTTTAGGTAACTTGTAATAATGATTAATATTTTCCCATATGGAACAAAACTTACTCTATGATATCCTCCAAAAAAATCATGGTATGAAAGTTCAAAATGATATGAAACCAATGCAAAAACAAGCTCATTAAAAATGATGTCACAAGAAATCAAGAAAGGTTTCTGTACCTGAGCCCATTACTAGTCCATAGGCAATAACTTCCTTATGTTAATTGATCTCAAAGTTGAATTTTGGAATATGAATAGTTTCTGATTTCCTTTAGTAATATAAATATTTGTTAATCATAACCTTGAGATTTCGATTAGACTTTATAGCATCTATGTCTTCTATGTTTATTCTAGATTTATGCCTCGAGATGTGACTTTGAAACATCACATTCTAAAAAAAAACAAGATTGCGTAATAAACGGGAGCAAATCATCGAAACGAGAGCGAAAGAAATATTCCTTAAAGATTCCCTTATTTTTTACAAAAAAGGGGGGTAAAATGAGGTTATTAAAAAAAAGGGTGCATGAAATTGTATTTTGACCCCCCTCCCCCCCATGACTAACTTTTTTATGGAACGATAGAAATGACTTTTTTAAAGTGACTCTTTTCCTTGCAAATAGAATTTTCTTCAAGTATGTTTTCAGAGAAAACCGCCAATTTAAGAGGGTATAATATTTAACAAGAAATTGAAGTAAAGCTTGTAACTGAAATTGTAGTATTCTCAAAATGTGAAGATGAAATCTTCATATTCACATGCAAAATTTACAGTCTTTTTTTAAGACTCAGTTATGTACAAAAGTATGAGGAGTGATGAGGGAGGGATCCAACACATCATCATATTCATTTATGCCATCCTCATCACCTTCACTTCTTTCACTGTCACTCGGGGAAGTGCTTGAGTTGTCTTCCTCATCACATATCAACAGATGGTGAAGCATTGCCACCACCACTCCCTTCTTCATCCTCTTCCTCATAATTACAAGCCTTTTTAAGCAAATTGATAGTCCTTTGGCGTAGACGATTGTCAGATTTCAATTTAAAATCATAGCACAATATAGTCACGTCATTAAGGTTCAGCTCATCCCTACAATCCACTTTCTTGGACTTTCTCCCTTTTCCTTGGCTTCTCATTTCTAACTCATATCTACCTTCAAAAGCATTTTCTAAGCGTGTTGCAAACCAATGAATCTTGAGTTTAGTGACTAAGCCTTCCTCCTTGATTGTAACAAGTACTTTTGCTATCCAGAAAGGTCGACCTTTGTCATCCTCCTCAGTTGGAAGACCTTTGGCAATTTCTGTGATATTACCTTGAGGCCCATTCCTGCATCTTGGTCCGAGGTACATGACTCGATCTTCGTCTTCTTCTACTGCAGGTGCTATTGTGGCATTGTTTGGACCTGCGGTGCTGGGATTGATGGAAGGTGTTAGGCCATTGAAATGGTTCTTGCAACTGTCTTAGAGCTATGTTTTGTACAACAATTTTCTGCTCGAGAAAGAAATTTCTCCATCACATCCAATCTTCTTTAAGAAGTACTTAAAGCCTCGAGGAAATTCCATTTTCAATGGCTTTTAAGGATGTCACCGGGTACTTTTCTTCCGCTTGGACTCCTTAGGATTTTGAGTGGAAGTTGCTCAAAGACGCTCTATGAAGCAAGTGTCCGGAACATATTTAAGGAAGCGCAATCCCTCCGGGTGGACTCTAGTCCTTAGTTGTGGTGTACTTCTTCCCCTCAGAAGAAGCTTTGTCCATCCTTCAAGTAGAACTTGATGTGATGTTGAAAGGTGAGATCATTCAACTTGTTCATAGCTTGTTTCTCTGTCTGAACGTTGAGAGAAAACAAACTCTCTGAAGTTAGCAGTCTCTTTAAGAAACTCAATCACTGGAATGGGAGTATAAGAATCTTCAATAATTCGAACTAAAGTAGGAAGAGAAAAAGCTTTCTTCCTTCTAAGGCTTTAAAAACGTAAAACTGAACATTTGGTCAATCTGGATCATGAGTGTGGCCTACAAGTAAGAACTGAAGCTTCACTTTTCTAAAGATCCCCTAGCTCCACTAACATGGCACAGTAAGCAAAGAGTGTTTGATTCTTCTTCTCCCTTGTAGTATTGTCAAGTTGCAGGTAGAGCACTGGTGGTAATTGCTCTTGCTCACATAGGACCTTGTTAAGAATTTAATTGTGAGGTTCGGGTCACCATGCAAGTTTGGATACGTCAAAAATACTTTACACTTTAGACTTCCTTTGAAGACCATAGCTCCTACAAGGTGGACCTTAACAAAACATTCATCTAGCACATCTTTAGGAATGTTCAAGAAATGGGGTAGAGTAGTTTTTTTTTTATCCATTCCATCAATTACAACAGACATATATTGCAGTGGACGTTCGAGAGCTTTTTTTCTGTGCTTGACAAGCTTTCTTCTCTCTGCTGCTTGTTGTTCACGATGTCTGGCAAGGTTCTGTTGCACATTATCTGTTGAAGAATTTAGGTCAAAATATTTCTTTAAATAAGTAAGAGAGAAGAGAACTTGAGCTTACTTCTTTCGACCTCTGTCTTTGCAGTTTCTTGTTGACTCTTTAATTTCGCACACCTTGAGCAAAAACAGACATTCTGGCGGTCTCCTCGGGAATCTTTACAAGACCAATTCACTTTTCCAATACCGTGAAGTGTGAATAAGAGATGTGTTGAAACTGAGTGCAAGTCTCTTTGTATTCGTTAAAAACATCTTTTTTGGTGATGCTATCTGTCAAATAATACATGTTGCTGTTAGGCAACTTCTCACATGTTTCTCTAAAATATTTCTCCATCCATGACACAGCAGCAAGGGCATGCATGGTTCCATTCTTGGTCCACAATGATCATCAATTGCTAGGTTTTTATCCAGTCTTTTGTGAACGGTGGACAACCATAAAGCAGTTCTGGCAAACTTCTTCACGGTTAATGTAAAGCAGGCATTCTGGTCTGCCAATGTCATTGAACTGTAGTTGTCTCTAATTACTCATAATTTAGACATGTTAAATTTGTTGATGCAACCCAATGAGCAGCATTTAGATCTTAAAAGTCTCCTCATTTTGTGCTCGTCCATAAGGATTCTTCTTCTGACAGAGGAGCATGTTCTCGAACTAAAATCCACCTTGAATTTCTTGGAGAACTGAGAATGTGTAATCTCGTTGCACCTCGTTGGTGTCTTCATCTTCTTATGAGAGTTCTACTCTAGGGGTGACCTCCTATGCCCTTAGTGGTGTGCTTGTAGAGGAAAACAAACTACGTGAAGCTGTACCCGATAAGGAGGAGGTACATTGTTGAATGAAGGAAATGGGCCACAAGACGCCGTGCCAGCAAATGTTGTCGCAACTTCTTCATGAGGAGTTCGTTCAAACATGTCCCTTAGAGCCGACTGAAATTCTGCAAACCCATGTGTAACCACAAGCCAGTGAAGAGGAGTAGATGCCGCAAAGGTCGCCTTCATTTGTAGTGAAGTCATAGTGGGAGAAGCGATGGAGAATCTCGCAGTCTTTTGAGCGTGCTACATTCCTTGTTTGTGTAAGTGAAGAAAGAGAAACTACAAATGGCTGGGGTAGCCTGTTCCAAAAAATTTGCTGAGGTCGAGCCTCTGTAGTGTCGGGGGATGGTACAAAAGGTGGTGGAAGATTGCTACGTGCAACAGGTGAGGCAATGAAAGGATGTGGCAGTCGGTTTCCTACTAGACTTGGAGAGGGTTGGAAAGGTGGTGGCATTCTACTAGTTACTGGATTCGGAGTGTCTTCGAGGAGCAATAAAGACCTTGTCGAGGTAGGAGAAGCATCGGCTTACGGTTCCATCCGGCAGAGGTACTAGAGGAAACAAATGGTGCTGGAAGTTTGTTCACGAAGCGGTTAACCATCTTAAACAACTGCAAAACATTGGGGACATGTAAGTAACTCAATAAGGGTTGGGCAATTGCTATTCAAGAATACAAAAAGCTATTCCGAAATATTATTTGGTATGATGCATTTGCTGTGTGAGTGCATGAATCCTATTCCGTATCACACTAGTCCGCATCGTTCGACAAGACGATTCCACTTTACATAGAAAAAGATAATCGACAATAGTCTACCTTTAAAAGGAAAATTGAGCCGCCTCGCCTTGAGTATTCCGGGGAGATTTAGTCGCCAGAGCGAGCGCCTTCGATTCAGTTCACTGTTGCTGTATTCCGATTTACATAGAGAAAATTATGGACAGATAAGCATGTAAATACATAGTACGTCTTTTGGCTCTGTTATAGTTTACTTTTGTGGGCATTAGTGTATTTCGGAATATACTTTGCCTTTCATCATTAGAAGGGCAAAGTGTATTCCGGAAAACACTTTGGTCTTCTTGTGTGAGCAAAGTGTATTCCAGAATACACCTTCGTCTGATTAACAAAGTGTATTCTGGAATACACTTTGCTCACACAAGATATTCCGGAATACACTTTGCCTTTCGTCTGGAGGGCAATCACTTTGTTCTTCAGACAAAAGGTGAAGTGTATTCCAAAATACACTTTGCCTTTCGTCTGGAGGGCAATGTGTATTCCAGAATTCACTTTGCTTACACAAGAATGGCAAAGTGTATTCTGGAAAAAATACACTTTGCCTTTCTTGTGTAAGAAAAGTGTATTCCGGAATACACTTTGCCCTCCGCATTTAAAAGGCAAAGTGATTTTTTGGAAAATATTGTAATTTTTTTGTTGTTTTAGCTTTTACAAATCATTTTTAGTTAAATTAAAATATTTTAAAAAAGCATGCTTGTGCAACTTTTTTCCGGGCTGTTTTTCTTCTTTTTGCTTGCATTTAATGCACAAATTTGCAATTGTTATTCTGGAATACATTTTTTGTTCCTTTTCTACTCGTGACAGTGTTGTTTTAAATATTATTTTGGCAGGCAAGAAGGAAGCAAGAAAGCACTAAAGAGAGTGCTTAAGCTGTTCCAACGGCCACATCCAATGAAGCAGATTAAGGACATAGATGAGCCCTAGCTTTATTTAAAATTTTCAATCGTGAACCAAAGGTGCAGTGATAAGTACAACATTAATCGACCTTTCTTCACGTTTGCAAAAGCCCTGGGAATAAACGCTATGCCGACTCCGAGTTTGTCAATCTTGGGACAATAAAAGATGTCTCTGAGGTTGCTGGACAAGGAGGTCAAGTGGGGAGGCTATCTTTCAAGACCTCCCAGGGCTACATTGTGGTTGACATTGCAAGCTTTAGATCATCAGTGTGCAACCACAGGCATTATACAAATATATCTCCCACTACCGGAACAAACAAAGCCTAGGTTCCATTATTAGGAAGGTTTGTTTCAGTCAAAGCGAGACTTTTCTGTTAGTGAATCCGAGCATGAGGAAGAAGCTGAAGAATCTCCTTCTGCTAGTATTTCTAGGAAGGTGACAAGGACGGAAGTTTCGAGGAAGAAGTAGAGGAGCAGCCCAAAGAGCAGCCCAAAAACTTAGCGTGCCAAGAGACACTATAGCTACTAAGGGGACGTAATAAGGAGCAATCCAAATGCTCATGTGGCTCTAATTGTTGTCCTTGTTGATGAAGTAAGGCACAACCCCCAAGACTATGATCTAAAAAAATGCGTAAAACCTACACAAACTATGTCTTGGGGGGAAACCACAGCTTTAAAGCCAGAAGGCAACTGTACAAGGAAAAGAACAACCCGAGATATCTCTCGCTCTTTTATGCAAATTTCATCGCGGGCCCCAGACGAGGAAGCAAAAATCGTCGCCAATACGCACAACGCAGACAATGAGTACAAACTGAAGATGAGCTTTGTCGATAAGATAAGGTTCATGTGCAGGGAGTGCGTTATTTTCAAAGAAAAGTATGGCGAAGACCTAAAGAAACTAGCCGACTCCTTGGAGCTTAAGGAGGCGTGTGCAATAGAGTGCTACCTTATGTACGATGAGGCGAACAAATGGCAGTCACTAATAAGCCAGGACAACTGGTTCCATCTTGCCTTTAGAGATGGCAGAGTATGTTACCTTTCTCTTCCAGAAAACGTTTTGTGTGTTAGTTGCCGTTTCCCACTCTAACAGCCTTTCATTTTCGAGTGCAGATCTGGGATCTACAGAATGAAATATTCAACATGTTTGAACGGGGAGAGCCGAAGAGCAAAGGAAATGTGTCAGACAAAAAGAAGGGCTCCGACGTCCCCAAAAAAGAAATGACCATTATGGTGTGGAGGGAGATGCAGGGATTTACAGACATGGATTTGCTGGAAAGGCTCCTGCAGAACGTTGTGGATACGGACTTTATACTGGAAGAAATGTCCAAGGAGCTACACAAGTAAGTTGATATTCAAGATTCGTTTGTCCTTAACGTGTTGTATAAATTTGTTAATTTGTATTCCGGAATACCCAATCACGCCGGAGGTGTGTCAAAAGTGTATTTCGGAATACACTCCTGCTTGAACATGAAGCAAAACTGTATTCCAGAATACACTTTTGCTTTTACTGTTAAACAAAAGTGTATTCTGGAATACACTTTTGCTTCATGTTCAAGCAGGAGTGTATTCCGGCATACACTTTTGATACACCTCGGTGGTGGTTGTGTATTCCGGAATACAGTGCTAGTTTATCTTTTCTTTACTTGTTTTGTTAAGATGTTCGTGGCACACTCATTTTTGACCTTGTTGACTTTCAGCCAAAAAAATGTCATAACCTGCCAGACATGTTTAATGGAGCAGTTGAACGTGGACAGCTGGAAGAGATGTAAACAACTTTATCACATTGCTACCATTGCTACCTCCGACGAGCGTATGATTCAATACGCTCCAAATTTTGAGGGCTGGTTACGTCGCCTTCTTGTTCATTATATTTCTCTTTGTGTGCTGTTGATATGACGTTATTTCTAACAGAGCAAGAAGAAAAACAAGGACCTACCAGAGGGATTCATGCACCTGGTACGGATAGCTTGAAAGGAGAGGACGTTAGCGGATAGGGCGGATTGTAGATGTTGAGCCGTCCGACTACAAGAGGTTTTGTATGTTCGATCATAAGAACCTTTTTTCCATCATTCATGGGGACTGCACGAAGTTGGCTGGAACGATAAAGCCACAAGATTTCATGTTAGTCATATCAGACTTGCCATATGGCTTTAAGCTGAAGGATAGCCGCTTCGACGACCAACATTTCAAGAATTCAGAGTTTAATGCGTTCATCGACGGACATTAAGCAGGTTACCACAGCAAAGCATTGGCGTCTTGTTGTGTTCCATTCTAGCATGCAGGCCACACTCATGGAATCTACTTTCAAAAACCATTTTGGTTCCCCTGTGCAAGCCGGTTATGAAAATATGGTCTGGTGAGTTTTTTATTCTAGAACACAACTGTTTCTTCTTTTCGTTCAAAGTTTCGCAACATCATTGTACTTGTAACTTATTTTCTTCTTATTTTCTATTCTGGAATACGTATTTCTTATTCTGGGATATGTTTCTGCAGGTACAAAACAAACATTAACTACCATGGTGGAGGACCCAGGCTACTGAGTAAGGGTGGAATATCTCCATGTCGTTTACTGGAGTTTCGACGGGAAGTGCACTATGGAGCATTTCAAGACAGCAGCCTGCCAAAATTTTTCTGATGTTTTAGAGTTTCCAGCAATGTTATAGAAGTTGCAGGACCCAGTGCACAAGGCTGGATTGTCAATCATTACCAGAAGCCACAGAAGCTGATTAACCATCTTCTGAATATGTTCTCACATCCAGGAGATTGGGTGCTTGACGCTTTCTCTGGCTCTGGTACAACAATAGCATGTGCACTTAAAAAGGGCCGCAATTGTGTGACATGGACAAGGAGGCTGTAAACTTTATCAAGATGAGATTGTCTGCCTTACCAACTCTACCAGATGAGAATCAAGAGTTAGGCGCCAAATCATCATCAGATTTTACCAAGATGACATCCTCAGAGATACAGCCTCCATTCACAAGCTCTCTGGAAGATGAAGCTACTTTTGCAGAGCTTAAAGAAGTAGCTCTAGCTACTATGCCTGAAGAAACTGTAGACACAAACAAAGATAAAACAGTGGAAAAGGAGCAAATTGAAGAGAAGGACCAACCTGAGACAAGCAAAAAACATGAGGACTACGATTTGGATCTCTGACTTGTCTTCTGCAAGATTAATTATGATTGGCTAGAAACTATTGCCGAATTTGATGTATTAAAAAATTTTAATAATATAATTATTATTTTTTCTACCTTATTGAGATATCTTCGAATTCCTAGTTACAGTGATTGTGTACTGATGTCTGAAATTTTGCCATTTTCGAGTGCTCTTCTTCATGAATACAAGATCATCACTTTAAAAGAACCCAAAATGCAAGCTAAAATATTTTGTTCCTCTTGAAATCCCCAACTTTTTTAAAAAAGGATCAATTTTAGAGCATGGTGTTTTTCTTAAGGGAATCTTTGAAACGGGAGTCTCGTTTAATTTGCAGCAGTGTTAAAAGTGTTAAAATGTCCCACGTCATGAAATCAATGCAAAAAAATTCAAAGAAAATATGGAAGTTTATGACTATAAAAAATCAAGTTAGACAGTTATGTGCAGTTCCACTTGCAGACCATTATTGGTCCACAGGACTGGAAGTTTAAAAATTAATAGAGGCAACATCTTAATCAATATTGATCTCAACTTTAGAATATAGTTTATGCGTACAGTTCTTTATAGGGTAAAATTAATTGATTAGACGAGCTTGCATAATTTGAGGGCAATGTTTAAACACAAACAACTGTGAATTTATGGAGTACTTATTCGTCAATTGAATCTACATGGACTTCTACTCACACCTTTCACAAATTATGTTAATAAAGGTAAGAAACCATGGAATCATTATGGAGACAAAACAAATAGGGCTGGTGAGAGATATATGCTCTATACAATTGAACTAGTTATGGACCATAAATGGTTCATGCTTAATTATATTAGTATCTTTCAAATAATATGTTATTTCAATATGAAAATAGAGAGTTATATTGCAAAAGAAGGCCCGCGTTCATGAAAAATATAGTGTACATGAAAGATGACCTACTTGAAATATTATCCTACTAAAACTATAATGCTTTGTAGTAGCAATGGATATACCAGTTTTATACTAGTAAAAAATAACCATGTTTCTCCGTATTTTTTTTGCAAGAAAGCCATACAACCTAAACTCAATTATTAATTTATCGCGCCCTATGCCCACGTGGGATTCAAATTGTTGTCCCCCCACTTGGGGTGTGTACCACCTTGGGGGGGGAGGGGTGGATGGGGAGTGACTAGGTCAAGGGAGGGTAGATAGGAATTTCTTTTTATTATTTTAAATTTGGCACGAATCGCAAGAAGTGAAAAATGAAGATCAATATGGGGTCTTTTTCAAAAAATCTTTTTTCCACAAGGAATATTTTTTGATGCTCTATAGGATGGGAGAATCTTTTGCAAAAAAGAGCATTTTATTTTTTGGCTAAAAATGGAAGTGAAATTTGATGATGTGGCAAGTTGGTGGGATGATTTGGAAAATGGGCGGTGACATGGCATTATAAAGTGATGATGTGTCGAGTCAAAACTTTCTATGAAGTGGAGATGATGTGGATGACATGTGTATGATAATGTGGAAGCATTTAGGGATGATGTGGCACCATGGGATGATGACATGTCACCTAAGGTATCAAAATAACTTTTGAAAAATAAGTTTTCTGGTAGACGACACATGTATGATGACATGGATGTGCTTAGGTGTTGATATGGATGGTATTTGGCATTCTTGAGGACAATGTGGTTAATTTGGTAACCAATTTGGCACTAAAAGCATACCAATAGATCTTTTATGCAATGACTTGACAATTTACTCTTCCATATTTGTTTGAGGAAAATATGCACTTTCTCTCTCTAGCTTAGCTTTTAGAGAGAGAAGATGGTCTTAAACCATAGAAATAGCCAAATTTGGTGGAATCTTTGCTCTTTTCAAAGGTGATGAATGTATGATGGGTGTGTGATGCATGTATGGTGTGTTTTGACTAGAAAAAAAACTCTTTGCCAATTTGGGCTAGGGAAAATGATGATGAGGCATGAAGATGTAATTTATAAAGCATGTATGGTGTTCATGGATGGGATTGAGGTGGTGGGATCATGTAAGAAGCCTTGAGAAATAGAACTCATGCCAAAATGATTTGGAACTAGCCACATACCAAAGAATCTTGAGGGATCTTCCAAACTTCAATCTTGAGGGGTTTGTCTTTCAATCTCTAGACTCAACTTCACTAGCTTGAATCTTATCCTCCTTGCTACACTTGCATGATATCCAATGAATGTCCTTCCCTTGGTTCTTCAACAAAGGTATCAACTTGTGATCTTCAAAGATGGGAGTCTTCAAACTTCTAGCTCTTGCACATATATGTTAGTCCAATGTTAGATAAAGATGTGCAAATTATGTGCATTGCTCTTCTATGCTGCCAAAATGTGGCAGCAGGATGCTAATGAAAAAATCAAAAAGAAGTTTCAGAAATATTTCACAGGTAAATCAAGTTATATGGATTTGCGAAGGATTGTGATCATGTCTTCAAATGCCAGCATAAGACTTCATACGCCTATCATATTATTGATCATCCGGTGCCCGAGGATGGGTGTGTCCTGGTCTTTTTCCGGCTGTAACCTCAAGTAAGTACATCGAGACATTAAAACTAGAACGTCATATTATCATGGAATATTAAGTTCTTTACACCATGCATTGATAGATAACCAAAGATGAGTAGAATATCTTATTTCAGCAATAATAATAGATCAAAATAACAGGACTTAGCAAACTGCATTCCAGTTTCATATAAAATATTGTTTTAAGACAGAACATAGAAGTTTCCTTTCCAACCGCAAAACTAGATGAACTTGTAACAGAAATAGAGAAGGTTTTTGAACGTCACCAATGCATCGATAGTATTTTGTGAACAAATATATTGCTTGAACACCAACTCCAAAGCATCACATGGAGGAATAAGTTCAGTTACCTGCAGCGAAACCAAGAGACAATTAGCCTAATGGGTAAAAGCTCAAGTCACAACAAGTAAGCAATGAACCTATCCGGCTTAATGCTCCTCACCATTAACCAATATTCCTGTTATAAATTAATACGTAAAGAAACGGAACTGTCATATCGCCCTTCACTATCGCATAGAGAGCAATAGTCTAAAAATAAGTCAAGGGACACCAAAAGCATTCACTGTTTGTCACAAATCACATGAAGCATGATTTATTATAGAGTAAGGAAAATAAATTACAGTCTAAGTTTACAGCATATATAACAGTATAGAAATAACGTGGCAACGAAACTTTTTAGCAAGAAATAGGCCCCATGGAGAATAACCAGTTAAGTGCAGATGCCTTGGGAACCACGTAAATGTGAAGTTAAATTACATGACAACAACGTGTAAATTAGAATCAACATGTGGCAATGTCACAGTTTAATAGCAAGATCAGATCTAATGGGAT
This sequence comes from Isoetes taiwanensis, assembly GCA_021234155.1. NCBI lineage: Eukaryota > Viridiplantae > Streptophyta > Lycopodiopsida > Isoetales > Isoetaceae > Isoetes > Isoetes taiwanensis. The sequence goes on from JAJEKV010000018.1 coordinate 17,077,778, forward strand.
ATAGCGACAGATAATTCAAGCTTAATCCCAAAGAAGAACTACACTAGATAGCAAAAAATATTAAGTCCATGTGGCTAAGTAGCGTAGATCTTGTCTATAGAAAGCTATAGCAGATGCCATATTGTAGACATAGAAAAATGTTAGACAACAGGAACAACATTTAGGGCAAGTTTAGCAGCTCAGATAATTTGGATCATAGCAGATAGATAGAGAAAACAAGTAGATAAAAGTCTATACGAATCATGGACAATGGCATTGGAGATGTCATAAACAGAAATCTGAATTTCTACTATACGAATCAGCATACTTGTATTCAGTCACATGAAAGAGGAATTGGTTGTATCGCAAGTAAGAATAAACAAGCTTTTTCAAGATCCCGCAAGCAAGAATATTGAGGATCCTAAGAACAGGTCAAGCCAAACACAATATGAGAGGTTAAATTGTGTAGATGATTCAACAACATAAACTAACAAGGTGCTCTAAAAATGTTCGGATCAATTGGTTAAGAGAAAACAAAACCTAAATGGGTGAGAAATATAACTACAAGCATACAAATCAAGTTTAAAATTAATGATTGCTAAGATTTATTGGCTGCAAGAACCTGATTTGACATGTTGGCCTTCATGTTGTTGGTTTGATTGTGAGCCTCTCCAGCAGTTGAAAATGCGTCGGATATACATGGGGCAGAAGAACTGGTAAAACATAACAAGGACCATTGGGGGCATGACTTTAAGAAAATTCAGCAGCATATTAGTCAACCAAAAAAAAAATGGTGTGCATATGTGATTGATTTTCTTAGCATTAATGAATTTTCAGAGGAGCCCCTGCATGAGATGCTGAGCATGGGCTCGGTACGGAGGTTGGGATCATACCTTCAAGAGATCATGGATCACCGAGATCAGCTCGGTCCTCGGGCACTTACCTGATACGTGTACATATTTCTTTCCCCCATGATATATATTTGTATTTGTATTTGTACAATTTTACAACAAACTTATTCCTATCACGATTTTTCCCCAAACAATCCTTTGAGGGGGAGTTAATCCGACAGTAATACGCTCTTTTGCCCCCTGTTTCGGGTCCCATAGGCCAATTGGTCTCCATGGATGATAAAAACTCTATTCTATTCGTTTCTATATGATTCAAAGCATTGGAAGAAGCCAGGTAAGTTGAGGATGAGATGTGTGGGAGGGGGGCATATGTGGTTTACGAAGTTTTTTTGTAATGGTTCTGTGGTTTTATATGATTTACAAGGGTATGAGCTTCCAATGCAAGTTAACGGTGCACGTCTTAAGAGGTATTATGCACCAAGAACTTTCAAGAAACTCCCTGACGCAACGTAATGTAATTCATCCGGGACGATGAATATAGTTCGGGAGAGGGAGGGAGGGGAGGAAAGCATGTAGGAGACAAACAATTTAGCTAAAAGAATATTAAAAATAGCCATTTATATATATTAAAATAACTTCTTATAGACAAGGCTAGCAATCAAATTGGAAGGCTAGATTAAAGCAATAACTAAATAGATTAAACCCATGATTAAATAGAACATGCATTTGTAGTAGGTAAATAAAATGTGCCTTTTTCTATTTTTTAATTTAGGTTAAAGAAATTAATAATAAAGCTATTGTATGGGTGAATGAGATGTATCGTGTATAAGTACTTCAATTTTTTTTCTTTCATGTTGTTAAATTTTGCTGCCTTTTTAAAAGATATCAATACTTTCTTGTTTCCGATGTGTTGTCTACTGGATTCTTATAGCTGATACTGGTGGCTTATCATTGTTGGATAATGTTTTTTATCTAATTGGTTTGCTTTTTTTATTATTGTTGGCCAACAATTTTAACAGGAATTTATTCATGAACCAGGGGCAACAACATGATAAAAACATTTCAAAGACAAACATCAACATAAACCCTAAATAAAGACTCGTATATTAAGGCAACATGCATAACAATTTAACTGAGTAAATGATTGTGCGACATAATCCAATTGAGATAAAAAGCGCTCAATGATGCTCCATGGGTTGCAGCTTGAGCAATTGTGGCACAATGGGATTCATGCAGAGGATATAAAATACATCTTACTGGAGTCTCTTATATATACATGTAAATGAGAAGACTTTGACATTCTTGCGACAGATATCTGAGATAAATAAGTCAGATTAGAGTAGGATATTAGTTACAAATTTCAAGCAAGCACATGTGCTATGTTAATATGACAACATATCAAACATGAAGATCGAGATTAATAGTGCACAAAACAAACCTATGCTATCCAAATGAGTACTTTGACACACGTTGGGGGCATTAGAAAAGGAGATTATTATTAGGGTTTCTAAAAATTTTCTTTGAAGACATTCGGAACTTCCATTGCAGGGTTTTTCATTTCCAGATTTTTTTTATTCTTCAGGTATGTTTTCGTCTTCTAGTATCATGGTCTGAACATCATCAAAAATCATAAAGGAATGATTGAAAAACTCTCTTTCATTACAAAAGTTTAATAGTGGTTGTAACAAATAGGTATGTCATCTGCAATTAAATGAATATGCTCAATTATACTTTTCTAAAGAATAAGAAAAAAATGTATTCTATCTATATTGAATCACTTTGAGAGTGGCTGATTCCAGAAAGGATTAAAAGCAGTAAATTCCTGAATGTAACAGTCTTCTTGAGATCTTTAGACTTGTCATCTGGCCCCAGTGAAGAAAGGGAGCCTTCGAATTTGTTTGTTCAAACTTTGCTCCTGTTGGGTTCAAACACGAACTTAATCAAGGAATATCTTATAGACAACATGTGGGAAAATTCCTTCTTAACCTTTGTGGCATCCATTTCATTGTTGCTATTCACTTTTGCCTGTTCTTCAAGATGAAATTGCTCCAGTTGAAATTGAGATCAATGTAATCCATGTACAACTCTAAGTGCCAGGATTTGTGAAGTTCTAGATTCCTGTGTAGTTGCGCTTCGCCATTTCAACAGCAATGGAAAGCAACTCATCCACTGTCACGCTATTTGGAATGTTGACAACCTTGGAATATCGGGATATCTTAGTAATGAAAATATGCTAATGGACTTGGAAAGAAAGAATAAAAATGCATAAATCTATCAAATGATCACAACAAGAAGAATAATGTGCTAGAACGTCCCAAAAGGCGAAACCGGCGACGTGGGCGATGGAAAACAGTGGACAGAACAATTGGTCGGAATGTCCAATGAACACGATTTAAAGGCTAAACTGCAAATGATAAACGCCAATCATAGTACGTAAAGTTCGACTGAAAATTTCGTCCAATCCAAGAGTGACACGTGCACAACATTCTTTCCCGGAATTGTTCAATTAGTTGCATTCTAAGTTTCTAGTTACATTCCAATATCTTACTTGCATTACTTGCATTCTGCCTTCCATTCTGCATTCTAATTTCTTGATTAATTTTGACTCTATTTACTATTTTGGGGAATTGAACTGATGAAAGCATAGCCTAGCAAATGATTGGAAAAGGTTACACAAAAGATGAAAATCTTCTTGAAGAACCAACGGACCCGTTTGCAAAAAGGAGTTGGAAAGGAGGAAACAAGAGTAGCTTCAATGCCTTGGCTTTGCTTTTTGCAAAGAAAGATGTCATTATCCGGAGGAGGAAGATGCTAAGAAGAACGAGTAAATCCTTCATGGCCAGAGGTCGAGAGATCGAAAAGCATAATGTAAAACTGAAAGCTTACAAGAAAATATAAAAATATTCACAAAGAACTGTCGGACCGCTTTAAGGCCTCCGATAGCAAAACTCTTCAGAAAAGAAAGCAAGTACGAAAGAAAGAAGTTTACAAAAGATCACGGATCACGATCACGACTTTTGCCAAAACCGGATGATACCGCTTTTTTTAGCTTTGATCTTTAACCTGAAAAGGCAAACAAAACATTGTAAAGATCTAGAAGCTGAAAATAACATTTCTTCCTGCAGGGCCAAGGCGCCATGATCTTTGGACGGCTCTTCAAGTAAGAGCCGGAGCTAGAGCCGAGGGTGGCATAGAAGGTTTATAGTCCAAGAGTTACATACAATTTCGAACAAAGAAGCAGCCGAAATAGCTTAGGAATTCGTCAATCCAAGATTATCAAACCGTATGATCTGCCTAAGAACAAAAAGAAACAGTTAGTAGCGGATCTGGAGCATATCAAGCAAAGCAAGCAAGCAAAATGATCTACAAAATAGAGAAAATCCTTCGTAATCGCGTGGATAGCTGAATAATAGCAACTGAAACCTGAAAAAGCAGAGCGTTATAACTCGGCTTTTCTCGGCTTTCCTCATTCTGATGCCGGTCCTTCAGGAACGAAGATTGCACTGAATAGTCGCTATATCATGGCAAAATCTTGCCAGAAGCACAACAATTTCAAGAAATCATGTCTAGACAAGAAAATAGGTTGTTTCCATTCCATCCAAACCTCATTACATTCAGCAGCTGACCATATTTTGGATGGGCGCCATAGCTGGACTACATAGAAGAGCTCCTTTGCAAGAGCTGGAGCTAGAATAGAAGGCGCCAACATAGAAGGCACCATAGCCAAAGGCGCCATCGACAATCGCCAGAGTAAAAAAAAATGCCATATGAGAATAAAACTACCACGAACTTCCACGTGATGGGGAAAATCGGGACCCCTTCCGCAGCGGGGCGGGGGAGCCTCGCGACGGGCGGCGGCCGAGAGCAGTCCCCCGCCCATCGAAGCGGAAGGGGGGACCGATTTGCTTCCCCCCACAACATGGAAGATGGGAGCTGCGTTTTTTTTACCGATTCTTGTTCCTGATTGCACCGGCTTGATCTTGATCTTCACCAATGGCAGCCCCTCTTTCCATTCCGGAGTGTAGGGGACTGCCACATGGCAGCACCAGGATGATTCCGGCGACCCATCTTCCATGTTGTAACAAGAATTGCCTTCTACTTGCGGAGGCACACCTGAGCACCTGACACGCTAGAATTGCAGGTAGGAAGGCAATTCTTGTATACAAGCAATCCAATAGTGTCGTTTTACTTCGTCAAGCCATTTAGAAGACCCACTTTCATGATGTGCAGGCAAACACGCTGCAATTACATAGTCTTAACTATTGCTCACATATCGTCTATTGCTATATTGCTATTTTATGCATCCTAATGATAATGAATGCAAAATGTCTGAATCGATTCATTCTCCGGGAGCAGACGGCAAAGTTTCCTCTGACAAAAACCGGCAATGCACAGTTCCGGGGCGGTGTACGTTATCCAAGCCAGCTATTTCTTTTCTACCCTTTTTGACAGAATACAATAATGAAAGGCCTTTGTGCAAGCAGAATCATCCCACTTTTAATCCTCAGGGTTAGTGTTAAATATGATTGGAGTTTACTACATATAAAGAAGACATTTGCTCAAATTGCTAAAAGATGCCGTCTTTTCAATTTCTTTTCAATCAATGGTTTTGCAATGATGCTGCTTGATGGGAACACGATCTTTCTGGAGCCCTTCTCCATAATTATTGTTCACTGGAATTGTAAAATATCCACTTAAAAACTAAAAGAATGGTGATACGTGGAAATGGCATGAACCTCGTTTCTGGAGCATTGCAGCCAATCCTCAATGACGCTGCATTAAAGAGTTCAATAAACCCACCATGGCACTAACAGACATCAGAAACATGCATTCAAGCAACCACATCTTGCCATTACCTTCAAAAGTTTAAAGATAGACTGCCTGAAATCCGTTGCATATTAGTTCTTCATGCCAATAAACTTGAAGAATAAACGCGATTTCTAGCCTTATGAGCCTACAAAGATTTCAAAACATGTCACAATGTGCTCATTTAACCAGTGCAAAAAGCAACCAAAGCCAGAAATAGCTTACTTGTTTCTCCCAATTTGTCAGTGCTGTCAACGTTAGCAGAGACAGCATCTGTGTGGAAACTCCACATAGAATACCAAACCACAAACCCTGCAGCAAAACAATCTTCTGAATAAATTACGTGTACTTGAGTTCATAGAAGGAAGACAAAAGAACTGGTTTTACCGCACTAGAACAATGAAAAGTATATTCGATGAACTAGAAAACACTAAATTGATTAAATAAGCTGTATATACATAGGATTATACATCAAGGCGGTGGACGCCCACCGTTCTTTTCTCTTGAAACTGTAAACAGTCTGTATACAGGCTCCATGGCCTCTTCAAGGCCCCAAGAGAGCAAGTTAATTTATTATTATTATTATTTATATAGACTCTCTCAATACCATGCTCGGATGATCTCTTATACTAGGATTACTAGTGAATGTCATGATCTTTGATATTGCCAGGTCCCAAGAAAACTTGGCATAACATGGCCCATGGACCACAATCTTTTGCATAATCCAGCCTGTATTTGTATCCTGCCCTTATTTCTATAAGGCCATGTGCAAATCGAAGGCTTTAAAAAACTATTTCACTAAATGCCGCCTTTGACATGCTAAACCTCCCCTAAAAGTTGTGTCAAAACTCACTTTTCCGCCAATTTGAAATGTGAATGCTAATAAATAGGCAACAGGGAGCCCAACTACATAATATGCCCCAAGATTTGCCACAGCTGCAAAAGATTGCCATCCACATCCACGAGCCACACCTGGTCACACAAATAAAGATCTTTAGCTTCATCATAATATTATAAACTTCTGAACTAATGTGCAGAGATCCATATTTTAGCATCCTTTGGCATCCTAAGGAATAAGCAGATGAATTAATTGCATTAGTCAATGGACAATTACAAGTGCTGCAAATTTTACTGAAAAGAACCAGGATCAGTTGGGATAGCTAACATACAAATCAATTGCAATTTGTGGAAACATCAAAAGCTGTCCCACAACCACCTTTGCTACCACAATGCTTATTACAGAACCGGAAGTTTTGTTTAGAATCTATCCTACAAAAATTCATGCCAAAACATTCACTACAATGCTTATTAGGGAACAAGAAATCTTGATGCCCATAGAGACGTCTATATGCTTATCCTCGATCTTTCCATGTTCATGCATTCTGGCAACCTTATTAAGGGTACCACATACTCCTCTATTTTAATCTACCTATGCAATCTCAAGCAAAAAACAGAATTACACCCAATTTCTCTTGGAAAGGGATCTAACCTGACAGAACACCTTGAACAGTATCCATCACAGATATGCAGGCAATAAATGGCACAAGCTTTGCCACATAGTTCACAACCTCTTTTTCATTACTAAATGCCCAGCCTAAGATGTTTTTGAAGCAAAACAGAGTGGTGGAAGCAAAAACGGCATCTATAAGAGTAAGACTTAATGCCACGTAGACAGCTAAGCGAGCTGCAAAGGGATGACCAGCTCCCAATTCATTTGAAACACGAGTACTGGAAATGCAGCAGTAAATTGTCAATTGCAATCAAAAGTTTGAGTGCTATAACATTTCAGTGCAATTGCTTGCCTTACAGAGGCGCTGAGACCGAACGGAATCATATATGCCAAAGACACAGTATTCAAACTGCACATAAACAACTTTATTAGGCCCGTTTTGTGCTTCTCTTACAGAGAAGTTTACATGAACGATATTTGCAGATGCCACAATCCTTACCATATGGAAAAAGCTGAAGCCTCGAGTTCTGGCCGTGGTAAAATACCAGAAAGGAGCACCAGAGTTTCAAATGACCACCATTCTAAACTGGAAGAATACAGTAAACTAAGTTTGGGACCACGAGAAAAACATTATCATACTCTTTTTTTTAATAGGATATCAACAACACAAGCCATCATGACAATAGAATTGCCAAATTTTCAAGGCAGAAAAGAAGATATATAGAATATCATCAGAGATGTAAAAAAGAATGAATCTAGAAACCAGAAAAGAAGATATATAGAATATCATCAGAGATGTAAAAAATAATGAATCTACAAACTTTGCTGACATTAAAGCGCGTTTTTCACATCCCAAAAAAAAAAACCTAAAGCATACATTATGTTACTTGATTTGCAACTCTTCCTTTCATATGCTTTAATTCCACACCTTAGTGCTTGTGCTTTTCATAAGTAAACAAAGCATGACCATGAAAAACTCCTGCTCGTAAAGATTGTAGATATCCGAAAAAAATAAGATCAAAGGATCTGTGGTTATATTTCCAGTAAAACTTATAAAACTGCAAGCTCTACATGTTCGACTAAGTAAGTTGTGAAAGAAAGGAGCAGTAAAATAGAGTACCATATCATGATTGCCGAGGGAACCGCAAGCTTAAAAAATTGTTTTAAATCATTGAATGCCTCTCTCGAAAATGAGGTCCATGTCTTCTTACACTTAGGAGAGAACTTCACATAAAGCACTAGAAGTGCAACGTTCACCCAATTTGATATGCTGGTTGATAATGCTGCTCCTTTGTTTCCCATTTTAAGTTTGTACACCAAAGTCCAGCATAATGGTATGTGAATTGACAAGGTTACACAAGAGCCTAACAACATTGGAAAAACAGTGCTCTGAGTTTGCAAGAATTTCACAAGCGGTTGGAGGCATGAATAAGCAAATAAACCAGGAAGCATCCATCGGGCATATCTCCCTGCTTCTACTGCAATCATGTGATCTTGCCCTAGCACCATGAGCAGCCAACCCATGTTGTACCAAACAATTGCTACTGGTATGCAGGTCATAGCCAACACAAACACTGCCCTTTGCATGTATATACCGAGTAAATGATACTGGTGTGCACCATAGGCTTGTCCACAAAGTGTCTCCAAAGCACTCCCCATTCCTATCTATTGAAAGAGGCAAGTAAGATTTATTGAAACCAAAGAATACTAATAGACTTGAAAATAATCAAAATGTACAGAATTTAACAAATGATCACCAAAAAAAAAAAAGTTGCTAAAACGTACCAAAAGACTGAAACCGGAGACATTGGCGAAGGAAGTGGCAATAGAAGCACTGGAGAGAGACAATTCGCCCAAATGTCCAACGAACATGACGGATACGATTTGAAGGCAAAACTGCAAAAGATTAACGCCAATCATAGGGCCAGCAATCCAACACTGTCGTTTTACTTCGTCAAGCCATTTGGACCACAAACTTTGATGGGCAGGAGGAGGAGCTTGTGGTAGAGCTTGGTACTCTCCATTGAGGGAGTCCATCTCCTCCCGCTTGTCGGCCGTATCCATGATTGGCAAACCCGCCGCCAAGGAATCACATAGGCTAGTCTTATTAATTACTGAATGCAAAATATCTGCCTAGATTCATTTTCCGGTAGCAGACCACGATGTTTCCTCTGACAGCAATGTGGGGCGGTGTATATTGTCCAGGCAAGCACCAAATAATTATTATTATTACTAGTAACGTTGCTGGCATAAGTTGGGAGCATGTGTGAACAACTGTTCAGCTAAACATTGTAAAATAGATGCGCCATTAGCATTTTTCTTAGAGCCAATGTGGGTAGATGGCATTGGGGTTTCTTAGCAACCAAAGTGGGGATTTTCCAAAAGCCTAAATGTTTTTATTGGAGCTTAGAATGTTCCATGTAGCTAACTTGAGATGTTCCATGTTTTTGTTGTAGAAAAACATTTAGTATCGTATTAAACTGGCTCTATGAGGAACGACTACAAAACAATAAATAGGGTTTAGTATTATTTTTCCACTTTCTCATCTCATCATACAACTAAAAACTATCTTTCATAATTCCAATATGGTCTAAAATTAAAGCAAACTCATATTGTGGATCTTGATTGATGTGCAATATGAAGAATCTTTCTAGATTCTCAAAGGGAAGAAGGAGATGTTATAATGTTGTTTATTCAGCTTTTTTGCCTACTTACTCGAAATTACATCATACTACAACGTCGCCTCCTAAGGGTTAAAATGCCAATATGACATGTGGACCAAAATATTCTTCTTAGAGTATCTGCCAACAACTATTGATGCTTGATATTTTGTGAAATGGGTACTGGGAGTTTATCGACCTAAAGCATAGTCCACATATTTTGCTGAAAGCATAGGGGCTACTGACAGAAGAAAACATTCTTATCCATAATAATACTAAATGCAAAATTGGAATGAACATTGTGCATGCAAGAGTTATATGGATAACTATTGACAATGAATCTTGGTGGCATTCTAATACATAATTTTTACCACTGAATACAGTAGTTAGAGACTTCATGGTTTCCAGAGGAGCTTCATTATGCTTACTTTTGTTAATGCAAAAAAAAAGCTCACATTCCTTTAAAAAAAAGTATTTCCAGACGCAATAGATTTTGCCTTGCTATTGCATGTTATATTATGCACAATTGAGCTTTCTACTGAAAAAAAGTGGCACAATCCCATTGACTATCAGCAATTATGCATAATTGAGCTTTCAATTGCCATGAAAAAGTAACACAATGTACAAACCCTCCTGACTATCAGCAATGAGATAAATTATAGCTTGCATCCAGTCTTGGATGGAATCAAACCAACAATTTTCAAGATATACAATTTTGATAGAAAAGAAAAACGAACGTTAAAAAGGGCACTTAAAAACTGACATTGGCTGGCTAGATCAATGGAGTAATTTGTTCAAAGATTTTGGGGATGCAGATTGGTGATAGTGTGATCCACCGAATCCCCTTGAAGAACCACTATTCTAGCATGCAAGTCGAGACTGATATCGAGTCAAATAACCCTTACATATTTTTTGAACTCCACTTGCATTCTGAATTCCAAGTATTGATGATTGGTGTTGATTGGCAAAGCACATCAGGCATTTGAGGCCGGGCCTTTGAATCCTTACATAAACTTTAACAGTTTCTGGCTAATGAGGCAGCTTTCTAAAATGCCTTTCAAGTTGGATTTAAAAGGCGTAGCACCCTTCGCCTGTCATTCAAATAGTGCTTACCAGCCATTAGTCATTACATATTCGGGGGCTGCATATCCATATGTTCCCATAATCCATGTTGAAACATTTGTCTTATCTCCATCCTTAAAAGTCAGAAAGCCTTGCAGTATAATGCTGCAAAAAGACACCTTTTTGCATTTCAAAAAATGCATATCAGTTCAAACATGCATTCTAATCTTCGCAAGGAAAATACTACACAAAATTTAACATCTACATTATTTTGCATGTGAAAATGGAAACCTCTAGCAGCTTGCTTCCAATTCACCCTCTCTTAAAAGACCCTGCATTCACATTTTTTTAACCTTTTGTTAACTGCCTAATATATTGACGAAGGTCATTATTTCTTCCATCATTTGGTCACTCATAATCTAGCATTCAAAATCAGAACATGTCAGCATGCATGCATAAATTAGGCATGCCATGAAAGAATACAGAAAAAGTAGATACTTTAAAAATCGTATTTGGTCTTTCTTCCAGACTCAGTATCACAACGGAACACAAATTATCACCACTAATCATAGGCTATAATATAAATGCAGAACTACCAACGTATTTGCTCTTTTTTTTTTTTTTTTTTTCAGATCAAGATTTCTAATGCCTCTCCACAAAATTGATTTCCTACAGACAGGCAACTCTTATATTGTAACACTCAAAGTAGACGTGGAATGAGCAAAAACATGAGAAGGGATATAATTACCTGTTAACTTGAAGGCAAGTTCATGTCCTGATGTCTCACAGCAAGGGACTCAAGAAGTATAAACCAGGAAAATCATGCAATCCACCCATCAGCAATTCGACTCAACCTGCAAAATTAGAGATTAGTGCAGACTCTACATTGTGTAGCAACCTAAATTTCAAATACATGGATGAAGAAACTTACATCAGGTTTTTCCTCACCTGTAAGCAAATAGAAGCTTCACTTGGAGCGATTTTTCCTCACCTGTACATAAGCAAATAGAAGCTTCACTTGGAGCCATTTGGTGGAGTTCTAGTGATCATAGCAAATCTGTCATCGGCGGCAACCCTAATTTTTGTTTCCACGCCTCTGTCTAACCGGAATGGATGGGGAAGCGAGCTCGATGGCTGCCATGCTTCGGGTATGCATGTGCAAAAACGTTACGGCAACCCTAATTTTTGTTTCCACGCCTCTGTCTAACCGGAATGGATGGGGAAGCGAGCTCCATGGCTGCCATGCTTCGGGTATGCATGTGCAAAAACGTTAGGAAGAAAAAGATTTTTAGGGTTAGGGCTAGCTATCTAGACCGTTCAATCCTTAATTCAAAAAATTTTGAGCCGTTAAACTTTTAGGGCGTGGTTGATTATAGGATAGGATTATTTGTCTGATGCTCTCTTGGGCCTCGAAAGACCATGGAGCACATGAACAAGCTATTTACAACTTTAACAAAAAAGAGCGGTGAGTATCAACAGCTCTAATATATGGTCCTAAAGCCATTGGTGGCATCTCAGAATAAAGATAGAAAAAATCAAGAGCTTGAATTCCAAAGCTATCTCTCGATGTGGGCGATTAAAGGGTAGCATAAAACATGGTCCTCGTCTTCAAACTCTTCGGTCTCACATATTTTACATAAGCGTTCTTCTACAGATCTTAGCCCATCTCAGGTCTCAATTTCCGGCTTATGAGACCCGATTCGTACCTAGCCGCCGGGCATCTGAGACTTAGGTATATTCGATATCAAATAGAGTTGGCTTTCACCGTTATCATGGGATTGACATTTTTTCCTGCATCATTCTCTTTCACGGGTTTGCCCACATGTGTTGCATTGCTTGCTTCTCTAGCATGGCTCAAATTTCATCTTTCTCGAGTGCCTGGTTACCCCCATCTAGCGCCCCAAGCTAATAACTTGTTCTTCCATTACGGTGAGATAATCGGGTTGTATCTTGAGCATTCACCTGTTAAAGAAGTTTATTGCCGGTATAAACCTTCTAACTCCAAAGGTAGCAGGGCCTACTTCGCCAAGCATGTCGGATAAAGGGATTTGAGATCTAATGCCGAAGTTCTTCTTTTTATGAAGAATTTTTGACCGCTTCAACTGGCTTCCGGCTTGGCGAAATCTGGACCCCAGATTGGAGCACGTCTGACAAAGACCACCGGCTGTACTGGTGTTTTGAAGAGAAGCTTCTTCAAATTCGGTCGCGTGAGTGATGCCTTATTGCATTTAGCTAGCATGCTATATAGTGCCGCTTTCACTTTGAAACTCTTCTATTAATGCGATTTTCCAAGCGTAGTTGGATGCCATGTCAATCCCCAAATATTTATATGACTCAACTATTTCAAAGCTCTCCCCTGTAGGTGAAATCGGCCTTTCTCTTGAGCCAAAGACCATAATTTTAGACTTTGTGATTAATGGTCATCTTCTTTCTTTGCCCACGTAAGTCGGCTAAGTGATTGAGATGCTCTTGCAATGCTTTTTCTTCTTTGGCAATTAGAACTACATCGTCGGCATAGAGGAGGAGTGTAGGATGTAGCTGCCTTGATTTTGTCCCGCTAGTGATACGGGCGTAGCCAATCATCTAGTTCATCAATATAGATGCCAAATAGAGTGGGGGATAAAGGGCATCCCTGCCTTACTCCTATCGTGCTCTTCAAAACTGAATTGCTCTCTACGGAGATTGTTATCGAGAACCAAACATATAGTTGAGATACCGCCTCTCTAATTTCTTTTGGGGACTCAGAAGTTGAAACAATCTATCACCAAGATCTTTACGAGGAACTGTATCAAACGCCTTAGAAAAGTCAATGAATGCTAGATACATGGAAGAGTTTGGTGTTTTAGCTTTCTCAATCACAGCCCGGAGTGTGAGGACATGATCAATGGTGTTATGATCACATCGGAACCCTGCCTGGTATTGTGAGCGAAGCCGCTTTGCTGCCATTTACTAAGCTTGTTCTCAAGAAGATCTGCCTGAATTTTTGAGAAAATCGCCAATAAGAATGGTTCTATAATTTGCCGCCACCTTGTGATTTCCTCCTTTATGGATTGGGTGTACTCGGTTGAGTTTCCAACTGAGAGGCAGTCCCTGGGTGAGGCTTAAGTTCAGCAATTCTGTTAAGATTTCGTGAGTCTTCTCTCCACCCCATTTTAAGAGCTCTATGCATAAACCATCAGCATCTGGAGCCTTATTATTTGCTAACTTGGATAGGCATAGTTCTACCTCTGCGACAGTAAAAAGTGTTTCAGATGGAGCCATAATAGGCATGCTGGTAACGCCTTCCCTTTCATAAATATCCTTGACTAATTTTAGCAGAGCATCATTATCAAGGCTATTATGTGTATGGCTATCTTTAAGCATGTTCAGAACCGTTTAGGTTTCTTTAGGAGGCGATCGGATAATGTCTTGCCTTTCGCCAAAATAGAGTCTTTTTTGTGCCTTATGAGGCGTTTATACCATGCGGGCTTGTACACACAGTTATGATGCAGTTTACTTCGGGCAACTTGGCATTCAGCATCCCACCAAGAGTTGCAAGGAATGCCTCTCCTGTGCATTTTCGTGAGACCAAAAGTTCCAGTTGCAGCATTCAATATGTGTTCTTGGAGCAGCTTTGCATCTTTTTCTATTTCTCCTGACCATATTGCATCTGTAAGCAGTCCCTCCAGGTGCTCTCTATACTCGACATGATGCTCATAGTCTACCCCGATCCTTATTAGGAATTTGGGGCCTGCTTCAATGTTTTTAGCATGTGCTTGAATATCATGTGCAAGGGGTGCATGGTCGATTCGGCATAAGATCTCCTATAGAGAAATCCCCGATTTGGTCTTTGTTTCCGGCTAATGAGATAGTCAATAGTACTTGCACTGGTGATTACGGTAGGTGAATTTGCTGTTCGATAGATTGAAGGGCTGAACTCCATTTAGTATTTTGAGTTTGCGGTGATGCATAACTCCAAGAGTTTTTGTCCCCTATCATTTGAAATTGATCTGCTGAAATTACGATTTGTACAATGGGTCTTCGAGCTCATCTAAATGCAGATTTGTGAGGTTTTCAAAAACATTTGCTTGTTGGTTGCTTGTGCGACCGTTAAAGTCTCCTATAACAAAGATTTTACCTTGAGATGAATAATCCAGAATATCCATGCATAGGCTCTCAAATGGATTTTCCTTGTCATGATCTGGTTGTTTGTAAATCTGGGAGGATTCAGGAGCAAAATAGCATATGGCAAAGACCATTCTCGCAGAGTTTAACCTATATGTATTGTTTTTTGGGATCCTTCTTCCAGACTTCCATATCAAATGCAGAGTTAGATCTTTTGTATAAGGCAATACCTCCATGTCCACGACCTGCGCCTGGTTTCTTATCATTTTCAACATGTCCTAACAGCTCAAAACCAAGAATGTCTGGAAGAGAGCGTGTTTTGTGGTGCCAGGTTTCTGTAAAGCAGACTAGATCTTGATGTTCCCAAACTGCAAAAGTAGCATTCAGTTTAGCCTGAGATAGTCCATGTGTGTTCCACAGACTGACCCTCAAGGCCCCTATTTCCTATTTGTGCTTCTTACTTGTGATTATGGCTTTACCTCCCTTATCAAGATACGCCACCAATCCTTCTTCCCTTGCAGTTTTCACCTTTGCCCATTCCGCTTTCCTTATCTCCTGTTGTCCTGGGGTAAGATCTATATCTAACCAAACCTTTTCGCCCTTGAGAGCAGCTCTGTTATGCATGACTCTATCTCTGGCTTCCTTGCTCTGAAATCTGACCAAAATTGGTCGGGTATATGGTCCTGGTTTCCCTAGCCTGCATGCTGTTGTATATAGAGGATCATGTAACCTCATTGTGGTAGCAAAGAAATTCCTAACTGTGTCATTGATGTCTTCTCCATCAATCTCATGGAGGCCAGAGATTTTCAAGTTTCTTGCCCGTGCTTCTTGGTCTAGTTGTTCCGAAGAGATCTCTGCGTGATAAATTTTCATCTGTTCTTTGACCTCAGCATGATGAATTTTCATCTGTTCTTTGACCTCAGCATGATGAATTTTCATCTGTTCTTTAGTAGACTCCGCTACTAGGGAAGCAAGCTTGATTTCTAAAGCTGTGATCTGCGCTCTGAAATCGTAGGTCTGTTTATCAGATGATAATTCCGATTTCAGGTTCTCAGAATTTTGGGCCATTAGATTGAGCATTTCTTTGATGCCCTTAACTTCTGATCTCAACGTTAATACCTCGTTCTTCAATTCCAGCATCACAGATAGAAGGTGAGCCGTGTCTCCCTCATACTCCATGGCTTTCTTCTTAGGCGGCATACGAAAAGCTCGGAGGCGCCAAACTGGCGCGCCTCAATATATAAATACACTATGTATGTTACTATAATGAAAGCCAACATTCCGGTCCGTATAAAAGTAGCAGCCAAAAAGCACGTTTGATTATTTGCATTGAACTTTTTTATGCAACTTGAACACCATTTATATGTGCAAAGAGATTGGAGCCCTAATAACCTTTGCAATTTTCTCCTGCATTTGTCACAACCTTCGTAACCTTATGAAATGCACTAACATTAAGATGGGATTCACAACGAGGTCTTGCCTTCGAAGCAACTTATACAAGTTAACTTTCTTTGATGGGAGTTAATTGCTTTCAAGTTTCGCTACACAATGACATCAAACATAAGCAATGACATCAAACATAAGTTTTGGCCAACTTAATATTATGGCAGTTATATCATGTGTCCGATTTATGGATAGAATGTTTTTTTTTAATTGAAAGATGCTTTCATTCATAATGGATTTATGTATACAACTTAATTCTATGTGATATCAAAACCTCCACAACTTGACGACTGTGCAGAGTTAATCACATAGCAAGATTAAACGTGCCATACGTCACAACTGACTAAAGAAAGAATCCCATAGTTGACGAGCCATTCTTTGATCTTTCGCAGCTTGAACCTGTTTACTCAGTTTAGATTTAAGAGATATCAAGATCCTGGAGGAATGCGTGTAATTCTGTGAGAAGACAAAAGCCTTGCGTCTCTTCCAAATAATCCAAAGCAGCCATCCCTTACACAAATGCACAGCATCCCTTTTCAATGCAGACCATCCTCTAGGATAAATTCCCAGCACTACATTTACAACTGGGCTAGATAATTCAAAAACTTCTTTCACTCGGTCCCAAGCTGCTTGGATGTCTCTGCATTCTATAAAGCAATGCTCAATAGATTCCTCCGTACAATCACACATAGGACAGATAGGGCTAACTTGTGAGTTGAATCTGCTGACCACAATGTTAGTTCTTAATGCCCTGTGTATTATCTGCCATGTGAGAACTTGCACTTTGGGGGGAAGACGATTCTTCCATACCTGTTTCCACATATGCTTCAAATCCCCTTCCTCACTTTGCAAGGACCACTTCGGCGATAACTGTAATACCTCGTTGAAATGAAGAAGTTTGTAGCAAGAAGAAACTGAAGGGTGCTCGTGCAAAGCTTCATGAGATGTCACAAAATCCCCCACCAGTGGTATTGCATAATACACGACCGACCGCCAAATTGCTTCAATCTTGTGGACGCACCTCAAATTTTTGTTTGAAGTCTTCCCATGATAAAAGCACCCCCTGTGAGCACCAATCGCCAACAAAATTGATTCCACGTGATGACCACCTTCTCTGAGTCCTCATATCCACTAGAGAAAATAGGGGCTTTGGATCCCCATCCGTTTCTATGGCTAACCACCACACCGGCATTGCGATGGAGTGGCAGTTCACTACATTCAGATGCCATAAACCCCTCACTGATTCCCATGCTTTAAGTAATCCTTTCAACAAAGGTGAAGCCCCTGAGAAAGGTTTTAATTTGTAAAAGAGAGCCCATGGCAACTCCACTTTCATGGTGACTTTGTCGCATGAAATGCAATGTAAAAGTGATTGTTTCAGCAGCTGAGTACCAGGGGAATTCACCTGCCCATTCAACACTGTGACGTTCCAGGATAATGTACGGTATGAATACGTATATTATACTGACACGTCACTAGTACATGTCGACTTAGACGACATGTACGCATCGACCATAAAGGGGTAGTACCCTAGGGTACAACCTTGTGACCCATTATATTGCACATCTTAAGGCCACATGTGAATATAACACCCTTTTGCCATGTGGCAATAGCCCATTGACCAAAAAGGGCCCAGCCCTAAATTCGTGGGGATAAAGGGGCATAAACCCTAAAAGGGGAACCCTTTCAGTTCCCAGCTCCCATAAATTGGATTGGGCGGCATTGGGCGTCTTCGGCGTGAAATGATGAGGAGAGGAAGGAATTCCCTTAGTGGCGGCTCGATCCAAGCAAAGCAATCGAGATTCAGCAGCATGGACGCCTTCAGAGGAGTGGGAGCCAGCCAAGAAGCGGGTTAGTGGTTGATCCGATAGTTAGATCCGAGTTTTCAGCCCTCATTCCATAGGGTTAGTATTCATTCTTAGCTATAGGCGACCCCTACAGCCTAAGAATGATAGATACTAACAAAGGAACCTAACCATGTATGATTAGGTAGATTAGAATAGATATGTTCTATTGTTTCAGTTCTATTGTGATGATGTTTTGACATTCCATGCGCCACTCTTGTGTATTGGGAAGGGGAGTAGAGACCCGTGAGCCCAAGTAGTTGTATGATCATAGTTTTGGCCCATTAATTCCCACCATGCGGCTCGTGCATAAGAGCCCTTTGGTTGTGGGGCGGAGCTAGACCCTACCGACAAGGGAGGTCTTGTCCAATCACGCTTGATCCTCCGGTGTGCAAGCGACGCCGGGAACGTTGTGAACCAGGCCTAACACCTGGGCACCGCGGAGGGCAGGGTATGGGCTTCGACACCTCTTGGGCGAGCGCGTCGTCTTCTAGTGGTTCAAGTCGTAATGAAGCAAAGTGGCTCTGCGGCTCGCCTCGCGGATTGGCATGAACCTTCTTGAGGGGAGTGATCCCCACCGCCTCATCGGGCTGGGGAGATGCAACCCAAGAGCGCGTTAGCCCCTCCGTGGCTACTCACCAGCACTCACGGTCATGCTCCAATACTCTTGACCTATCCCAAAGTATGCATGCGAGGGGGGCGGATGGAGTGGATTACCCAACGGCCATGTTCCTATGCCGGTACCAATCCATTTTGCCATGAATTTCATGCGCATTGCTATCTGGAGATCCCAAGCCGTCAGTCGATCCCCATCAGTCCGAGCTTGGGTAGGATCTTCTCTATGTTATGTTGATGTACTGATGTGTGATGCAGCTACTGTGATATGGTGGACCACCCTTCGAGGTGGGTATGTTATTATTGATTGATGTCATGTGCTCATGTTTGTTTACGCGTTGTTAGGTCGATCGAGGGAGGCGGGATGAATGACACGCCCATTCTTCCCCGTCGGGTTCTTGGCCACCATCGAGAGCCCGATGTTAGGTGGACGGCCTCACATCGCCAGGCGATCTTTGGGAGGTTGTATACGATCGGGGCATCGTATATGAGTTGGGGCCGTCACAATGGTATCAGAGCTCTGATCTTGGCAGACCAGGATCGAGCACTGACTGAAACCCTATAGGAACTAACTCATCTAGACATTCAGTCTTGGAGGTAAAAAAGCCCAAGCACAAACCTCGAGTAAGCGGGGAAAATTTTTCTTCCGGGGTAGAGTTAGTAATTATCTAGGATTAGGATAATTAGAGAACATAGGTAAGATAGAACAAGCATTTAAAACACTTAAGAGAGCCTACTAAATTTCAAGCACTTTCGGCCGATACCTCCAAGAGTGCGCCAGGGGAGCATGTTAGGTTGGACCTAATGGGTCTCTCACAAGACTCTTAGAGTAGTCACCCCATATGAACCCTAGAACTTGGCCTTAGGAACTCCAAATGGTAAAATAAAAGATGAAATCCCAATCAAAAAAAAAAAAAGGCTCGAAATAGCTAGAATTATATGTTAAAACATCGAAAAACATTAAGTACAAGTCACTTTTGGAACAATGCCTCCAAGAGTGCGCCAGAGTATAGTTAGGTCCCAACCTAACCCCCTCCTCGCGCACTCTTAGAGGCGTCCCTAAAAGTGACCTCAAAAATTGATCATAACTTACTCAAGGGGTAAAAGTAATAATAGAATCTTGCTTAAAATGCTTGAATTAGTGGGAAACGACATGTAAATTGTATAAATTGGATGTGTTGGAGCAGAGAAGGCCAATGCCTCCAAGAGTGCGCCAGAGCATAGTTAAGTCCCGACCTAACCCCCTCCTCGCGCACTCTTAGAGGTGTTCGAAGGAACAGGACCAAACAAGACCCCAATTTCATCCAAGATGGGGAGATTTTCGCCAGCAAACCATATAAATTACGGGACATAGGCTCATTTTTTAGGGTTTCTCACGTGATTCCGCGAGCTCCTTCCGAGAGCCGATCTTTTGGCGCCCTGCTCCGAACTAAACGCTGTCGCACAATGGCTAGAACAAAACAGACCGCCTGTAAGCCCAAGAAGGATGATAAGCCCAGCGCACAAGTACTCGCCGCCGAACAGAAGCTCAAAGATGCTGACGAGAAACTGAAGGCTGACATGGAGAGGCGGCCTAGGTACTATAGAAACTTCGAAAAGAGGCGCAGGAAAGAAGAAAAAGCCAGGAAGAAAGAAGAAAAGGCAAGAAGAAGAGAAGAAAGGGCCAAGAGAAAGGAGGAGAAGGCGAGAAGGAAAGCGGATGAAGAAATTGCAGAGGCGGAGGATGATCAATGGCGGGAGCTGAGGACTAAGAATAGGGAGGAACCCGACCCGAAAGGAAAAAGGGTAATGATGAAGAACCCCCGCCTAAGAAGAGGAAGACTCGACCGAACCAGTCATAAACGAACCAACCGGCTTAACAACCGCCAGCCTCGCCGAAGACATCGGAGATGTAGCGACTTTTGGACTCGCTTTTCTGAACCGGAGAATCCTCACGAAGTAGCCTAACCCTCGCCCCGACACGACGCACCCCTGTGAAGAAGACCCACCACCGTGACCCGTAGAGACACGTGTTGACCTACCCGTAGTTGCCTCCACCATTCTTGGAATGGCAAGAAGCAAAGAGACTTGACGCAGAAAAAGCAGCTGGAAAGAAGGCAACCAAAACAGCCCGGGACTCGTACACTTTAGGGCCCGAGAGAAGGTACAAAAAGAGCTGGCAGAATATACCTTATACAAGAAGATGCACGACGAGTACGCAGCCTACTACGAAGCAAACAGGGTCAGAGTTGTCGAAGAAGGGCGGCCAACTCGAGAAGCATTCCAGCTCAAACCTCCACCAGAACTGCCAGAACCCCCCAAGAAGCTTATGAAGAGATCTCAAGACTCCCCTTTTGCAAGAGCCCTGAGAGAAATCCGCCACTTCCAAAGGAGCTACGGATTTCTGATCCCGAGAGCAGCATTCCAGAGGTTCGTGCGAGAAATCTTGTGGGAATTCGACCCCAACAAACGAGTAACTAACGACATGTTACTCGCTTTACAAGAAGCAGCAGAGATGGAGGTAGTGCAACACTTCGAGGACTCACTGGCGTGCACGCTCCATGCAAAAAGGGTCACACTTCAACCAAAGGACATGAAGTTAGCCAAGTACATCAAGAGGACAGATAAATAGAAGAGAACTTACCTTTTTGTAACTAACAGGGTTATATGTGATGTATGAAAAATTTTGAATAATAAAGATATATAGTCGTTTAAAAATGTGTATTTCATTAGGTACAAGGTCTGGAGCAAATGCGATATTTTGACCAACGACTCCAAGAGTGCGCCAGAGCATAGTTAGGTCCCAACCTAACCCCCTCCTCGCGCACTCTTAGAGTCATCCAGCCAACTGGGCCATTGATTAGCCCTACTTGCTCCAAACGTGGTAAATAAACAAAGAAACTTGCATTTAGGAAGAAAACTAATAGGAATTTACCCCTTCCAAATGGATTCTTGGCATCCATTAGACAAGAGATAGGCTATCGACTCCAATAGTGCGCCAGAGGCCACTTAGGTCCCAACCTAACACCACAAGACTATTAGAGGCATCCCGACCTTTCCAGGTCCATAAGTTGAGCTACACATATCCAAATCGGCCAAAATTTGTTGTATTAGAACCATAAAACTGTAGACAAGTCACTTCTAGCTTCAAATTAACCCAGAAACATCAGCCTTCATCCCAAATATCAAGAGTTTTAGAAACCCTAAAAATTTTAGGGTACAAATTTCCTATATATACCCTCATAACCCCTAAACCTCAACCACGTAATTGTTCCCCAATGATCAAGGCGATCTTCCCCTCCCTCCAGCCCCTGGCCTGCGTTTGATATCGGCAAAGACGCTTCTCGCCATGGCTACGTAATCCTTCATCGTTGGTATAGCCCCCACATTGTCAAGTAGATGTCAATATAGTATTCCAAGTCTTTCAAAAGAATTTGACCTCTCTAAGCAACCCCCGAACTCCAATCCCTTCTACCAAAGCCAAGTCCCAAGCAAGAATTCCAAATGAAAAGTAGTCCCTAGCTTGCAAGAGATACCGCCATGCATAGGGTACTTTGTACCAAGGACCCATTGCAAGCAGCCCTTAGTCATGTACCCAACATTGCCAAAGTATTATGGAACAGAACCAACCGCTTACCCGCCTTACATGATCCTAACCAAAGAATAGAAAAAGTTTTTTCTCTTACAACACTTTAGCGCTATATATCTAGTCTATAGGGTCAAAACTATAATAGGCTTAACCATCAATTCAGCCACTTGAGGTCACACCCTTGGACACAGCAGAAGCATTTAATCCGCCACGCTTGAGTATGAAGAGACCATAGCGTAAGCATCCAAGAAAGTGAAGACTCGAGCAAGAAAGCGAGGATGGCATGAAGGTGGACCCAGAGGAGGAACGCCGTGGAAGCGTAACAAGACATCACCCGCTTCGAAGACAGACAGACCACCCGAGGATTGCACAAACCAATCGGGCTGGGAATAACAAGTCTAGTAACCGATCATAGTCGGAAGGCCAGAATACTTGTTGCTAAACGACATCAAAACCTCCCCAATGCAGAGGGACAGAGGCTACCGCGCCGGACCTAACTCCTTCACCTTCTACACAAGCAAAATTCTGGATTTAGAAGACTTCATCGACCAAGAAACAGAAGACTTTCCTGGCAAGTAATGAAGCAACTACTTACACAGACACACCATGTCGACATTGAAGCCTATGGCACTATCGGAGAGGCATGATGACGGGAAGAACTCCCTACCGAGGAGGAGTTTGTAGCACTTCAAGAACAGATGGGAATAAGGGGAAGACAACAAGAGTACTTTAAGGAGTCTTCTTCTTCAGTAAAGAATGTATCAAAATTCCAAGGGAGAGCCACAAACTTGACAAGTGTACTAACGCTCTTCCGTGATTAGAAGGAATTAGTTCAAGTACCGGCCGATCAATATGCATCAAGGCATAGGGGTACCTCAGAGCACGCGGAGGAGTACCGAGCAAGACTTCAAATATTATCTTCCCGCTCCTAATCCGGACGGTAGAATAATAGTATTTCACAAGCCCAGCCCACGCCGAGAGGAAGCAAGTGCAGATGCTAGTAGCACTTTCGGGATTTGGCATGCACGCACGACTATCGAAAAAGTCGACCATGTCATTTTGGTGAAGGAAAAACGCTTTGGGCATTTTCGACTTTATGCACCCCACCTTCGACAAGGTAGGTTATAAGGATGCTGACTCATACCTCCCATAGACGGGTGGAAGAGCTAGCATTTGCCATCGAGGGGGGATCGGCCGAGGGATATACTCGTGAACTTGGGAAGTACAAGAGGTACAGCCCAAGTAAAGAAGTTCCTTTGAGGATCACCCAGACTATCAAGAAATCAATGTAATGAAATTCATGACTATTGTATTAAGTAAATATATATCGGGCTATATATCAATAAAAATGTAAGATCTTTTGAATTGCATTTTAAATGTCTTTGGTATCATTGTTTTAACAATCATATCATTCAAACACTTAATGCAACCAACAAAAGAACTCATGATAAATGGTGCTAATGTAATAGGTGCGTTTTAGAACAACTAGGAATGTCGACCTTGAATTCCAAGCCCAAGGCGATCACACGCCAATGAGACAATTCCAGCCTGGATCCGCTCAAGAGTATTACGACCGACGCCAGAGGAAGAAATCTCGCAGATGAGGTCGATCCGCAAGAAATCAAAGCTATGTTGGCGTGGCGGGGAAGAAACAGCAAGACCGTAATGTACAACCCCGAGAGGCCCCGCTCAACACAAAGGAAAAGAGAAAAAAAGAGGAGCCGGGGCGCAGATCTTCTAGCTCCAGCCTCGGCTTCGGACTCAAGCTCGAAGTCCGAGGAGGAAACAAGAAGAACAAAATTAAGGAAGGGAAGAAAGAGTAGCGGTGGAAGCAGCCGCACCAATCCGACTACCAAAAGAAGGTCGACTCGCCTTAAGTAATGTTTGAAGGCATTTAAAACCGAACAATTTTCCGACGAAAAAAGATCGTGGATGGAAGTCAAGCATGGCTAGACGAGATGAGTGAGTACTGAAATGCTTACGCATGAAAGACAAAGACAAGGGCGTGGTAGCCACCGCTAACTTGAAAGGGCGGCCCAGATTTGGTGGAGGGGCTATGCTAAAGCCCATGGAATGAGCAGACAAGTGCAGGTTCAATGGTTCGCAAGGGGCCTTCAAAAGCACTATGTCCCAAGAGAACACAAGTGCCATCGATGCAAGCATTCCACAAAGTTACAACAGGGGGAACAAATGCACGTAAATATAGGAAGAGTTCATGAGGTTGAGGCTATATGTGCCAAAACTCAGCCAGAGAAGAGCAAAGGGGAAGGCTATGTGGAGGGCCTGAATGAGGACCTACGGAAGATAGTCGAGCTCTGAACCCGCCAAGATCGAGGCGGAAGCGAAGTTGGTAAGCCTACAAGGGCGGGACCCCGTAAAAGTGAACCCAAGGAGTGGTATGACAAAGGAAAAGCATATGGAGGCCGAGCCGAGAGCAAAACAACCACACCGCCAAGACACCATACACCGTAAAATCAATGGAAACAAGCAGAAAAGCAGGTGCCTTCAAAGATAAAGGACAAAGCATGAGGCTCAAATTATTCAAAGACAACAAGTTCCTCAACTCCATTCGAAAAGAAAAGCGGCAGGAATGTATAGAAAAACAATGAAGCTTCCGGCTTCCACCGGGCATAGAACACACAACCGCCTGCTCGTGATGAATGCAAAAGACTTTATGAAATGGGAGGTTGGAAGACCCCGATTGTAAGAAGAGGAGGGAAGGACGCCGACTATATCCATGGTGAGGTGCGTCACATCTTTGCCGCCATAGATACGAAAAGCCGCAAAGAGCCGCATACCAAGTAATATCCACGATTGGTAAAATAGCCACCAAATCTTTTATAGTCCCTATAGACGTGGGCGTTTCCCACAATTTCGCATCACCAAGGATGGCAGAAATGCTAAAGTTGAAAAACAAAGAAAGTCTAAACCCAGACCAAGAGTGTTAGCCAGTGAGCCATCAGCACACTACGGGCGAGAGGGTGAATTTCAATATAGACTTACCGGTATCAATATTGAAATGGGGGCAGTAGATCATGAGTATAGGAAAATATGACTTCATCATAGGTATGGAATACCTCAACCCCGCAAAAGCACAAATAGATTGTGGAGAGCCGGAAGGTGAAGCTCACGGCCTAACGGAAAAAATCATAGAAATCTCAGGTAAGCAAGTGACATCTATAATGCAATGCATGTCGAGTAAGAAATTACTTAGATGCATCACAAAGGAGCAAGTTGCATACATCTTCAAATTAGAACTTGTCAAGAAGAGGCACCGTAAGATAAAGAAGATGAATCGCGAAGCAAACTACCAAGCAAGTAGCCAAGCTTAATAGAGGAATTCCATGACTTGTTCCCCCGATGAAATCAAGGAGCTCCCGCCATAGGGGAGTGGAGTGCTAAATTGCACTCGAACCGTGTACTAAGCCCACGAGTAAGGCACCATACGTAATGACGGCCCACCTAAACCATCGTGAGTTGAAGAAGCAATTGCGGGGAGCTATTGGACCTAGGGTTCATAAGGCCTAGTGTCTCTTCTTCGAGCCCCATCTTATTCGGCAAAAAGAAAGATGGAAGTTTGAGGATGTGTATTGACTATCGCCAATTAAACAAACACACAATCAAGAACAAGTATGCCTTACCCAGAGCGTACGCACGATGGATCGATTACAAGGAGCCAGAGTCTTCTCCAAAATAGACTTAAGGTCTGGATATCATCAAATCAGAATCAAGGAGGAAGATATTCACAAAACGGTGTTCCGAACAAGGTATGGCCATTATGAATTCACAGTGATGCCATTTGGCCTATCAAATGCCCCAGCAACGTTCATGAGACTCATGAACGATATCTTTCGGGAATTCCTTGACACATTTGTTATCGTGTTCTTCGATGATATTTTGGTGTATAGCAAGTCCCTAGAGGAGCATATCCACCAGTTGAGAAGGGTACTTGAGAAGCTGAGAAGACACCAGCTTTTGCGCGGTTATCATTAAATGTCATTTCGCCACCGAAAGAGTGGAATACTTGGGGCACGCCATATCAGCAGACGCAAGATCTCCACCGATCCCAAGCAAAGATCCAAGCAAAGGATTGAATGGCCAGCACCAAAGAATATACACGAGGTGAGAAGCTTTTTGGGCTTAGCAGGATATTATAGAAAGTTCGTCAAGAACTTTGCTAAGATAGCAAAGACCTTTAACCGGACCTCACCAAGGCGTAAAAGATAAAAGACTGGTGGCACATTGGCAAAAAGAAGGCTCAAGCAGATTCGAGAAGTTGAAGGAAGCCTTTAACAACCGCCCGCCTTAACATTGCCGATCCAGAGAAGGACAAGCTAGTTGCAACCGATGCGAAAGCAAGATTGCGACGGGAGCCTTTAATGCAAGAAGAAAGAGTCGAGAGCATACAATTCACGAAAAGATGAATGACGCAGACTCGCTACCGACAACACCATCGAGCTATTGGCGCTGGTAAGAGCTTTAAAGATCTGGAGACACTATCTATTGGGAAGGAAGTTCCATTAGATACCGACCACCAAAGTCCGGCAAGACATCTTCACGCAACCATTGTTGAATTTAAGGCAAAGAAGATGGATGGAGTTCCCGGAAGAGCACGACTTCAGATTGTGTACAAGCCGGGAAACTCAATGTGGTCGCAGATGCTCGGCCAAGGCACCCCTTAACAACAAGGGTGCATTGCAATGCCATATCAACACTCACCAAGTGAGTTTGACAAGAAAATAGAAGAAACATTGCCAACGGACAAGGACTTGAAGTGAAGTATGGGCAAGCCTTTCTAAAGAGGCAAGAACGGACAAAGAGAGAGAAGCCTTCAAACATTTTAAGAAGGAGGGAAATCTCTTGTACCATAAAAATAAGTTGTATGTACCGTAATCATCCTAGGAGTCGGAAGGTTGATTCTCCATGACACCCACAACAGCCCGACAGCCGGCCAGTTATAGGTTTTACGAAAACCTACTTCAAGATAAGAAGTAGTTACTATTGGCCGTGCATGAAGAAGCGATAGCAAGGTACATACGCGAAAGTGTCGATTTATGTCGGCAAACCAAGGCGAACAACTACAAGATAAGAAGTAATTCCGCATGGAGCATTAGAGCCATTGCGCAGAAACCAAACTCCAAGTGGGAGATAATAAGCATGGACTTCATTGGGAGGCTCCTAGAACCATAAGGGGCAAAGACGCCTTAATGGTCGTAGTCGACAAATTGTCGAAAATGGCGCACTTTGTGCCTTGTAGGAGCACCGACACGGCTTTAGACACGGCTGTGTTATTCACAAGGGAGATTTTTAGACTCCATGGGATGCCAAGAGAAATAATCTCTGATAGGGATTCGAAGTTCATGAGTGCATTCTGGCAGGATCTCTTCAAAACCATCGGAACGAAATTATCAATGAGCTCGGCTTATCACCCTCAAACAGATGGCCAGACGGAGCGCACCAATCGGATACTTGAAGATATGTTGCGGAATTATGTCTGGAACAAGCAATCAAAGTGGGATGACTTTATCTACTTGGTTGAGTTTGCATACAATAGCACCAAGCAAGAGTCATCCCAAATGTCGCCGTTTATGATCAACTACGGCTATCAGTGCTTGACACCAGACACTTGACACAACCCCAGGTCCAAGGTAGAAGTATCCCGGCCAGATGTTAGCCGAGATGCAACAATTGGTTGAGGAGGTACGAGGATACCTCTTAGCAAGAAGAAGCAGCAAAAAAAGAGCATAGCTGATCAAGACCGAACAAGAAGGGAGTTCCAAGTAGGGGACAATGTTTGGCTGAAGATAAAAGTCAAACAAGCGAAGCTCAAGATCGGCAATTGCAAGAAGCTTGCTCCAAGGTGGACTGGGTCCATTCAAAATTGTCGAAAAGAGTGGGCAACCAAGCCTACAAATTGACTTACCAAAGACACCTCAAGATCCATAGAGTCTTTCACGTAAGTCTCCTAAAGAAACACACTCCTAATCCAGAGGAAGTATTGGAGACACCGAGTTTCATCGGAATTAATCGGACGATCAGCTTGAGATTGTCCCTCGAAGTTTCTTCTCGACCGATCCTATAAGAAGACGAGAAGATCTCAATTTCTCCAAAGATCTTGTGAAATGGACGACTTACCGTGGAGGACGCCACGTGGGTACTACAATCGATCTTGAGAAGCAAAGATACCCACAATTCATGGAGCAATGCAAGGGTCAGCTCGTCACCAAGTGGTCGACTCTCGAACCGATGGGCGAAAGTGAGGTATCTACAGAGTCTACTTCCGATGCCACGGAAGTAGTCAGCTTGAGAGAAAAGAGGTCATTCAGGAATGCATTTGTTAGGAAAAGCACCTCTAGCCCCATATATGTTTTGATAGGAGGAATCTGTCCTTCACGCCCCATATACGGGAAGGACCCCATCCTCCACGCTGGGCAACTAAAGGTGTAGGCATGAGCGGCATATAGGCATGATAGGATGCTGTCTCCGCGGGCACGATGGAAGAATCATCCTCTTCCTACGCCGGGAGATTAGCCATGCATTCATGTAGATAGGTGGGGTGGTCACCATATAACCAAAAATTTTATTAATAATTAAATGATACTAATGTAGTGTTGAACCTGCAGGCCAATAGAACGACAAACAGGCGGGAGGTTGCACTACAAGACCTTGTAGCATATGTAGTGAATAAATGCTACAAGGGGACGAGAACCTTAAGAACACTTTTTGTTATGTTCAATCTTGATATTTTAAACTTGATATTTTAATCTTGATATTTTAACTAATGTTGAATTAAGGCATAAATTAAATGCCTTACCATGTGGTGATTATAAACATTGCAATTAGAATTTTAAGTATTATCTTATAATAATTCTGTTAATTACATGTACCATCCAAGATTCCTTGTGCAGGTATTTTTCCAAGGTGGGGAGACTCGTGATGCCGCGGGACAAAGATCAATCCAGGTAAAGGGAGAATGTGGCGTTCGGGATAATATACGGTATGAATACGTATATTATAATCGACGTCACTAGTACATGTCGACTTAGGCGACATATGTAACAAGATCGACTATAAAGGGGTAGTACCCTAGGGTACAACCTTGTGACCCATTATATTGCACATGTTAAGGCCACATGTGAATAGAATAGAATAGAATAGAATAGAATAGAATATACATTAACGTCCCTCAGGCCGTGAGGCCCCCGGACTTGTGTAGCATCCCCGCGAGCTCCCAAAAATTAGGTTTGCCAACAAACGCATTTACATGATTATATAGCCTTCTAGCGGGCTTCACTTGTTCTTTTTATTACCCGCATCGTGCTTTTTAGTTGGCTTCTTTTTGGCCATACACAATGCATCGTTATCAATGACTTTGAGTTGTCCTTTGTGGCCTTTTCGATTCGCCGCGTGCTTCTCGATTATCGGACCCTTCTCTTTGTGCACCCCGGTGTCTAATTATCATCTCTTTTATAGCTTTCGCTACATCTCGTAGCGTCTCTTCTTTGTCCATCAAGTCTTTGGGAGTGGGAGGTCCCACCCGACCTTGTTAAATTTGGACCTTATGTCCGTGTAGACCAGGACATTCTTTGACCATATGCCTCTCGTCCTCTATTTTGCTCAGATCACATAGTCGGCATATTCTCTCTCTCGTCATGTTCTATATTTCTCCACCTATCCTTCTCGATTCGTAGATCGTGGCTTCCCATTTCGAATCTAGCTAAGCGTTCCTCATTTGTTTCTACATAGCGGTGTTGCTTTTGTATGTAATGTGTCCTATCTCGAGAGTGGATTGAAGACTCCCAATAGCCATTCCACTTTTTGGACCAGATCTTTGTGCCGACCAACTTCTCATTGCCCCGTCCGGCCCATTCTTCTTCCCATCCATTTGCTTGTATGATATGATTTAATTGCAACCCCATGTTTGCCGCCCATCTCGCCACATCGTTGAACCATCCCTTGCCTTTTACTATGTGTTGCTTTCTTTGATTCCTCCATTGCTAGTGATGATAACTTATCCTCTTTCCCATAATTTATCCTTTATTAGGTACCTTATTGTTCTTTCCCATGCTCTCACCTCCATTGGTTTTTCTTACATTTCATATATGATTGTTGCTAATGATGTACCCGCTTTCACGGAATTCCCGCCCAGGTACCCTTTGTCTCAAGATCCCTTCTGTTTCTCCCATTTTTTTTCTCTGTTAGGCCCGGCCCCACGTTTCACATCCTGCAGATAAATGCGTCGATGCCACTAATGTGTTAAACAGGTATGTTTTGATTTCAGCTTGGTGATCCCGGCTTGTTAGTGCAGAATTCATCATGGTATAATAGTTGCCCATCATCGCCACGAAATCATTGTCGCCGCCTTTGACCACTTCCCCGCCATGTGTGTCATAGCCCAAGCAATTGCACTCGTGGTTTCCTCTAGCTCTTGTCCCTTGTATTTGAAGGGTTTGTGCTTAGATCTTTGTACGGAAGGTCACTATTTTGTTTTGTCCAGATTGATGTTAAACTCGCCTCCAAACGAGAACTCTTCTAGAATTTCTAACATTCGTGCATTCCTTTGACTTTGGTCGCCATCATACCTAGGTCGATCTGCAGATAGCATTATTGGGACCTTCGTTCTCCCTATTATTGGTGCTTCCTTTATCTCCTTCTTTTCTCCTCAAGAATTCCCTGTAGGGCATCTATGTATATCCCAAAAGCGTGGGTGATAATGGGCACCCTTGTTTTTACTCGTGGTCGCAATCTATTGCTTCCCCTTCCCCTTCCATTTTAGCATATACCTTCCGGTATAGTCTTGCGATTGCTCCCACCAACCCATCTGGTGCTCTTAATCCTATCAGTCTCAGAATGAGCTTATCTCTGGGTACTATGTCGAAGGCTTTCCTAAAGTCCACAAAGCAGATATGATTTTCTTGTTGTTCTCCTTGCCCTGTTTCTATCATTATTCTTAAGGTCACTAGGTGTGGTGAAGTCGAGTATTCTGGTCGGAAGCCGGCCTGGCCTTGTGCTCTGAGTTTCCCTGTGGCTCATATAACACCCTTTTGCCATGTGGCAATAGCCCATTGACCAAAAAGGGCCCAGCCCTAAATTCGTGGGGATAAAGGGGCATAAACCTAAAAGGGAACTCTTTTCAGTTCCCCTCCCATAAGTCGGATTGGAGCAAAGCATTGGACGCCTTCTCGGCGTGAGCGATGTGAGGAACCGGAATTCCTTAGTGGCACTCGATCCAAGCCGGCAATCTTAGATTCAAAGAAAGATGGACGCCTTCGTGAGGAGTGGGGAGCCAGCCAAGATGCGGGTTAGTGGTTGATCCGATAGTTAGATCCCAGTTTTCAGCCCTCATTCCATAGGGTTAGCATTCATTCTTAGCTATAGGCGACCCCTCGACCTAAGAATGATAGATACTAACAAAGGAACCTAACCATGTATGATTAGGTAGATTAGAATAGATATGTTCTATTGTTTCAGTTACATTTGTGATGATGTTTTGACATTCTATGCGCCACTCTTGTGTATTGGGAAGGGGGGTAGAGACCCAGAGCCCAAGTAGTTGTATGATCATAGTTTTAGCCCATTAATTCCCACCACGCGGCTGTGTATAAGAGCCCGCCGGGTTGTGGGTGGCGGAGCTAGACCTACCGACAAGGGAGGTCTTGTCCAATCTGATTGATCCCTCCGTGCGTAGTAACGGTAGGGGAACGCTAGGAGTCGGGGCGCTCGCGTGAGGGCAGGTGGTATGGGCTCGACACCTCTTGGGCGTCGCGCCTTCTTCTAGGGGTTCAAGTCGGTACGAGCAATGGCTCTCGCTCAGCCTGCGGATTGGCATGGACCTTCGGAGGGAGTGATCCCCACCGCCTCATCGGGGCCGGGAGATGCAACCCAAGAGCGATAGCCCCTCGGCTACTCACCCCGGCGGGCTACGGTCAGGCTCCAATACTCTTCAGCCTATCACGCAAAGTATGCATGTGAGGGGCGGATGGAGTGGATTACCCAACGGCCATGTTCCTATACCCTAGCAAATCCATTTGCCATGAATTGCATGCGCATTGCTATTCGAGACCCTAAGCCGTCGGTCCAATCCCCATCGGTCAGAAGCTTGGGTAGGATCTTCCCTATGTTATGTTGATGTACCGATGTGTGATCAAACAATTGTGATATGGTGGACCACCCTTCGAGGTGGGTATGTTATTATTGATTGATGTCATGTGCTCATGTTTGTTTACGCCTGCTTGCTGGGTCGATCCCGAGGGAGACGGGATGAATGACACGCCCATTCTTCCGGGTTAGGGTTCTTGGCCATCATCGAGAGCCCGATGTTAGGTGGACGGCCTCACATCATCGGGCGATCTTTGGTTTGAGGGATGATCTCCAGTTGTATACGATCGGGCATCGATAATTTTGGGGCCCACAAACACACCGCCAAAATGAATTTGCTCGCCAAAACTTTAGTGTGCAACACAATATCTAGCATCCCTAATCCACCCTGGTTTCTATGAATGCAGCACTTGTCCCAAGCCACCTTAACATCCGGCCCTCCTCATTTCCACCCCATACAAAATTCCTTATTGATTTAGTCAATTGTCGAAAGTGATGCTTTTTGGAGCCAATAAAGCGCGGAAGTTGATATACGTACGTACTACAAAGTACTGATTTAGCTACCACAATCCTGCCAGCCATAGAGAGCTTACCTATTTTCCACCAATTTAAATATTTTTCCAACCCAAGTAGGATCTCATCCCACGTCTCTATTGCTGACCTGTTAATACCAATCGGAATACCCAACAATCTAGATGAGGCACCGCTTGGTGTTACTCTCCAAGGATATTGGAGAATGCACTGAGGTATGGTTTCATCCAAAGGCAGCACATTTGTTCCAATTCAAAGAACAACCGGAAGCCATGGAAAACATGTTAAGAAGCCTAGTGGCGCAAGATAGATTCTCCTCTGTTGCTTCCAAGAAAAGAAAGGTGTCGTTCGCATATTGGCTACATACCTGTTGAGTTCCATCATGCATAGCAAGACCATTAATGATTCCATCACCTGTGGCTGAAAGAAGCAATTGGGAAAGACCCCCGGCTACAACATTAAAGAGAAATGGTGGCAATGGACAGCCTTGCCTGATGCCTCTGCAATTGGAAAAATGGAAGAAGATTCACTAGAAAAAACCACTGATGCGTGACTAGTATCAAGAAGCTTCATTATCACTGATGTGAAGTCTGAACCACAGCCTAGAGCTAAAAGCATCATCTAAAGAAAGGACCAGCTTACACTGTCGTATGCTTTCTTAATTTCCAACTTCAAGTATATGACTCTACATTTGCATTTTCTTGCCCAAAGGCAAACCTTCAAGGGTCAAGGCAACATTGCTAAGAATGCTTCTTTTGGGCAAGAAACCAGACTGTGTATAAGTGATATGTTCCATAAGAATTGGTTTTAGCCTCTCTGCATATGCCTTAGCCACAACTTTGTAAAAGGAGGACAATAATGTAATCGGTCTCCAATCATTAATTGATCTAGGCTCTTTCACTTTTGGTATCAATGTAATGAAGCCAGTGTTGAGTCTCTTGTCCAAGTATTCCTTTTCGAAAAAATCAGAGTACGCGCTATAAACAAACGGTTCTATCCATTCCCAGTTGGTCTGAAAAAACTCAACGGGAATGCCATCCATACCTGGACACTTGTCTTTGACCAACAAGAAGGCTGCTTCCTTAATCTCTTCCATGGATAGAGGTGCTCCCAGCACATCCCTTTGTGGTTGCGTCACGCCGGGGTTTTACTTTTGGTCTGAAAAAACTCAACGGGAATGCCATCCATACCTGGGCACTTGTCTTTGGCCAACAAGATTTTGCTTCCTTAATCTCTTCCATGGATAGAGGTGCTCCCAAAGACATCCCTTTGTGGTTCGTCACTTTAGGTTTTACTTTAGCAAGGATCATGTTTTTAAAACAATCACGAAACTCCACATCCTTTCCTCGCTCAAAGAAACACCTAAAAGTAATTATATAAATATTCTTTGATCGGTTGAGGGTTCGACGACCACGGCCCATCTTCCATGCGAATATGAGTAAGAGTAGCAGCATACATTCTTTGCCTTGCAACCTTGAAGAAAAATTTAGAACATCTGTCCCCTTCTCTTATCCAGGTAAGGCCTGCTTTTGCTTTAGCCTGAGTGACTTTGATTGTTTCCAAGTTTTTTATCTCTTTCAGAACTTCCTTCTCGCGGTTCCCTGTAATAATTCCACTGCTTAAAAGATTGGAGAGCTCCTGATACAAGGAATCCAATCTCGCCTTTTCCTCTCTTACCTTGGTTCTGCCCCACTCTTTAGCAAATTTCTTACGTCCATTCCCATTTTATTTGAGCTCGTCTCTGGCCATATTCTCTTGCATTGCAACTTGAAATGAATATCCTTCAAGTATCGAGTATTCAATTTAAAAACTGTTCTTAAAGGTTTAAAGTTGTCCAGAATGCGACCGCTCACGAGTTGCGGGTTGTGATCAGAGATGGAATTATCCAACAGATTTTGACGATATAAAGATGGGCACCAAGATGCAGCGATCTGGTTAATATAACATCTATCGTGGCGAGCATATGCCCTTCCTTCCGCTACCCGTCCATTGTGCCATTGTGACGTTCCAGTACGATATACGGCCTCAAGATGTATACCGTATTGCGCCCAAATCACAGCGTACCGCCGCAAATCCGATCAACGTAATGCCGACGTATACAAGCAAGGGGCGCCCTAGGGGCAACTTGCAAATGGTGCGCACACTTAGCAATGCGCGCACCTTTAGACCTTTAACCCATTAAAGGTAGACCAAGGATCATGGAAACCCTAAACTCTAACTAATAGCCTACATAAGGCATCAAACCCTAACATTCCCCTTTTTCACCCACAGACCTTCCGAGCTCCGATTCGCGCGCCTGAGGAGTCGATTCCAACTCCCACGATCTGCCGTCGCTTCCCGGCGTGTCGGATCGCCCTCCGACAGCATCTCGGAGACATGGACGCCCCGGATCGAGAGGAGTGAACCGAGGGATCGGGTATTTGGTCGATCAAATAGCATAAACCTCACTCCGACCTTGAACCAAAGTGGGTTTAGCCTATTAGATCACCCCTAACGCCTAAGTAGATCCGAGATTGATCTAACTAAAGAACCTAACTCTATGAGATAGATTAGTTCTTTATTATTTATTATGTTGATATGATGGGCCGGATGGATTACGTGAACTCATTGTATTGGGAAGGGGGTAGAGACTTAAAGCTTAGTAGATGATGCTCCTAGTTGGTCCCTCTTAGTGCATTACAAGTTTTAGGGCAGTGTACAAGAACCTCACGGTTGAGGGTGAAGGGACCAGGCGGCTCGAACGAGGTTAGTGTTGACCCTTGATCGATCCTACGGTGTGTAAGGCCACAGGGGATCGAGTGACTAGGTCTAATGGCTTGCCGCTGCGTGCGGGCAAGGCATGGGCATGGGCTCATTGCAGTGGGGTGGAGTTCACCTTCCGGTGGGTTAAGTCAAATAAGGCGGTGGCCCTCTAGTCACCAGATGGGTCAACATGTAGACCTCGGGTGGGAGTGATCCCTACACGCCCCATCGGGCTGGGGAGATGTAACCCGGGAGTAGCCCCTTTGGCTATGCACCCGTGGGCCTCTGATCCGAGGTCCTAACACTTGTCAACCTACTGCGCAAAGTGTGCACGGGAGGGGGCGGATGGAGTGGACAACCCAATGCCATGTTCTTATGCCGGCCCCCTCCATTGTCATGATTACATGCGCAAGGAACTCACGGAGACCCAAGCTTGTCGGTCCATCCTTGTGTACGAGCGTGGGTAGGAACTTCCTTTGTATTGTCTTTGATCTTTGTCTATGCATATGTTGATGCGCCACCCGCCGAGGTGGATATATGATGATTATATTCTTGGCGTGTATGTTTACGCTTCCGGCGCCTAGGTAGGCCCGAGGAAGGCGGGGTAAAATGACCCCTTCACTCTTCCCAGGGGACCCTAGGCAGTCCGCGGTGATATGTGGAGGGCCAGACGTATCGAGTGTGGAGCTGGTGGGGATGAACTCTGTTGTTGTATACGGTGCGGGCATCATGATTATCACAGTAGGGGACGTCACAATGGTATCGAGCATGTTCTTGGAGACCAAGAGCAAAGCACTGGCCATGCTCCCAGTAGTACTAACTTGGTAGGATCCTTAAGCTTCGAAAAGTGGGAAAATTTTTTCTCATCTTTGTAGTTTATGCTAAGCTAGTAATAATTAAGTAAATTGGAATTTAATAAGACTAAAAAGAATAAGCCAAAAATTTTTCCAAGAGAGGTGGTCTCGGCGGCGCTGGTCGAAGAACTAAAAGTTAGTTTTTGAGCGAGGCTAAGTTGTGAGACATTGAGCCAAGATCACTTAAACATGATGAATTTGAGAAAACTAATAGGGTAAAGCTAATTCTAAGATAGGAATTAGTAATAATAGCATGATTTGATTACATTAATTACTTAAAAATGTGTGAGATCTCACATTTCGGCGCTGGACTAAAACTAAACTTTAGTTCTTGGTAGCGACACCGTGAGACCAATTAGGAAAAAGTCCGAAATAAGTGTAAGTTTTAACTAAATAGGTATCTTAGCATGTTAAATAGAGCAACTTGAAGTTTGACCTAAAAATTTGAAAAAGCTATAAATAGAAGTAGACCCCCTCATTTGAACATTCCATGCCTTTAGGAACCAGCTCTAAGCTCCCTAAGGCGATCTTTGGCTCGAGATCCGGATTGACGATCCACAAACATGGCACCGGACCAAACAGACTGCGGAGGAAAGCCCGCCCAAAGGCCGACGCCCGCCGATGCAAGCACGATTCGACGATTTCGGGGAGTAGCCTCCCTAACCCACTCCAACTTCCTCGAGTAAAGGAGAACCTTCGAACGAGCACAATGGAGAAGAGGAAGTACACTTCGGGCGCAGGGACGGAAGTAATTGAGGAGGAGGAGGAGGAAGCGAAGGAAAGGAGAACCAAAGCCCGAGAGGAAAGGAGGATACCCCTCGAGAGCCGACCATGAAGAACAAGTCAAGCTTGGATCCAGAAAAGGAAGCCGGAGGAGCAACAGGAGCAAATGGAGCCGAAACTCCAGCCAAGAAGAAAAGACCCTCGCCGGTTTTATCGTGAAATACGACGCCGAGAAAAGAGAAGAGAAGAGAAGAAGAGGAAGAGGAAGAAGAAGAGAAGAAATCGGGCCGAGGAGACCAAAAAGAAGAAAAGATAAATGGGTGGGGAGCCCAAGGAAGTTCAAGGACGTCCCCCATGGTGAAAAAGCCCAACCCGAAGATCACCCACATCGAACGGCCACCCGATCATCCCCCAACCCCCTGAGAGTTCTCGGTTTTAAGAGCCTCACCCCAACATGAAGGGGGCAAGTTCTTCCAAACCCGTGGATTGAACAAGTAGTAGTTGAACAGTAGTAACCGATCGTGAAGTGGCCGAGGAGGAGCAGCAGAACACAGTGAAGAACCCCCCTCCCTACCCGAAATGGGACAGGAAAAAGCAACCCCGGCCTGCCCGAGAGTCCCACGTCCACGTAATCCCGGTAAAGATCTATGAACGAAGATGCGGGAGCACAATGCCTACATGAAGGAGTGGGAGGCATACGACAAGTACTACACAGGAGGAAAGCGAGGTCGGGGCCATTGAAGGAGGACACCCAACCAAGCAGAGACCCTAAGACCGCCACCACCCAAGCCCAAGGCCCGAAAAAGCACGCCGGGAAGAAGCTTACCAAGAAAAGCGGCTCGGCGAGAGAGCACTACGGGGAAATCCGACACTTCCAAGCGCAGCTTCTGGCCTCGATTCCCCGCCCCCTTTGCTCGGCTAGTTAGAGAAGTGGCCTTGGGATTTTAGGACCGGACTTCAGTGGTCCTGAGGCGAGATCTTTTGCCGCCGCGACTCGGTGAAGCGGTGGCGAGAAGATAGTCTGACATTTTGAAGACTCCGGCACCTTGTCCATGCGTTTAGTGACTCGATGAGGCAAGATATGCAACTTGCTACTCACATCAAGGGAGAGCAGCCCCTAAACTTTTTGTAAATAATCGAAAAATTTTGTGATAATAGAACAAATTTGAGTACTTTAATTAATGCGAACTTGCGTAATTAGGATAAGTTAGCAAGTTTTAGCTTTTATTTTGGAAAAATAGGACAATTGTAGATAGAAAGACGTGATGTCTCACATTTCGCCTGGACTAAAAACTAAACTTTAGTTTTTGAGCATATTTAAGACCTGAGACCTTGCCCAAACAGAAGCTTGACTCCAAATCGACCAAATAAGGGGTCGATTCTACCTGATTTGATGAGACCATCATCTTTACACCCTTAGTTTATCCAAATTGGTCATGTTTTGATCAAAATGAGACTGATGTCTCACAGCTCGCGCCTGAACAAGAAACTAAACTTTAGTTTTTGAGCGAGGCGCAAGCTGTGAGACCTCTTACCATTTCTTCACCAAAACTTGCCCGAATGAATCCCAACCTGTTGTATAGCATTCTTTAGGTAATCCAGCCACGCTCAAACACTTGAACTAGTCTTCAAATTCCCATTTTGACCTCAGTATAGACTAGAATTGCCAACCCCAGGAATTTTCCAAGTCATCCAAAAATTAGGGTTTTCCCCTTTTCTATAAATAGGCCCCTTATTTCACACAAGGCACCCTACAAGTTTGCTCCTGCCCTCTTAGCCGATTTTCCAGCTCCCTGAGGCGCTCTTGCAACCGTTTGATACCCTCTTTCGCATTTAACCAATGGCAACTTCTGATTTCCGCAGATGGTATAGCGCCCGATTGCTCATCTTTGCGAGGCCGACATCGACCAAATTTTCCATGTCTTAGAAAGGAGGTAGATGTCAAAAAGCAACTCTGACGCAACCCCCAAATTTTACAAGAGAGTCATGTCGAGAATTCCAAGCTAGGGTAGAACCAAAGACTAGTGCGGCCCCACCTTGCATAGGGTACTTTGTTCCTAGGCAATCCCCGCAAAGCGACTTTAGGTGATGTTCCAAACATTGCCAAATACGACAAACAAGGCGCTGGCCCGCACACCCGAAAGCCAATGGTCATAAGCGTCAATAGGACCAAATATTTCTCTTTCAACACCGCCTTGGCAATTTTTCTTACCCATCGTCGAGAACGCGTGGGGAAACCTCCATTCCCCATGGGCGTGGACCCAATAGCCATAGCAGTAGAACAAGCGGCTCCTCACGCACATCTGAGCAGGGAGCAGGAAGGGAAAGAAGAGGAGGACCCGGGGAAGAGGAGTCGGAAGAGGAGGAAGACTATGTCGAAGCTCGACCGTGCCAGAGGAGCCGTGTGACAAGCAGAGCAAGCGAGGACTTCTGAGAGAAGCTGGCAAACTCTTAGAGTCGCGCCACCCACAGGGGCTAGGCATTACAAGCCTAGCCCCCATCATTGTAGAGGGCTTAAGAATTTTTGCTCCAAATGACATCCAAACCTCCTGAGTGGCGGGAAAGGGAGTATGACTGAAGAATTGCTGCACCAACTCGAAGAACGGGACGGGCGACTTCATCGTCCATGAGAATCTGACTTCTGGCTCCAAATAAGGGGAAGCCGACACTTACACAGGAGAGTCGACTCCTCGACATCCAAGCCTACTGGCGGCATCAGGCGATTGATGGAGGCGCACAAGGCCCGCAGATAGACTAAGCGGAGGAAGAGTTCATCGCTCAGAGAAAGCGTGATAGGATCCCACTGGCGACCTCGAACATCCTAACGGCAAGCTCTTCGCAGCACCTCCCTCGGAAGAGGTTTAATTCGACCTGAGGGGAGGGCCGCAACGGGAGAGACTACGGGGGGAGCTCACCGGTGGGAGGTTGATGACTTTGCAAGCGAACACGAGCTGCATACCGAGTGGCCGAAAGATCGCCCCTCAGCGGCAATTCGTTCGCGGTATTACCTTCCCCTGCTAATGGATGGAAGAATAGCGGTAATTCACCGCAAATTCACCCCCAGAGGCGAGGAAGGAGTGTCGATGCTAATTGCGCTCTCAGGATTTGGTCGGCATGCACGGTTGCCCCTCAACACCGAGTATGCCATCGGTAAAAGAGCGTGCTTTTCGATGTTTTCGACTTCGCCATACCTTACAGGCGGCAGGGAAGACTGGCGGTGACCGCAGCTTATACCTCCGACCGCAGAGTGGAAGACTTAGCGAGAGCCTTGCAGGGGGGATCTTCAGCCAATGTCCTTAGGAACTTGGGTCATTCAGTGGGAACGGCCCAAGTGAAGAAGTTCCTAGAGGACAATCCATCCTACCGGCGACATCAAGATTAGTTAGCAATCTTGATTCCGGAAGTTTTTTTTTAAATTTTGTATTAGCATATTATAAAATATGAATATAATTTCCTTGTCCTTTTTGCACTTGGAATGTTTTGTTGATGTAATTTCTTCCCCACAATTATACCAACATCACGTATAAAGCAAAGAGAACAAATAAAACTAACCCGACAGCCATAACCAACTGTGTGTGCAGATAGGGAACAACGAACGGTCGAACAAAACAGGAGGCCCAACATGGACGAAGAGACTCCTGACAGGCAACCCATCCCCAGGAACCTCTTCGAAGGATATGGTCCCATGACCCCAGAAGAGGAGATGTCGCAGATGCGAACGGAGCTGGACCAGATAAAGGCCCTACTCGCAGCCCAAGCATCAGCCGGGCCACAAACGACACCCCAAAAATCGGGGAAAGACAAGAGAAGGAGTAAGAGAAGGAGGTCCCCACACAGACCTATAGAATCAAGCTCGACTTGACTCGAGTCCCAAAAGAGAGCCCAGCGGTGACCCCGGACCCCGAAGGCAGTGTAAGGACACTAAGACCCTTGATTATTAGAGGAAGGTGGACTCAGCACTAGGTAATGTGTGGAAAGCCCGGAAACTCGAACAATTCTGGGCGAGAACAGATCCCGCCTTTGAGGCGGAGGCATGGTCGGACGAGATGATTTAGTATCGCAATGCCTACGCATGAAGGACAAAGACAAAGGCAGAGTAGCAACAGCCAACCTGAAAGGAGCCGCATGAATATGGTGGAAGGGCTACGCCAAAGCCCATGGGTTGAGCAGAGACGCATGCCGCTTCAAGAAGTTCTCAAAAGCTTTCAAGAGACACTATGTCCCTCGGGAACACAAGTCGAACATGATGCGCAGCTTTTATTGTTCTGTGAGGGATACAAAACGGTGCAGAAGTACACCGAGGAGTTTATGAGACTAAGGCTATATGTGCCGAAGCTGAGCGAGAAACACGCAGTAGAAAGCTACATAGAAGGGCTGAACGAAGAGCTCAGTGAAACTAGTACTACGCAATAGACCCCGCACGCAGGCTCTTCCGGGCGGAGTCCAAGGCAATTAGCTTGTAAGGATCTGGGGCCGCAGAGAAACAAGATTGCAGGCAACCATACTATCGTGGATAAAGGAAAGCAACAGAAGCTACAGCCCTAGGGCAGCCATCCAAGCCCAAGAAAGTCCCCATATAATAGCAAACTGTGGGAAACAACAGAAAGAAAACAGTGTCCTTCAAGGACAAAATGGTGAAGGGTCCAATTACTGAAAAGCAAAGACGGTCCTTCCTACAGCGCTGCCCAAGGAGAAAAGACATGAATGCATGGAGAAGCAGCTCTGCTTTTAGATGTTTCCACCTGGCCACCGAAACAAATGAATTGCCCATTCATTATGAGCTCAAAGATTAGCTGAGTTGGGCGGATGGGACACTTTCCGTCGACGAGGGAGCGGCGAGGCACGCGATTACATCCGTGGTGAGTGCCACATCTTCGCCGCCATAGATACGAAACGGTGCAGAGACCCAAAGATAAGGTAATCACCACAAGAGGGAAGGCAAAGGCCAACTCCTTCTTAGTCTTGATAGACTCCGGAAGTAGCCATAACTTTGCATCCCCAAGGATGGTTGAAATGCTGAAACTGAAACCCCTAAAATCCAAACCAAGGCCCGTGATCTTGGCAAGCGGGGCAATAAGACATACAGCGGGGAAGAGAATCAACTTCGACATTGACTTGCCAGGGATTAACATCCAGATGGGGGCAGAAGTAATGGGTATTGGCAAATACGACTTGATTGTTGGAATGGAGTACCTTGGGCGGCAGGGCCATCATCGATTGGGAAGCGGAAGGTCACCTTCCCAACGCCCGACGGAAAGGCCATTGAGATCACAGGTAAAGAAGTTACCCCCATCATGCAATGTATGTCCGTTAAGAAGCTGCTCAAATCTATAAGGAGTGAGAAGGTAGCATACATCTTCAAACTCGAGATTGAGGAACAAGAGACGGAAGGAAGCAAGGAAGACAAGGCGCTCGGCAAGTTACCCAATCCAATCGCCAACTTGATTACGGAGTTCCACGATCTCTTCCCAGATGAGATCGAGAAACTTCCTCCTTACAGGGAGTAGAGTGTGAGATAGCACTTCGAGCCAGGGGACCAAGCCGACAAGCAAGGCCCCATATAGAATGACCACACATGAACTCACAGAGTCAAGAAGAAGCCTACAAGAGTTGCTCAATCTAGGCTTCATCAGGCCTAGTGTCTCACCATTTGGGGCACCCATCCTCTTTGTCAAGAAGAAGGATGGAAGCTTGAGGATGTGCATAGATTACAGACAGTTGAACAAGCACACCATCAAGAACAAGTACGCACTCCCCAGATCAGACGACTTGATGGATCAGCTCCAAGGGGCAAAGGTCTTCTCCAACCAGATCAGAATAAAAGAAGAGGACATCCACAAAACGGCTTTCAGGACCAGGTATGGGCATTATGAATTCACCGTAATGCCATTTGGGCTATCCAACGCCCCAGCTACGTTCATGAGACTCATGAACGACATCTTCAGAGAATACTTGGACACCTTTGTGATAGTATTCTTTGATGACATTCTGGTGTACAGTAAATCCATTCAAGAGCATGCTCAGCACGTCAGGAAGGTGCTCGAGAAGTTAAGGAGGCATCAGTTGTATGCCAAGTTGTCGAAGTGTCACTTTGCAACAGAGAAGGTGGAATAC
Organism: Isoetes taiwanensis; assembly: GCA_021234155.1. Lineage (NCBI taxonomy): Eukaryota > Viridiplantae > Streptophyta > Lycopodiopsida > Isoetales > Isoetaceae > Isoetes > Isoetes taiwanensis. The sequence goes on from JAJEKV010000018.1 coordinate 17,121,222, forward strand.
CTCGGTCATGTGATTTCAGCAGAAGGAATCTCGACAGACCCCGCTAAGATTGAAGCAGTAATCCAATGGCCGGCACCAAAGAACGTCCATGAGGTCAGAAGTTTCCTCGGCCTAGCAGGGTATTACAGGAAGTTCGTGAAGAACTTCGCAAAGATAGCAGCCCCACTGACGGACTTAACAAAGGCGGAGAAAGTTAAAAATTGGGCAGACCATTGGCTCAAGAAAGCCCAAGCAGGATTTGAGTTGTTGAAGGAAGCCTTGACAACCGCCCCCGTCTTGACCCTGCCAGACCCGGAGAAGGATAAGTTAGTGGCAACGGATGCAAGCAAGATAGCCACAGGTGCAGTGCTGATGCAAGAAGAGCGGGTAATAGCGTACGACTCAAGGAAAATGAACGACGCCGAAACGCGTTACCCGACGCATGATCAAGAGCTGCTAGCAGTTGTCAGAGCATTGAGAATCTGGAGGCATTACCTCTTAGGGAGGAAATTCCAGTTGGACACTGATCACCAGAGCCTCCAATACGTATTCACGCAACCACATCTCAATCTGAGGCAGAGAAGGTGGATGGAATTTCTTGAGGAATACGACTTCGAGATAGTCTACAAACCCGGGAAGCTTAATGTGGTAGCAGATGCGCTTTCAAGGCATCCCATACGACAACCGTGAGTGCATCGCAATGCAATCTCGACGCTCTTGAAAGCAATTTCGGGAAAAAGATAGAAGAAACCTTGCCAACGGATGAGGACTTCAAAGAAGTATGGGCAAGCTTGTCCAAGGAAGCGAGAACGGACAAGGAGAGGGAAACCTTCAAGAACTTTAAAAAGGAAGGTAACCTCCTATACCACAAGAACAAGTTGTGCGTCTTGGGAAGCTTCGGAGTAAGAAAGTTGATTCTCCACGACACTAATAACAGCCCAATAGCTGGCCACGCAGATTCATGAAGACATATTTCAAAGTGCGAAAGCAACTACTATTGGCCGGGAATGAAGAAACAGATAGCTCGCCACATCAAGGAGTGCGCCAGCTATGCCGCCAAAAAGCGCGTAACAACTTCGAATTCCGGTGCTTTGGAACCATTAGCTGTACCAAACGCTAAGTGGGAGGTCGTCAAAGATGGATTTTATAAATGGGATTGCCAAGAACAGTAAGAGGTAAGGATGCCTTGATGGTCGTGGTCGACAAGTTGTCGAAGATGGCCCATTTTGTGCCTTGCAGGACAACGGACACGGCTATGGACACGGCAAAGCTCTTCACCAAAGAGATTTTCGAGACTTCATGGCATGCCAAGGGAAATTATCTCCACCGAGATCCGAAGTTCATCGGCGCCTTCGGCGGGATCTCTTCACAACGATTGGAACGAAGCTATCCTCGAAAGCACGGCCTATCATCCACAGACGGATGGGCAAACAGAGCGTGTCAATAGAATTTTGGAAGACATGCTCCGAAACTATGTCTGGAACAAGCAAGGTATGTGGGAGGAATTTATTCACTTGGTGGAGTTTTATGCACAATAGCACCAAGCGAGAATCATCCCAAATGTCGCCGTTCATGATCAACTACGGCTACCAATGCCTAACTCGGACACTTGGCACAATCCGGTGTCAAAAGTGGAAGTCTCCCAACAAATGCCGAGCGACATGCGGCGGCTTCGTAGAAGAAGCGGGGGATATCTCCTAGCAGCAAGGAGTCACAAAAGAGCATCGCCGACAAGCATCGAACAGTCAGACGGTTTGAAGTTGGCAACAATGTGTGGCTCAAGATCAAGGTGAAGGTGCGAAGCTCAAGATAGGGAATTGCAAGAAACTTGCTCCAAGGTGGGCTGGACTATTCAAAATAGTCAAGAGAGTGGGTAACCAATCCCACAAAGTTAGACTTGCCAAAGACACTTAAAGATCCACAAAGTCTTCCATGTGAGTTTGTCAAGAAGCACACTCCCAACCCGTGATGAGATCCTGGACACCCCAACGATGTTGGAAATGACAGAGGAACAGCTTAGAAATATTTCGAGAGATAATTCTTGATAAAGCATTCAAGAAAACAAGGAGATCGAGTTCCTCCAATACTTGGTCAAGTGGAAGCACTTGTTTCGGGTGGAAGACGCATAACATGGGTACTTAAAAGAGATCTAGAAAAACAAGTACCCACGGTTTATGGAGCAATGGGGACGGCAAAATCATCTCCCAAGAAATCGCCCGTGCATGTCGATTTGTGTAGATTAACAAACTTGCCTAGTTAGGTATAATCACGCATGCAACCTATGAGGTAAGGGTTGCATGCGTTGTAACCGATGATGAGATTACTATGGTGATCTCTAGGACGTGGTGTAATGTCAATGTAGGCATGACCGCGGTGCAGCTCGAAAGTCTACTTACGTCCCATCAAGTAGACGACCGAGAGAGAGGAGGTCATTGAGGAATGCATTATTAGGAAAAGCACCTCTAGCCCCATATATGTTTTGATAGGAGGAATGGCCTTCACGCCCCATATACGGGAAGGACCTATCCTCCTGTTGGGCAACTAAAGGTGTAGGCATGAGTGGCATATAGGCATATAGGCTGTCTCCACGGCCATAATGGAAGATTCACCCTCTTCCCTACAGGAGATTAGCCATGCATCCATGTAGATAGGTGGGTGGTCACCATATAACCAAAACTTTATAAATAATTAAACATGGTACTAACGTGAGTGTGACCTGCGAGCCAATAGAGCTCGGGAGGGCTAGGAGGTCGGACTTTAAGACTTGCAACACAATTTTGTCTAAAATGTTGCAAGAAATAAAGAGTACCCTCGAAGAATAATAGTATATATAATAATTATGAGTAATCATTGTAAGAACATGCGAATAACTAAGCATTTGATTAAATAATAGTTCAATAATGCCTCTGTAAATATTACCTTAAGGTAATTCTAATAAATGTATAAATGTAGTCATAAATATATCGTATGCATGAAGTTGTTGCAGGTTAGGTAGATCCCAAGGTGGGGAGACCCACGATGCTGCGGACAGCATCAATTCAAGGTGGGGAGAATGACGCGTTCGATGACGATATACGGCCTCAAGGCGATACCGCATCATGGCCGGATCCACGCATGCCAAAATCCGGTCGACGATGTCTGCCGACGTATACCCAAGCAAGGACGCCCTAGGGGGCAACTTGCAATGGTGCGCACACTTAGCAATGCGCGCACCTTTAGACCTTTAACCCATTAAAGGTAGACCAAGGGTCATGGAAACCCTAAACCCTAACTAATAGCCTACATAAGGCATCAAACCCTAACATTCCCCTTTTTCACCCACAGACCTTCCGAGCTCCGATTCGCGCGCCTGAGGAGTCGATTCCAACTCCCACGATCTGCCCGTACGCCCAGCGTGTCAGATCGCCCTTCCGACCGCATCTCAGAGACATGGACGCCTTCGGATCGAGAGGAGTGAACCAGGGATCAGGTATTTGGTCGATCAAATAGCATAAACCTCACTCCAGCCTTCGAACCAGTAGGTTTAGCCTATTAGATCACCCCTAACAGCTAAGTAGATCCCGAGATTGATCTAACTAAAGAACCTAACTCTATGAGATAGATTAGTTCTTTATTATTTGTTATGTTGATATGATGGACGGATGGATTCTGTGAACTCATTGTATTGGGAAGGGGGGTAGAGACTTAAAGCTTAGTAGATGATGCTCCTAGTTAGTCCCTCTTAGTGCATTACAAGTTTTCGGCCTGTGTACAAGAACCTCACCTGGTTGAGGGTGAAGGGACCAGACTGGCTCAGAACGAGGTTCGTGTTCTGACCCTTGATCGATCCCTCTGGTGTGTAAGGCCTACCGGGGATCAGAGTGACTAGGTCTAATGGCTTGCCACTGCGTGCGGGCAAGGCATGGGCTCGACACCCGTGGGGTGGAGTTCACCTTCCAGTGGGTTAAGTCGAATAAGGGCAGTGGCCCTCTAGTCACCTTGGGTCAGCATGTAGACCTCGGGTGGGAGTGATCCCTACCTGCCCCATCGGGCCTGGGGAGATGTAACCCAGGAGTAGCCCCTTTGGCTATGCACCCGGCGGGCTACAGTCGGGTCCTAACACTTGTCAACCTACTCTGCAAAGTGTGCACAGGAGGGGCGGATGGAGTGGACAACCCAATGCCATGTTCTTATGCCAGCCCCCTCCATTGTCATGATTCTGTCTGCAAGGAACTCTGGAGACCCAAGCTTGTCAGTCCATCCCTGTGTCTGAGCCGTGGGTAGGAACTTCCTTTGTATTGTGCTGATCTTTGTCTATGCAGATGTTGATTCGCCACCCTTCGAGGTGGATATATGATGATTATGTTACTGACGTGTATGTTTACGCTTCCGCAGCTAGGTAGGCCCTGAGGAAGACGGGGTAAAATGACCCCTTCACTCTTCCCACTGGGGACCCTAGAGGGTCACAGTGATATGTGGAGGGCCCTGTATCAGTGTGGAGCTGGTGCGGGGGATGAACTCCTGTTGTATACGGTGCGGGCATCGTATACGAGTAGGGGACGTCACAGCCATGTAAACCCGCCATCTCCACGTAATTCTGATAGTTGCAGTTCTGCTAACAAACTAACCCATTGCTTTTTTTCAAAGCCAGACACAATTTCTGCCGCATTACCCATTCTATCCTCTCTCTGCTTTCCACCATATTGAAATCATCCAGCATGATCCACGCAATGTTATTGCCACCGAAACGTCTAACCTTATTTTTAATTGAGGCCCACAGTGTACCTCTCTTTCTTGCGACATTATGCGCATAAACGTTAACTACACCCCATAGTTGTCCGCCTGCATCCCAGGTGATTATACTACATCTGCCAAAATTGTCTACATATGTAGATAATACCTTGATCTCCTTCCTCCACGCAATTAGGGTCCCTGCACTGGAGCTTCCACTCGTTGATGCAATTCCAACGAAACGATTTCCTAGCAAACACAGAAGATGTCCTATTTCTTCATCCTTACATCTATGCTCCTGTAAGCATATGAAGTCTGGTTTAATTTTAGCCAAGGCCAGAGCTAATCTACTACCCTTTATCTCTGATGATTTCACCCCTCTGATGTTCCAGCTTAAAATCTTATGATCCATTTTTGGGAGCAGGTTTCTTCCTTTTGGAATTCTCTCTTCCTCACCTTCACCCTGTTTACCCTTTTTTCTAGATTCACATTTCATACTGTTTGCATTATCACATACTTCTTCTAATACCAGGTCAGCCCATCTATTTGAATGGAGAGGTATCCCAGCCATCGGATCAGGAGGTGAGAGATTAGGTGGATCAATACACATCAACTCACTGTTTTCCAACAGAAGATCACTCACCTGCCACATGCACTTCTGCTCCTACTTTTGGAGGTTTCATTGGAGCATCATGTTTAGGAGCATTCGAGCCTTTTCTTTTTATACTTTTCCATTCTGAGTCTGAAACCTGTTGATTCCACCCAGCCAATCCATGACTGGTCAATTGAAAGGAAAGACAACGAGTGTCAGAGCCAGATTTGTTTGACTTCTCCTGCACAGCGTGACTAATTATTGGATCTACTTCTAACCGTTTCTTTTCATCAGAAGAGATTAAAGATAGCTCTAAGGGATTATCTCCAGTGACCACATCTACTGCCATACCCTTCGTAGGTTCTGTTGAAGGGGGTGTGTGTTGGGGATGGTTAGAGTCCGGAGTATGCATCTCCCTTTCTTCACTTTTCTTGTTTTGCGTAGTATCAAGCCCTTCAATGTGTTGCTTGGGAAACATCCTACGCAAGTCCCAACCATTTAACAGCTTCAAGTTGAATAAAGAGAAGTACGTACCGCTTTGCACAACCACTTGCTTCGGTATACCCTCTGCAGCCGGTATGCCAACACAGATCTTAGGACCTCTGATAATTGAGTGAGAAATATAAGTACCGAGTGTATTGGCGATTGAAATCATAAAATCTGGATCAAGCATATCAGGAGGCAAGCGCTCAATCTCGAGCCAGCAAGGAAGTTTTATGGCAGACAATTTATCTGAAGTAAAACCAGGCGCATAATATTGATATAAAATAAACTCTCCTGCAAAGTAATCTACAGCTCTACTAACAGTTTCTCCACACTAGATTCGCTGTCAAACAAAATAAGAAAAAAATTCCCTCCAATGGCTTTCAGTGACTGAAAATGTGGCAGTCTTAACTTCTCTAGATGCCCGGTCAACCAGAGTGTAACCTTTTGAAGTCCAGGAAATCTCCCGTGTAGAAGCCAACAACAGATTTGGCGACTAGATTTTGGATATTTCTCAAATGTTTATCATGATCTATAACTGCTGTCTTAACCTTGCTACATTCAAATGGAGCACCAGAAAATTGATGCAACTTATTCGGATCTGGCATAAAATTATCAGAATACAACATACTAAGAGCATCATTTACTCTATTGCTTCTAACCTTTGCAGATAGGCCCTGCTTTATCCAGTCAGAAAATCGGGGCTTTGAGATTTTTTCTACAGTATTCTCACTCTTCCAGGCGCCAGTATCCTTTCCCTTCAAATTACTTTGATTGAAGCCACAATTCTGCTTTAGGACACTGTTAATCTCTAATTCAAAGCATCAACTACATCCGAGACCTTGACATCTGCTCCATTTGTCGCTAATGCATCCCATGTAAATTTTGATTCTAAGTATGGCCAGTAACGGCAGGACCAGGAGTGGTCTCTGCCGGAGTCTCCACCGACAAAACAGGTTTATTGGAAGCCCCAACAATTGGGGACGATTTGGGACCCTCGAAACCGGGCTTTGTTTGGCCGATATCGTGGGTGCACCCATGCTTGCAGTGAAAATCGGGGCCCTAGGGGCCGTTGTAGAACAGCACTGGTCGAACCCAGGCCGGTTCCTGGCTGCCGCCAAAGCGGCCGTTTCTACTGCGCCTACGCCTTCGCAATTAAGGAGTTTATGCAAAGCTGAGAGTTAGGGAAAATAACTTGGGGTTGATATTGATGGAGACAATTAAGGAGGTTAACACCGTTTGGATTCACTTTCCATGCATTGAAATAGAAATGTAAATGGACATTCTAGTACTCTAAGAACAATGCATTGTTCGTTATTTCTATGTAACGTCTGTTGTTCCATATCTAGCTAAATTTAATGCAATTTTAAGTTTATGATAAACGACGTGTTTCTCAAGGAACATACATCATCATTGAGTTTATGGTTAGTCCATTGTAGAGGTAACAAATCTGAACTCTAATATGCTTTCCCACATCTTTGGAGTGAAATGTTTTTTGCCACAATTGTGGGATGCATATAATTCAAATGTTCTTTTATCATAGTCCATTGAGGTGTACCATCAACATAAATATTTGGCGCCTTCATTATGCATTATAGATTCTACTAGTAAACATGTGCCCGGCGTTGCCACTCATAAGTAGGAGCGTGTGTTTATATGAGCCATCAGTGTAAGACTAATCCCATGGAGTTGGTACTCTCTATGGCTCTTACAAAATTCATGCAAGCAATCTCATTGTGTTTTCCTACATATGCTCTTCACATCTGTGATTCCACAAACCACATAATTTCATCCACCCTGAAGTAGTAGTCTTACTGATGTGCAATTGGAACGCATAAGGACAGGGTGATATAAGAAACTCAATTGTGATTTATCTTGAGTTCGTTGACATAAGAGACTAATATTTATAAGTTTGTTTTGAGTTCTGTGCTCTTATAAGCGGTTGGTTTTGTTTCTGCTAATCCCACATTGCACATTTATTGGACTCAAATTAAAATGACTAGTTGTAATGGAGCCAAAAAAGAAAAAAAACACGACCTGAACTAGTTAAAACTAGATCACCAGACATTTGTCTCGGTCAATCCCTTGGCAGTATTATCCTCCCATTACTAGAATGAGCCTTTCTAGCATGGTACCCCATGTCCCATCCACATCAAAAGAATAGAATAGAATAGAATAGAATAGTTTTTTTATCGTCCACTGAGACCAATCGGCCTATGGGACTCAGAAGGAGCGCAGCAAACTTATTACTGTCCGGGTTAAAAAACCCCCGCCCCGAAGGGTTTTCGAGGGAAAAACCGTGGCAGTAATAAGAATGCTGTCAAACTGTACAAGTATACATCATCATGAAATAAATGTGTATGTACATGTCAAGTGCGTGCCCGAGGACATAGCTGATCTCGCATGTCCGTGACCTCCTGAAGAAACATTAGTCAGCATAAGCAATAAACTTTCTCACAATATTTGCATGTGAGGGATGTTCCATTTTAAATCCCTGGAATATTAAATCAATTGCCAAATAATCCATTTTAATGCACTATATTCCTTTAGAAATTGAATCCATAATATTATAGTGTAATAATATAAAGTACTTATTACACGAGTTTATAATGCATGCATTCAACCTTTCTTATTTTAGATGCATAGCCATGTTCATAATATAAAAAACAACCTTTTCAATTAATTCGTGCTTCATACTTGGCTATTCTATTCTATTCTATTCTATTCTATTCTATTCTATTCTATTCTATTCTATTCTATTCTGCTATTAACCATCATGTTGCCTTGTCTAAAAGTTCATAAAGCTTACCCCAACCTGTAGAGTATAGCTCATTATCATTCAGTGTACTTAAAACAATTTAAGATCTATCCATAGTTGCACAAAGACTTCAAGTAGTACATCTCTGGCCTGTTTCTCTTCAAATTCTCCATATTCCTTCAAGCCAAAAAAAACTTTTTGAAAGCATAAGACACAATGAGAGGAGAATCTGGTACCTGCAGCCATTCAATACACGATTAGCATGATGATGGTAAACGTGCAAGGGCCAAAAGGTACATTGGGACTCTCAGTTTATCACTGATCACCCATTGTGCCTTTTGCCCTCGGTTAATTTGAGCAAGAAAGGATATAAAGTAGGAAATTTATGGCTATAGCCTTCAATGTTCACAAAACGCCAAGCTTCAACTTGCTCAACTTCTTGCCAATGTAGAACTATAGAAGCCAGAACTAGAATATATGCTACATATATAAAATCTGATCCTAGTCTTTCGGCTGGAAAATCAAACTACAATAGCTCAATTAATTTAAGAAGGCTTTCTGCAAATATAGATCTACGAAAGCCATAGCTAAAATATCTTGCAATATATGCATATTTGATTACATAGATCGAAGTATTTAGATATTTTTTGTTCAAATCAAAATGATCAGAGCCATATGTGACAGTTCTATAATCTCATGCATAGCACTCAATTATTTTCTAAAGCAACACCATTATGAGGAAATCATAGAATTTTGTTACAAGCATGATGCAGATATGTAAATAACAAAATCATTATTCATCATGCTAAATATTCTATATAATAGCACCTGTACTACTGTTTGATGTCATGCCATGTTCTAGTGAGCCTAGAAAGCAAACTCTGAATGCATTGCATAAAAACCTGTTTGCGTTTGGATCGAAACCAATAGCACCATCATTTCGATTTTGCTCCCTTTTAATTCGTGACACACCTGAAATCATGAAGCAGCGCCTTGGCATTTGTTTGTTACAGATTGAATCTTAAATACTGTTATTTGCTTGAACCAGAGGACAACTACTTTGATGATGCTTTGTATCATTTGCCTTCCAGGCCTAGCATCATCGCAGCCGAGCTTGGGCATCCATCCATCTGAGTGCTAAGGTAAAGCCCCAATCCTCATTGATAATGCAGTGCAGAAACAGAGCAGAAATAGGGTCAGAGCTTCCAAGCTATCCGCTACAGATTAGGGCATTTTTGGGGGAAAACCTCATCCATTGTATTAGGTTTCGGCATTTTGGAAACCTAAGGTAAGGTTTAGATGCAAGCTGCCAACTTTACCTTTGTATTTTTGTATACGTAACTAACTGTGGTTAATATGTTTGCTGGCTAAACTTCATGGTACATTTTGTGCCAGCCCAAGTCCAACCACCATTCTTCCTTGTGCACTCCTCTTAAGGCAATAGTCATACCATTGCCCCAAGTATTTCAGGAAACATATTTGTGTATTAAATATCCACCATGCGTAAATAAAGTAAAAGGCCTTCTAGTCAAGGTATATTCCCCTTAAGGCCATATTTGTACTATTGCCCCAAGAGCGTCATTTTAGACAGAAGAAACAATTCAATCATTAACATCCACATCCAATCTAGTTAAAATGTAGACCACTCATGTCCCCAGCCCTAGAGCATTGCGGGAACCCATTTGACTGTATCATTGGTTTAATTTGTGCAAGTTCTATTCTATACACCGTAACACGTCCAGTGCTCAATTTTCAAAACACTCCCAAGCTTAGGGGAGATAGAGCATGCTTCAGCATAATCAATAATCATAATAAAAAAAAACCCTACCACCTAGCGTGGGATATGAGCATAACACCAAATTAGTTAACTGTAGACATGGGGATGGCTAACCCCCACTATCACAGTAGGGGTTGTGCCACATCCCATATTAGCCTACCTAATTGGAATGAAAGCATAATTTCAAGAGGGTTATATCATACCTTACTAAAGATTTAGCAATTGCAACCCCGCTGTGTTGTCATGTGGTAGTCCATATCTTTGCAGTAAATCTCATTAGAAATCCATACAAGTGGAACTCCTTGTAGGTAGTGTACAACCAAGTGGCAGCCAATTGGCAATGGAATTTTGTCTGGCCTACTGGCCAAACATTTTCCTAATTGTGCATAGTGTCCATCCAACTGACAATGGACTTATGTCAGGCCTAGTGGTGAACACTTTCATTTTGCACATTTTCCTTTTGTGCAGTAGCCCTGTATTTAGCCAAATAGATGAAGAAGTAAGTAAATTGCGTTCAGCCAAGTAGATAAAGAACTAATTCAATTCTATCCGATCAATCCAGTATATTTATTTAAACTTAACAATTATATGGTGTCAACAATTTCGCTCCTAGGTAGTATCCTAGGAAAACATACCTTGCTCATGACAAACGTCAAAGGAACATGCGGAGGCGAGCCGAAGCCGATTTATGGTAGGGCAAGCCCTTTTGGGCACGCGGCCTGGATATGACTGAAACTAGGCTTACACCCTGGTATACCATTGCATCCGTTCATGTTGGTATTGTTCGGAGGGTGGTGGCCCACCATTGCATCCCTACATGTTGGCATTGTTCGGAGGGTGGTGGTCTGTTTCGTGCTGGTGCCCCGACCACTTGGCGGTGAGGGCTCACCGAAAGGGCTTAGGCCTATAAGGTGGAGGGAGCGTCATATCCTTTGGAGTCAGGCTACAATATAATATAAAGGAACATGCGGCAACACTGGATGTACCAATGAGAAGAAGTTCCTAAAAAAAACCCGGCCTGAACTAGTTAAAACTAGACCAGACATCTGCCTCGGTCAATCCCCTGGCAGTATTATCCTCCCATTACTAGAATGAGCCTTTCTAGCATGGTACCCCATGTCCCATCCACATCAAAGAAACATTAGTCAGCATAAGCAATAAACTTTCTCACAATATTTGCCTGTGAGGCATGTTACATTTTAAATCCTTGGAATATTAAATCAATTGCCAAATAAGCCATTTTAATGCACTATATTCCTTTAGAAATTGAATCCATAATATTATAGTGTAATAAAGTACTTATTACACGAGTTTATAATGCGTGCATTCAGCCTTTCTTATTTTAGCTGCACAACCATGTTCATAATATCAAAAACAACCTTTTCAATTAATTCGTGCTTCATATTTGGCTATTAACCATCATGCTGCCTTGTCTAAAAATTCATAAAGCTTACCCCAAACTGTAGAGTATAGCTCATTATCATTCAATGTACTTAAAACAATTTAAGATCCATCCATAGTTGCACAAAGACTTCAAGTAGTACATCTCTGGCATGTTTCTCTTCAAATTCTCCATATTCCTTCAAGCCCAAAAAAACCTTTTGAAAGCATAAGACACAATGAGAGGAGAATCCGGTACCTGCAGCCATTCAATACACGATTAGCATGATGATGTAAACGTGCAAGGGCCCAAAGGTACATTGGGACTCTCAGTTTATCACTGATCACCCATTGTGCCTTTTGCCCTCAGTTAATTTGATCAAGAAAGGATATGAATTAGGAAATTTATGGCTATGGCCTTCAATGTTCACAAAACGCCAAGCTTTAACTTGCTCAATCCCTCTTAAGTATTTAAAAAAAAACTTCTTGCCAATGTAGAACTATAGAAGTTTAACTAGAATAGATGCTACATATATAAAATCCGGTCCTAGTTTTTCTTTGGAAAATCAAAACGCAATAGCTCAATTAATTTAAGAAGGCTTTTGCAAAATATAGATCTATGAAAGCCATAGCTATCTAAAGCAACACCATTATGAGGAAATCATAGAATTTTGTTATAAGCATGCTGCAGATATGTAAATAACAAAATCATTATTCATCATGCTAAATATTCTATATAATAGCACCTGTACTACTGTTTGATGCCATGCCATGTTCTAGTGAGCCTAGAAAGCAAACTCTGAATGCATTGCATAAAAACCTAGTTGCGTGGATCGAAACCAATAGCACCATCATTTCGATTCTGCTCCTTTTTAATTCGTGACACACCCGAATCATGAAGCAGCGCCTTGGCATCTGTTTGTTACAGATTGAATCTTCAATATTGTCGTTTGCTTTAACCAGAGGATAACTGCTTTGATGATGCTTTGTGTCGTTTGCCTTCCAGGCCTAGCATCACCGCAGCTGAGCTTGGGCATCCATCCACTGAGTGCTAAGGTAAAGCCTCAATCCTCATTGAAAATGCAAAGTCGTAAAAAGAAAGAGGCGAGAAATAGGGCCGGAGCTTCCAAGCCATCCGCTACAAATTGGGGGAAAACCTCATCCATTGTATTAGGTTTCGGCATTTTGGAAACCTAAGGTAAGGTTTAGATGCAAGCTGCCAACTTTACCTTTGTATTTTTGTATACATAACTAACTGTGGTAAATATGTTTGCTGGCTAAACTTCATGGTACATTTTGTGCCAGCCCAAGTCCAACCACCATTCTTCCTTGTGCACTCCTCTTAAGGCAATAGTCATACCATTGCCCCAAGTATTTCAGGAAACATATTTGTGTATTAAATATCCACTATGCGTAAATAAAGTAGAAGGCCTTCTAGTCAAGGTATATTCCCCTTAAGGCCATATTTGTACTATTGCCCCAAGCGCGTCATTTTGGACAGAAGAAACAATTCAATCATTAACATCCACATCCAATCTAGTTAAAATGTAGACCACTCATGTCCCCAGCCCTAGAGCATTGCGGGAACCCATACGGCCATATCATTGGTTTAATTTGTGCAAGTTCTACTCCCAAGCTTAGGGGAGATAGAGCATGCTTCAGCATAATCATAATTAAAAAAAATAAAAAAAATGGATAAAGCATGTTTGCAATGGATAAAAGAACAGACAAATATTTACTTGCATTGGTTATGTAAAGTTCCAATGCATGTAAAAGTTAAATAAGTCAACATTCTTGAGTGGTTCTAACACTCAATATATTTCTGCTCATGTAACAAAGATGACATAAAACACAATAAAGTCGTATTTAATTAAAGTGGGACAAATCTTGAATTTTGGGACTCGGACTGAAAATGGAACTCACACCCCATAAATTTTTTTTTTTGAATTGATTGCTTGAATAGAATTACACATCACACACAAAGAATTGGGTTACTTGTTTTCCTCATAAATTTTACAAACCACTAGTTGAGAAAGTTTTCAAGCTTCTCAATATTATCTACTCTCATACAATGATATAGCATGGAGGTTGCTCATGGCTTTGTCCATCTCCCTTTTTGGGATCTTGTGTGTGTTGTCCTTTGCAGTGTGAGAACTTGGATATGACCATACCACACACTCCACCAATTCCCTCCTTTGAGGATCAGCATAATTTGCCCTCCACTTCTTCTCCCAGCAGTCGGTGTATTGCTCCTTCAAGTTGCCCTTCTTGTGTCTCCCAATGGGCTCCCAATATTGAATTTGGAATCCAGGACGCAACTCCTCTCCATCAGGCATAGTGGTGGTTACATCAGAGAGTGCCACCCCTAACTATATTGGGCAGTCCTCATCATCAGGCCTTACTAGCACAAAGTATCCTTCCTTGATGTCCTCAAAGGGATCCCACTCAGGAAGATCAAACCACTTCGGCTTTGAGGCCTTACTTCCCACAAACCACTTGGAACCCTTGTTAGGACCCAAGTGAACATTCTTAGAAGTGCGTGCTCCTTGAGAACCCTCCCATCTTGACTCTGGCAAGAACCCGTCTCTTAGCTTCCTCCCACATGGTTGTTCAGTTTCTAAGCATGTCACAACTTTCTCCCAGTACTTGATTAGAGAGTCCATTTGATTTTTCTTAAGAGTGGAGGTGTGTCTTCCATTTCGAACATCATCCCAGTGCGTTATGTAATCCTTGATGCCCTTCACTAGTTGGCTATAGTCTTTGACAGTCTTGAAGGGAGGTGGTGGTTTTGGCTGCCCTTTAGAAATGAGAACTTCACCAGCAGCACCCCTTTGCCACAACTCGATTCCTTGTACAGGCATCCACAACTTGTCACCTGGTCTCCACTTATATTGCATGATTGGTATTCCATCCCTAACCCAAAACTTGAAGCTCAAGTGGCTTTGTGTGTCCTGTCAACCGGTCCTTACCATCTAGCAAGTATCCCTCTACAAATGATTTCCAATCTGCAACCTCATCCATCAAGAAAGCCATTGGGTTGGGGTCCATGCAGCTCTCAAACACATCCATTAGTTCAGGGAGACTAGTCACGTTTTCTCTCTTGAGCTTGGTGGAGAAAGTTCCAAAGAATCCATCTATATCATCATCGTATGCCCAACCACTGGCATCAAGTATGACATTGCCCCAAACATCCATCTATTCTTGTTTTCTTTCCAACAGTTGTCCAATTGAACACATAGCTCCTCTGACAGTTGTTTCTCAAGTAAGAGGAAATCATCCCAAGTCCTCCTTGATTCACTGGACACCTTGGATGTGAGCTTTTTTATCTACCTTTGGTAACAAAGCGGTTGATCATCCATCAAAGCCTCAAAAATGGGTCTTTGAAGGGAATACCTCCTCCCTTCTATCGATCCTTTCTCTAGTGTTCTCAAGCACTTGAAAATAGAGCTCATATGGAAGTTTGGATCATCCCTCCATAGATCAAGCACAAAATGACCATAGGTTCCAGTTCCATGTGTTAAGACACCTGCCAGACTTACTTTCATCTGAAAAGGGTTTTGACAACGCTTGGGTAAAGGATCTAGCTTTGGCAAGAAAGTCTTGTGTTGGTCCATCTTATCATGAATTATACACAAAAATTTGTCCGTTTGCATCTCGGAAAATGTTCTCCTTTGCCAATACAACTGTCTACATGATATTTGGTCCCTTTGGTGATCGCAAATTGCTCCCTAATTGCCATCCTTTCTTTCTCTATTGCAGTTGATGCAAGTATATCCTTGAGTTGAATGCAAGTGTTGCACTTTGAGAATGGCATGTGTTGCGGGACACTCACGTCGAGAAGTGAGTGCTCCATAACTTGCTGAAATGTGATTGAGAAAGAGGCCTACCTCCGGTGGTTTCTAGGATGGAGTTGACCTCTTTAAGGCACTCCTTTTGGATATAGTGTTGTGGCAACACCCTTTGCACCACTTCTTTTGCAGGTGCTCGTTCACCTTCGACTTGTGGGGCATAGATTGAGACATGTATCTCACAAAGCTCTCGAGAGGCTGCAATGGCCTTGAGAGTATTTGCTCTAGGTTTCAAAGTGAGTGCATTACCATGTTGGAACAAAGCGTGCCCTTTTCTAACTTTGCTCGATATCACGTAGAATGAAGACTTTCTCACCCCAAGAATCCATCTCAATCTCTCATACATACCTTCATGCCCCTTAATTGATATAGTAGCCTTCCTGTGTCTTCATCATAGCTGGAATTTCTACACAAGGAGTAGATGAAATTAATCCTATCTTTTTGAAGTTTGTCCAATGTATTGGGACCTTATGCACGCGAGGTCATCCACACAGCAGACTTGCCTTTGTGCAATCTAGGTTGCAACACTCTTGTCCCCTAATTGCCTCTAGGTTTTCTTTGGTTGGGGCCATACTATCCATCCTTTCTAAATATTTGTCACTTCTAAGCCTCTTGGGCACCCTTGGCTGCCTTTTATGAAAAACATAGCGTCTCTTCCTTGTGATCAAAGGATGCTCATCGACCACCAAATCTTCCACATGGCCTTGGGTGGGCCTTGGGGTATGTAGTTCAGTAGGGCATTCCAGACTATCACCATTCTTGTGTGTAATATATCTAATTGGCCATCTCAACTGACTTTGGGACTCCAGCAACCCAGAGCACACAATGCAATCACTAGAGCTTCCCTGGGACATGATTGTATCAACTTCGATAAGAAGCTTCACAATGCCAACTCCAAGATGATCATCTCCCAGCCTTTCATCATTCACACTATCAAAAGGATCAACTGCAGTTATTATGCCCTCTGCAAATACCGTCTCGTTGCAAGGGTGCAACAACAAGCAACCCATCTTCCTCCATTGGAGCCTAGGGCAATGGCCTGTGCTGGGCTTCCTTGGCTCCATTTTGCTCATCTCACATGCTCCCTGAATGAAAGAGCACACATTAAAACCATATACAACCATATATGAATGAGCACTATAGCCATATAACCATTAGAAACCATATAACCATTGAAATCTTGGCTAACATTAACCATTAAGAAGCATTAAAACATTATAACCTTATAACCATTAAAAACATTAAAACATTTAACACTAACATTTAACATTAAAACATTTAACATTAACCATTAAAAAGCATTAAAACATTATAACCATTAAAACATAGGCTTCCCCGAAATCATGACTGTGCTGATGTGGCCCTTCGTCAGCGACATCTGACATGGCCACGTCAGCAATCCAAGTCACGGATGACATGCCACACACGTGACTCTAGGAGTGTCATAAATGCCACTTTTTCGAGGCTCGAGGTGCGGTCGAAATAAGCGCACCCTCTTCCTCTTCTCCGCGACCCCTATTCCTTCCATTCCTCTTTGTCTTCCCCGTTCGACTCCGTGCCGCTTTGTTCCCTGTTCCGCCTTGGTGCTCGATCGACTCCCGCATTTCCGAAGCATTCTTATGACTGTAGCGTGGTCGACGGATCGCGACGCATCCAGCGACGAGGTTTTGGCTCAATTTGAGTTAGCCAGCAGAAAGTACTTCTTAAGAAGAAAGTGAGAAACCTTTTCTGTAAGTTTTTATATTCTTATACTGCTTGTTTATTGTTTTTTTTGCAATTCCTTTACTATTGTGCTGCTCCTATTATTTTTTTAGAGCCTCTTTATATACCCTGATACATTTTCCAGCCCGACAAATCCTTACTCTCGCTTTGCAAACGCCTATAGCAAAATGGAATCGAACTCTGCAGCTTCCTCCAACAAATCTCCCAGGTTTTTTTTTTCTTAATATTTTTTCATTTGTCTGCTGTTTCAAAGCTGCTTCACAGCTTTCCTTTTGATTTGCTTTCTGTTTGTGCTTTCTTGTGTTTCGTTATTGTTTACTTGAATACCTTGTACAGGCATCAGTGTTCTTAGATGCTAATAGTAGTAGTGCATAATAGTAAGAGAACTGTCTATGATTCATAACAGAACATAGCTATGCATGAAATTGCTTTACAGAAACTTAAAATAGGAATTGCCATACAGATTGAAAATTTCACTCCACAAACATATCCTCCCTGCGGGAGAGGTGCGAGAGGGAACGGCTTTTCGGTGGCGAGTCGGAATCCCTCGACTTTGCCAACAATCAAGAAAGTATTGGGCCTTATTCTCAACTCGCCAGTCGAGAATGTCTCGACTCAGCGGTGGCGAGCGGGAATGTACACTGGATTGTTGGCTGGTGAGGGATTCCCGACCGCCAAACCCGAATAACTCATTCTTGCATTTCGACTCGCGAGTTGAGAATGTCATACCTAGCCAATGTAACATTCGACAACACCCGCTAATCTCACACACACCGTCGTCGGCTCTAGTGCATTCTACGTGTGCTGCGGGCGGTCTTAGCCACTCTCCTTCAAACTATCTTGCTCGGATATTGCGAAGGGAAGTGGCTTTGACCGCTCTCCTGCGGTGGCTGTAAACCAATTCTTAACCCGACCAATTCTCACTGTATGGTCGCGGTGGCCTCTACCCGGTCGGGGTAGACCGTCTCCTTGAACCATCTTGACCGAATATTGCGAAGGGGATGGGCTCGGGCGGGTGGAGGCCTACAACAACCCTTAGGAAACCCACGAGCTTAATGCGCATTCTCGGCTCATGGAGTGAGAATGCCTTAACCAACCAGACACTCCATGTGTACTATCACGGAGTTCCGATGGCTAAGGCATTCTCGACTTGCGAATCGAGAATGCAGACAACAAACCAACACTTGCATTCTCGTTATACAAGTCGAGAATCCCTTAGCCAGCCAATTCTCCTGTGTATGGTCGCCTCGACCCGGTCGAGCCACTCTCCTTGAACCATCTTACCGTCGAATATTGCGAAGGCGAGGAAATAACACTTGCATTCTCGATTTCAAAAGTCGAGAATCCCTTTAGTGGAATTCTCACGTGTATGGTCGTGGTGGCCTCCACCAAGTCCCGAGCCGTCATGCCAAGATTTTCGTAATTGTTGCCCAGCAAGAACTCTGAGATAAGCATCCCTGCGAAGTTCATCTAATTGTTGTAATTGATACACCCTCTCTTGTAAAGCAGTAGGAGAATAGATGGTAGCAACTTGAAATCGAAGAGTGGGTAGAACAAACTCAAAAGGCATCAAAGCCTCTTGGACATACACTAATTTGAAGGGTGTCTATCATGTGGCAATATTATAAGTAGTGTTATAGGCCCATAAAACAATGGGTAATTTGTCTTGCAAATCTGTTCTGGAAGCGTCACAAATTTTCTTGAGAATGTTAATTATAGTCTTGTTGGTACTTTCAGCAAGACCATTGCCTTGTGGATAATATATATAGAGTGCTCTTGCGATGATAGATATGCAAGTAGTCTGTCAGTTCTTTGATCGTATGATTAACAAAATGAACACCCCGATGTGGGGTAGCCAAAGCGTGTAATAACATGTGTGTAGACCACCCGCGTCGTGCTGGCGGCGGTGTTATCTGGTAACGCACAGGCTTCAGCCCACTTCGTTGCATAATCAGTGAGAACGAGGATGTACCGAGCACGGGAGTTTTGAGAAGGTGGATCCATGGGCCCAACAAAATCCATACCCCATTTGCTGAAGGGCCGTAGTTCTTACCATGAGCTGACAGACATCACAATGGCGCGCATGAGCATGGGCGTCTTTGAACAGTGTGGGCCAAAAATAGCCAGCCAAAAGATTTTTCCTGGCCGTCTTATCACCACTAAAATGGCCTCCACCAAGGCCTTCATATGCTTGGTGAACAATCTCTGGGACCTCATGAGGAAGAACACAACGATACAAAATCATATCTTTGTCATGCTTATAAAGATGTCCAACAACCATGGTATAGTCACGGAATTCGCGAATGAACTATTGACGGCGTGAGCGCAACTTTTCAGGAGAAAGCGTGGGATCGTCAGTAGGGCACCAGAGAGAAGATATTGTTGGTAGTCATGGAACAAGTGGAGCATGGCGGTGACCAAGAAGAGTTAAGCATCTGGAAAACTATCAGAAACTCCTGAGGACGGGTCATCAATGTGAATGCGTAAAAGATAATCAGGCACCATATGAGACTTGCCTGCCTTATGAATGATTTCAAAAGGAGCAAACTCTTGGAGAAGCAGCACCCAATGAGCAATACGTCCCGTGGGCGTGGTCTTACTGAACAGATAGAGCAGAGCTTGATGATCCACAACGAACTTGATTTTGCTACCCAGCAGATAGTGGCGGAACCGTTGTACACAGAAGATGAGTCCAAGCACTTCTCGTTCCGTGGCAGAATAATTTTTCTCTGCAAGATTGAGTTTTCTGCTCGCATAGCAAATTGGGTTGTCAAGCTGAGAATCATATTCTTGGGAAAGAACAGCACTAATAGCAAAAGCTGAAACATCCACATGAACATGAAAGAGTTTGCCCATTGAAGTGGAATAAGAACATGGGCTTGAGTAAGCAGAACCTTTAATTTTTGAATGGTCGCATCTGCCTGGGGATTCCAAGCCCAAGTGGATTCATCACCCGTGAGTTTATGAATGGGATCCGCAATGGCAGCTAGTCCAGGAATAAAGGTAGCATAATAATTTACTTTCCCAAGGAACGAGCGTTTCTCTTTAATGTTGGTAGGGGGCTGAACTTTGAGCACACATCTGATCTTGGCAGGATCTGTGGTAATGCCTTCTTTACTGACAACATGGCCAAGAAGAACACCCGAAGTGACGCAGAAAGTACACTTCTCAGGATTCAAACTAATGCCTGATTCATCACATTTTTGAAAAACAAGCTCACGTTTGGTGAGATGATTGCCCATGGAGCTGTAAGCAGAAAAGTCATCTTGAAAAACTTGCAGAAAAGCATTTTCTTTCATGTAATCCTGAAAAAAAGAAAGCATCATGCGTTGGAAAGTAGATGGTGAGTTGGACAAACTAAAGGGCACCACTTTGTAGGCAAAAGTGTCCCACAGCGTGGTGAATATTGTTTTCAATTGACCTTCAGCTCTAATGGATATTTGATTGTAGCTAGAGAAACCACCCATAAAAAAGTACATCTCATGGCCTGCTACTTCTTCTAGAACTTGATCCGTGAAGGGTAGCGGGAAATAATATCGTTTCGCTGTAATCTATGCAAACACATATTTTCCCATTATGCTTAAGGGCAATAATAATGGGGCTCACCCACTCAGAATGTTTGATCTCATAAATAAGTCCAGTGTTGCAAAAATACGCGTATTTTATAAAATCCACACGTACAGTACCGTTCCGTACGTACTGTACGTACATATAAAAAATACTGTAAACGTTCTTTTATAACATAAATACGTGCCCCTTTTTTTTCATCTAAAACCATATACTAGGTAGAAAAAAACAAGCCTAACGAAACCCTAGAAAAGGTCGAACCCTAACGAAACCCTAGCAAAGGTCGAAGCCTCCTGCTTTCCTCGCTTGCTGCCGCCGCCGTTAGTCCGAGAGCTTTTCCTTCAACCAGAGATGCGATTCACTGGTGATTGCAAGTTGTCTGGGGCGTGGAGGCGATTCCTTAGCATGTAGGCGTGTTCTAACACTTCCAGTAGCTCAAGATGTTAAGGGAAATGCATTCGGGCCAGTACTGATCGAAAAAACAGCTAGGCCAAGAACAGAGAAATGATACTGGAATGCTGGGAGAGCTCCTGTAGCTGAGCAGGATTGTGAACGCTAGTAAAAGTAAATTTTATTTGGTATTATTTCCTCTTGTCTTATTTGTTAAGCTAGGCGGCCTCTGTTGGTATTTAAAATAACACATGCTACTAGGAAATGGCGACTCCAATCCAAGTGCAAATTTGATGCCCTGATAAGAAAAAAAGAGGAATGGAGAACTAACCAGCATACACAGTGGACTCATATTGAGTGAAGCCTAATGCCTTATTTATATTTTATCTGCATAAAGTTGTGTTTTTGGTTCTTCAATTTTGTTTCTGATTTATTCCCTCTTCATTTATAGGTAATATCTGTCGCAGCCCTTTGGCAGAGGCTGTGTTTACTTATGCAGTCGAAAGGAGAGGTTTGACACCTTATATTTACTATGGTCTCCTTTAGTATGATTTGACTGACAAAATCCCCTTTTTCAAAATTTAAAACACTTTTCTGTTGTGATACTTTTGAAGTGCTCTGGAAGAAACTTTGATTCCATGAAATGAGTGAATCCCATGTTGGAATGAACAAAGTAATAAGAGTTGCAACAAATATCCTGTAGAATGAATAATAGGTCTTTGAAATGCTATTATTCTGTTGCTACTTTGACTGCTTTGGATATTTGCTTTGAACAGATAGAATTGGGTCATTAAAAAATGGTGCAGACAGGATAGGTGCTTACAAGTTCCAGGGATGATTTAAGTAAAGCAGATTCTGCCTGAATGATTTGAAATTTGTACTTGCAGTCAAATTCCTCTGCTCGATATGCTGCATGTCAGATTCCTATTCCTATAGTATAGTTAAAGCAACTGGCAAAAAAATGTGAGTGCTAAATAGGCTGTTATATCATACTGCATCTCTAATCTCTGTTAGGGTATCTACATAGCTATGGCAATCAAGGGAACCTTGACGGCTATGGCAGACACAATACAGAGCTCATGTTATGCCACATTAGCAGAAGTACAGGGCTACTTCTATGGTAGATCAAGAAGATAACATTCAAGATTAAAGAAGAAAAAATATATTACAGCTCTGGAAGAGTACTGTTTTGAGATTATTAAAGTCCCAGGTAAGTCATCTTATACTTGCAATGGAACTGGTTGTTGTGCACAGGTGAGTAGTAGTACTGAAACAAAGAGTTTATGCACGGGTTGTGGAGCAGATTTGTCTTTGAAATCAAAATCGAAGACCAAGAACTCTGTAGCTGAAGAGAATTCTCTTTGCAATCATTGCATCAAGGTGGTACTTGCTTTTTGTGCATGAAACGTCCATGAGTGGTTCATTACTTTTGCTCACTATAGTTGTGATCTATTTTCAGCTCTACAAATCAAAACAGTATTGTGGCGTATGTAAGAAAGTCTGGCATTTTACAGATAAGGGTGACTGGGTAAATATTTAAAATGTTGTTTGATCCATTTTTTTAGCAACACCGGTAGTCCGGACATTAATCACAGCAACAGGTTCAATGTGATGAATGTGAAATATGGGTTCATGCTGAATGTGATGAGATCAGTGGCAAGCACATGAAGGTAATGTATGGAGCATATTTTGAGATTCATTTGAGATGTATCAGGTCATCATGAATGATTGAATTAGGCCACCATTTCTCCATGTACATTAGAATTATATATCAAGTCATCACGAATTATCTATCAAGTCATCACGAATTATTGAATTAGATCAATGTTTCTTTATACATACATATGTTGGCACAAATTATATGATAATAAATCTGTGTTGCGATTTTTTTATTCTGCGCAAGAGTACATGTTGTTTTTGTTGCTGCTGCAGCAGCAGCAGCAGCATTATGTTGTTTAATTTGTCGTGCTGATTATTTTGAAACTTTGAACAGGAATTGGCAAAGGGAACTTACTGCTGTCCTGACTGTATTCATATGAGCAGCATAACATATGAGTGTTCTTGCATTCACGTTGGCTGCTGTGCATAAGTCAGAATTTTGGAGAAACATCAATTCCCCGGTATCTTTATTACAAAATTTTATGTGTAGCTATTGTCGGAAGTACAAAGGATTTTTCTGTTCTACCATTTAATTTGAGTTGTACTCCAACGGTCAGAAATGCCACCAAAGGCTTCACAATTATGGGATAAGTATTGTAATAATGTAAAGATAGCACACGGGGTGATGAAAAATAAAAATGCAAGTTTTGTGGCCGGGATATGGTTGGCACAAAGACAAGGTTAGTAGCACATTTGGCAATGTGTCAAAGGAGAAGGAGTAAGCCCTTGTCCGGGATGTTTGAAGAGGCTATGAAAGAAGCTCTTGAAGAGCGTTCCAAAAAGAAAATTGGTGTGCTTCTTTGCTAAAGTTGCAGCAGCCTCAACCGCTATTCCTTTGACCATCCATTAGCTTGAAGTTAATACGCCAACTTCCTTGCCGTCAAGCCAAACTCTAATGCGCCTAACTCGACATGAACAACAAACACAAAGATGGCAACTCTAGTAGGACGGTTGGAGGATCGGAAGAAGTAACAAATTGTAGTGTTAGCGTGGCCAACCAACTTAATAAGAGGCATGTATTTTGATGCAAAAGAGGCAACATGCTAACAGGTTGGAAATTGATGTTTAGCCTTAGCAAACCTACCGTTTTACCTTCTCGAATGTCATGTTGGCGAGAAATGCTAGAGGCCTTTTCTCAAATTGGCTCAACGATTCGGCTTGACATATAAGGAAGAAAGGACATCTGCTCTACATACCGAATACGCTTTAACCAAGGCTAAAACCGATAAGATCGATTGCCTGGCCAAAGTGCAGGGTGTACAATTCTTGCGATGGATGGGTTGATGTGAGCGGGGAGGAAATTAGTAAATATTATGGTCTCTTGCTGCTATGGCACTTTATTTTTAAATCAATTGATTGTAGTAGACCCGATGTTGGGGCGTAAAGGTGTTTTTTTATGAACAAAATAGCGAAGCTATTAAGAGCATTGGAGAGGAGAATGTTGTACATATAATTTCAGATAATGCTTCTAATTTGTGCGCATGGGTAAAGAGCTTGAAAGCAAGTTTTTCTCGCCTTGTATGGACACCATGCGCAGCTCATAGCATAGACCTATTATTGGAAGATATTGCTGAACTCCCATGGTTTGAGGCGCCGCATAAGAAGGCAAAGAACTATATCAAGGTTTTTATAAAGAAGAGGCATGCAAATAAAATATTTATGACATTTAGCAAACTCCAAATACTAAGACCAAGTAAAACAAGATTTGGCGTGATGTTTATTATGATCGAAAGGCTCTTAAAGGTGTGGAAAGGCTTTTCAAAGAAAACTGCGGTTTGCATGGGATGATTGGCCTGATTCAAATCTTGCGTACACGTTTAGTAAAGGAGTATGTGTTGGACCCAAGTACTGTTCCACAATTTCAGCTGATTTTAAGGATTATGCGCCCCTTCTATTGTGTTCTAAGATTGGCTGATAAAGAGGGTTCCACAATTGGTTTGTTATATGAGTTCATGTTGAGAAGTGAAGCGGTTGTTAAGAAGCGTCAAGAGGAAGATCCACACAACAAAACTAAGTAAGTGTTGATGGCTTCATTAAATTATGAGTATGTTAGATTCTTTTTATGTTCATGTTGTTCAAAGAGTTTTCCTCTTTAATTGTTTGCTTAAAGAGCTTTCCTCTTTTGTAGTTTGTTTTTGGCTTTCTTTAACACTCTCAATTCATAGGTATGATGATGTTTTTAAATGCATGCTGCCAAGATGGGCAAAATTCAAGAGGCCTATACATTTTGTCGCCTATCTCTTACATCCGCTATGGAGAGATTCTCACGTTCAAATAAGGGATGAAGTTATGGATGGATGGCTTGAGTACATTGGAAGAGTAAAAACACCTACAGAATGCACGATCTTATTTGCTCAATTGGATGCTTATAGAAATGGCACAGGAATGTTCTCTCATCCTTTGGCCTTAGATAAAAGTCACCAAGCTAAACCTGTATCGTGGTGGGAACACTTTGGATGGATGTAAAACCCCGGAACTTCAAGCACTTGCAGTTCGTGTATTATCTCGTATATGTTGATCTTTTTGTTTTATTTCGTTTGTTAAAATTTCGATATAAAATCGTAATAAAGAATTTATGTTACATTTTTTATACGGCTTGTTAGCAAAAAAGAGCTAATAGTGGTTTTGTATTTAGGATTGTTCAATGGGGGCAGAGAGTTTAAAATTGGAGTGCACATTATTTGGCCAAAACTAAGAAAAAGAAATAGGTTGACTCTCGCACAACTAGAGCGCCTTTGTATTTATCGTGAGAATTTGAGGATGATGCACAAATTTGAGAGTGGAACAAGTGAACCAATGCGGTAAATGAGATTCTTGGCATAGAGTATGTATGTTCTTTTTGTTTTGATTCTTAAAACTTCTTTAATTGACATTGTCATATTCCTAGGTCTCCCCGATTCGCGTGAATATTGAAAAAAATCGATCTTCGCTTAATATGTGATCGATGATGAAGATAGAGAATTATATGAAGAATATTTTGAAGAGATTATGGAATGTAGGCGTGTAAATAGGAGTGCTAGTAGAGTCGCTGGCACTGCAAAGAATTGATGTAAATGCCGTAGATGCCACACCATCTACAAGTAGAGCGGTAGGAGAAAAAGGCTGCCTTAACCCCCGCAACTATAGACTTTCAAGTATGAAAGCCGGCCATCCAACAAAGCTGAACAAACATTCCAATGTCGACCCCTCCAACAAGGAGAAGTTCAAGGCTAGCAAGCAAAGCAGTAATCGATGTAGCAACCGGCTGTAAATCAATGCCTCTAATGTGCGGTACATGTAGAATTAGAAGTAGAGGAAGTAAATCATAATATAACATTAAGTTCGTGAAGAATTGCCGTGTATATTCGAATCGACAATAGTGATGGTAATTATGAAGATCTTCAAGAGGAAGATTCAACCGAATCGTGAGGTGAGCGATGATGATGAGTGACATTACGGTGGCTCATGGACCACCACGACTTGGAAGCACCTTGCGATTCTGTTTTGCTTAATTTTTGTTGCAACAAACAATTTCATGCATGTTTTATAAGTGTTAATCCTAAATGTAGGCAATACTCCAAACCATAAGTTGAGAACAATTCAATAAGTAGACAACCACAAAACGTGTAACATTATATGTATTACATATTATAGACAACTATTATACCCTAAAAACAAACGATCATAAAAGTCATTGACGTATTTTTCATACGTACTTATAGTATATACGTACATATAAAACGTACGTAACGTACGTAAAGTACGTTTAGGTTTGGTGTACGTTTTTTTTAACTTGTACGTCTGATACGTACGGTACGGTGTCCAACAGCCAGAAGTTTATCAATTTCGGCTTTGACACGGTCACGATAATTGGGGTTGAGCCTGCTGTATTGTCGTTGTTAGATAGGGTGTGCATCATTGAACAACATCAGATTTTACACGGGATTTAACTACATGAATCTGCACCATATCTACACTGGATTCAACCACATGAAACCCAGGTAAAACCTGTATCCGTCCAAACAAGCAAATTTTAGATCACTACTGACCCTAAATCTGTTCAAACAAGTGTATATTGGATTGCTATTCATCCTAATTATATTGTGCAATTAAAGAGAGGAGCAGATGTTACATAAGATTGTGCATGGTTTTAGTAGGTAGAAGTATGCCAAAAGCATACAATGATGACGTCAGCATGTTAGATTTGGGTTTTCAATGGTTAGTTGGATTATTTTCCTTGTAATATCGATGGTTTTTAAGGAGCTTCTATTTTAGGTTATTTAGGTTAACAGGCAGAGTCGGTGGCTGCAGAGCATGCCGATGAAAGGGAGCGACGGAATCAGAGCATGCTGTTCTTGTCATCGCCCACTGAAGCATGTTCCACAACAAGGCTAAGGGCACTAGAGCATATCACTGCATGTCCTGCAATCCTCACATTGAAGCAGTGAAGCAGGTTTTACAGTAGGGCTAAGGTTTTCTCCCAGAATCACTAGGGGCCGTTCTTGTCCCAAAAAGCAAGGCACACATGCGATGAACTATTAGGGATGATGGTTTCATCCCAGTATTTGATGCTTTGGCAGTATCTGTTATTGCAATTTTGTTGCTTCTGGTTGAGAAGGCTGCTTCTCTTCAGCTTGAAGGTGCTTGCATGTGCTGCCAATTTGGCAGGGGGTTCAAATCCACGACATTCTTTAATAATGCTGTATTTCATCTATTCTTGAACTGTTGCTCTTGTTATGGTTTTTGCAGGTTGTGAATGTTAATATACATACGTGCTCTCGGAATCTAATCATGCAA
Source organism: Isoetes taiwanensis (assembly GCA_021234155.1). NCBI lineage: Eukaryota > Viridiplantae > Streptophyta > Lycopodiopsida > Isoetales > Isoetaceae > Isoetes > Isoetes taiwanensis. The sequence goes on from JAJEKV010000018.1 coordinate 17,148,863, forward strand.
GGCAGGTTCATGGGTATTCTGCAAATTGGCAAGTTCATGGGCATTTCTGCAAATTGGCATGAGTGCTCGGTGTTTTCCTTTCCGCAAATTGATTTATGCAAACACACGAGTGCTCGGTGTTTTCCTTTGTTATTTTAATTTTCCAATGTTCACATGGATAGAAATCATGCAACAAACTTTTTTACTTCTTGTATGCAGAATATGCAAGCGCTTGTTGCATGCAATGTCATGACTTCATCACTATGGTTGGATAATCTTAGTGTGACGCGGAAATCAAGGTTTGACCCCATCTTGACTTCCGAAGGACGGCCATATGTTGTGCATTAGGAATATGACATGGAATATTCTTATGATCAATGGCTGAGATTGAGCGATTAATCTCAGCCATTGAAAGCAAATTGAAAGAAGATTTTGATGATCAGTCAAAAAGAATCCGCAAATCAGCGCAGATGTTTTTGCGGGGCCTCCTAATTTTGAGACCGACGTGGCATATTTGATGCCAACGTAGGTTTTCCGGGAGGGAGAGAAGGAAGGAAGGTTCTTTTATCGTCCGCGGAGGCCAATCGGCCTATGGGACCCAAATTACACGGGTGCAGCAAGCCCGTTGCTACCCGGATTAAAAAACCCCCCATTAGGAGGGAAAACCGCCGCAAGAACAACCTCGGCGGCGACTATACAATACATATATATATACATGAATTCCGGCACCTCGTGTAGGCTTCCCGGGGCGAGGTGAGTCCGCGGATCCAAAACCTCCCGGAGGTAGGAGCCAAGGGATCGAACTGATGGCGTACTGAGTAGCTCGTGCAGGGGCAGACCAGGTCGCACCAAGAAAATGTAGCGAGCCCGGACCGACTATAGATCGGATGTACGGAAGACATAGCTTTCATCCTCAACAATCCCGGCAACACCGACAAAGCCCCGCCCCAAGCGGCTCTCCAACCCTCAACCGCCTCAAGCCGAGAAGATGGTGGGCCCCTCGCTCAAATGGACGCGATAATCTGCGCTTCTTCATGGTAGAGTTGTGGGCCCCAACCGTGGGTGGGATTTATGTCTTTGTTTGTAGTGTGCCACCTTTATTGCTTCGAGCATGGTGGTCCCCGAGCTTCCCGAGAAACAAGAGTCCAAGTACCCCCCTCGGCCTCCCGCGGGCGTATTGTGGTACGGGACGCACCTATGTCGTCACGTTCGGTAGCGCCCGACCATCGGGCTCTCTTGTCCTTCCAACAAACCCCGAGTGGATTCGGGCTCATCGCCCAAGATAAGCCAAGTCACGGGGAGCGAAAGTGTCGCCCATGTTGGCCACCTTCCGGAAATAGACAATGTGCCCTATCGAGGGTCGCGATCTTTGCAAAGGGCATGAATCCTCGTCTCTCGCAACAAGATCGATATGGGCGAGGGGGCTTGACGCCAAGTGCCCGCGTCAAAAATGCCTTCGGACTGCTCTAAGTCGTTCCAAGTCGCCAAAGACACCATTGGGACCCACACCTCGACCCCATACAAAAAAACTAGCTCGACCAGTGCCCGGAACAAATGTGACTGGTGGCCCCAAATCATCATACTACCCGCCTGGTGACTATTGTTTTTGCATTGCGCATAACGCCTTCCAACCCGCGGTCACCCGAAGGCGAATGGATGCATCCCAATACATTGAGGACGGGAATTCCAACCCCAGGTACTTGTAGCTGGGTGTGACCTCTACCATCTGCCCCTGGTAATTGAGCGCCGGAGGTGCTGGATGAGGTGAGGAGGATATGAGGACCACCTTAGTCTTGGCCAGTCGACCGCGTATAATGTCGCTGGCGTAACGTGTCCAAGGCATCTAGGTGTGCCTGCATTCCCTCTGGTGTATGGGCCAAGAGGTCCACATCATCCGCATAGATGAGCTATCGGATGACCTGGTGCAAGAGCTGTATACCGTCGCCCATTGGCAGCTAGCCAGGCTTCCAACCGGTCAATGTAAAGCCAAAGAATGTGTGTGTTGGGGGGATGGGGGGGCTGCCCTCGTCCTACGAATATGGTACAGATGTCCGTACAGATATTGTGAAACTTTCGTTCGATCAGTTCATGCTGCGAATCCGCGTTCCTGCCATGTTGATACACAAATATTGACTCCGCGATCGTTCAGAAACATATAAATGTTCGTTGATGAATTCTGAAAAGTTAAAACATTTGCAAACGTTCTCATCACAATGGGAAGGCAGTTGCAAAAAGGATGGTTAGACCAAGCTCTTAGATCGGCCGAGCTCATGCAACAGCAAGGGACGCACATATCAACAGATCTTGCTTACACTTTGGTCCATGAATGCTCTAAGCAACAAGATTTAGAAACGAATAGGCGTATGCACTCCCTGGTTATTGACAGAGGATTTGATTCAGTCGCCAATTTGGCTGATTACCTTATCCGTCAATTTGCTTATTGTGGAAGATTGGGTGAAGCAAACCAAGTGTTTAGCAAGGTTGAAGCACCAAGTGAATACACATGGAATGCAATTATTGCTGCCCATGCCAAAATAGGCCATGGTGATATTGCCATTTATTTGTATGACACAATGAAGCATGGTGGTAGAAATGCAAATAAATTTACTGTTTTGGGGTTGTTAAGAGCATGCAGTGGCGTAGGGGGCATAGAGCAGGGCAGACACATCCATGATCAGATTATTGAGAATGGATTTCAATCTGACATCATTATTGGAAGTACCCTTGTTGATATGTATGCTAAATGTGCCAAGCTGGAGGAGGCTCGCAGAATATTTGATAATTTGCCAGAGCGCGATGTGGTGGCTTGGGGTGCAATGATTACAGGATATGCCCAACATGGCCAAGGCAACCTTGCACTGGAATGTTTTGAGAACATGCAGGAGGATGGCATCAATCCAGACAAGGTAACATTTTTGAGCACCTTGAAAGCCTGTGCTAGTATAGCTGCCATAGATCAAGGCAGGCAGATTCATAAACAGGTTATTGATTTCGGTCTCCATCTTGACACTGTTGTTGGAAATGCGCTTATAGATATGTATGCTAAATGTGGAAACTTCGAGGAAGCACGAAAAATCTTTGATAGCTTGCCCAATCGAGACATCATATCATGGGGTGCCATGATTTCAGGATATGCCAAGCATGGAGCAGGGTTTTTAGCCCTACAATGTTTTGAGAACATGAAACAACAAGGTATAGAGCCAAGCAAAATCACAATCTCAAGTGCTTTAAAAGCATGTAGTAGTATAGGTGCTATAGACAAAGGAAGATGCATCCACAAAGTGGTTGCCAAGTCTGGCCTTCTATCTGACATTGTTGTAGGTAATGCCCTTGTAGATATGTATGTTAAATGTGGGAGCATGGTAGAGGCACGCAAAGTATTTGAGGAATTGCCAAGTAGGGATGTGGTGACTTGGAGTTCAATGATTGCAGGATATGCCCAATGTGACCAAAGCAATTTGGCTGGCTATTACCTCAGGAAGATGCAGCAAGAAGGCTTCAGGCCAAATGAAGTCACGTTTGCTACCATCCTTGGTGCATGTAGCCGAGCAGGTTTAGTTAACCAAGGTTACGAATATTTGAAATCCATGAGAAAGATTCATGGTATTGAGCCGGACATTCGCCATTACAACTGCATGGTTGACCTTCTTGGTCGAACTGCACGTTTGAATGAAGCTGAATTTTTTCTTCGATCTGTTCAGCTGAATGATATTGGCTTGACATCTTTGCTTGCTGCCTGTAGAACATATGGCAATGTGGAGCTCGCAAGACGATGCTTTGATCATGTTGTTAAAATTGATCCTCACAATGCTGCAGTATATGTGCTCATGTCAGGCATCTATTCTGATGCTTGCATGTGGCAGGATGCCATGAAAATAGAAGAACTTAGGCAGCATACTGGTGCATGGAAAAAACCTGCAAAGGCATGGATCGAGGTCAACGACAATGTACATGAGTTTATTGTAGGAGATAAAAGTCACCCACAAAGTGCAGAAATCTATAACATGTTGAAGGTATTATGCGAGAAAAGGAAGGATGCAGGATACACACCAAAGTTCAGCTTGGACGAGGATAAGGAAGATGCATTATGTGGGCACTCTGAGAAACTGGCCATAGCCTTTGGGCTCATCAGTACACCTGTAGGAACAAGCATTCGGGCCACAAAGAATCTTCGTGTATGTCTGGATTGTCACAATATGATGAAATTCATTTCGAAGATCGAGAAGAGAGAAATAATAATAAAAGATTCTTATTGTTTTCATCAGTTCAGTTGTGGCTCCTGTTCTTGTGGGGACATGCTTTGACAAAGTCTCTATAAAAAAAATTGTTACCAGGCTATTTATATTCTTGAAATTTAGCTATGCCATAAATGGTCTACCAGACTCAGTAATTTATCTGGTTACAGATTGAGTCCAATGCATCTACTGATGTTTCTAATTATATCTAGCCTCGCTAGCTGGGGACTCCTTTCCGTTGCTCTTTCAGCCAACATAATCTCTCTCAGACAAAACTTACATTCCAGGTGTTAATTAATTGGGAGGATTTGAATCCATATCTGGAGCCATCCATTGTTTTGGGGTAAATACTTCTTATATGTTTGAGGGCTATGGTTACAGATATCAGGCACAACCCATTACTAATACAACAGTTGACGTCTGCTTCTCTATTTATTTATGATATTCGACACACGTCTCAGGGCTGGCTGTGTCCCTAATCTAAGAGTGGAGCTATGCAAGGCGTTTCCAACTGTCAAGAATTTTGAAGAGTTTGTGGTAAGATTCAATCCTGCTTTTTTTTGGAATGGCAAAAGATTTAGCATTTAGGTTGATTAATGTATCCTAAGGCATCATGTTTGCTTGTGCATTGCAGAAATTCGTATAGGTCAAATTTAACATGGCCTTTCTTTGGACTGGCCTCATCTACCAAGTTTTATACCATCCAAGAAGAGTTCCTTTCCTTTCCATTGATATGGAGCAAATAGATCTAGATCATATAGCATCTCTGTTCTGGCCATTATCCGTGGAAGAATTCAGCATAGGACACTATAATCTTCCATGCTGAGATCTGCCTGATGAGTGCCTAGCTCAATCCTGGTCTGTACTCCTGGCCGGGAGTTGCAAAGTGGGCTCTAGGGAGTCTTAAAGGGGACAATTATGTGCTTTGACGTGGGATTTTGATGAGACTATGAATCTGGTTCAGCTTTTATCACTCTGGGCAGTAAATTGGGATGCAAATTTCTGATTTCTCTATGGATATGTTTAGTGTCAGGCATTAAGCTTTACCATGAAGAATACTGTTTACTTCTGGTCCTGTCTAATTCTGCCCAAGTGCTCTCAATGAAAAAAGAATCATGTACATTCAAGTGTCAATAGTAATGCTGCAGTGTTGTCAATATCAGCATGTATATCATATCTTCTGATTCATTCAAGCCAGATAAGATTTCAGGAAGAAAATATGCATTCCGATAAGTTTGCATTTGATTGAAATTTGTAGAGTGAACTAATTTTAATGAAACAAATAGCTTCTAGGCCTAGTACCTAAGAAGATAAGTGGGAAGATTTTAAATTCAGAGGGGGAGAGGGAGAGAGATGTATGGCTTCAAGGTTGCTGGGATGCCATTCCAGCGTGGACCCGTGGGGTCCCGTGACTGCCGTTAGCCGGGAGCGGATCATTTCATCAGTCACACTGAAATGGCAGACCAACAACCTTGAAGGCACAATATGGTATTTGGGAGCAAAAGCCCCATACGATTTTTGAGGAGCCAGACGATTTTGAGGTCCTGTAGGGATGGCGCCAAGCAGAACCTCCCTTCCTAGATGACGTGCAGTTGGTTCTTCAATTCTTGGCAACAGTTTTGAGCGTTTTGGGATAAAGAGGGCAAAAGCTATGGCACGGCAGCAAAGGAAGCGAAATGGCACGGCAGCAAAGGAAGCGAAATGAAGGCACTTCTGCAATTTTTCTTGAATCATGGCGTCTGTGCAATCTTAATGAATTATTTTCCATTTATTCAGTCTTGCATGCTTCTGGCGGCTCCAACTCAGTGGATTCTGCAGGTATGATTCTTAGTAAATCTTGTGGATGCGACTGCAAGATTTTAGTAAATTTTATGTGTTTTTGGTGTTTTACTTTGATTTTTGACGGAAATATGATGGCGCAAGTAGAGATTAATTCAGGAAAAATGTCATATTTTTTGGAATGTTCTTGCATGTCTTTAAGATTCTAGGTTTTCATTTCGTATTTTTTCGTGCATATCGATATTGGTGAAGCCCCTGCAGTTGTTGAAGGCCATAATGAAGCTACATTAGTATAGATTTTAGACTTTAAAATCTTAGTTTCTTCATATTTAGTTTTTAATTCTAGGTTTTCATCTTCTGATTTTCGTGTATGCAGGTGTTGAAGGGCAGAATGATGCAATCATTGAAGGCCAAAATGATGCAGTTCTTACTGCTATATAGGTATGTGAACATACATGCACTATTATTTAATCTTTTAATGTATTTTGGCCTTTAAATGATTTGTTTCTTTATGCATGTAGGTGTTCTTGATGTTGATGTTGAAGAGGGTCCTTCATTTAGTCTTGGTAGTGCAGTTGAGAGAATGGTAGTTGAGAATAATTAGAAGGAGGAGGCAGAAAGAGAACAGGATGTTGGTAAGCTGCGTTTTGAGAGTCATGAAGGATGCATAGAGAATCAGGAAGGATGCGCACTAGTCAAGCCGGCTGACCATCGTTTTGGCAAGAAGCTTTTGAAGATTCAGCGTTTAAGGATTTAAATCCAATGTTAGTGGAGAAGGTAAATTCCGTGTCTAGAAGTTCATCTGAAACTACTGATAATTGGGCGAGGGGCCGCTTTGATGCATGGAGATTATATACTGGCTTCATGAGTTTGCCCATCAGTTAGAGACATTCATTCTACGTGTACAACGACGAGATGGGTGCCAAGTTCCCACCTGAGACGGAAGTTCTATTCAGTAGTTTGTAATTAGTATTTATATTTTTAAATTTGATAGATTCTAACTTCCTGAATTTGTTTAGGTTGCAGGCAAGCCCAAGATCTTCGGATTCTCAATGTAAGGCAAGATGAAAAGGTTATAGATATTTACCATGACGTGTATTTTCTTAAGCCACGGAAAGTCTTGGAAGTAGCTATGCAGGAAACTGCGGGTGCTTGCATCAGAAAGAGGAAGACGGTCGACATACTTAGCAGATCAGATTAAGGTTTTGACACATCCAATGCATTAGGTTGGAGTTAATACAGGTTTGCAGAAGAAGAGGTACGCCTTCTATTGCATAACAAGATTTCTTATCCGTAGTGGTAAAGAATTATGCAAGGTTCGCGACTTTGAATTCAATGTTGGAAAAGTTATATTGAGTAATGTGAGACTACTTCTAAAAATTGGACATGCAATATAAATAAGCCATCTTTCGACTTATGAAGTCAAAGATTAGCAGAAGCGTTAACGGAATCTACAGCTTCCCACATTAGAGCAACAGACTGACAAGTTGATCATAGTCGTTCTGAGTACCGCAGAACGATGCTCTGGGACATGCTTTCCTCGAAACAGGTGGTTTGATGCTTAATGCAAAGCGCAACACCGACCGAGGCTTGTAATTGACCCCACTCTCAGATTGATTGCAGGCGATCAAGCAATACAAAAGCTTTTCTCAGGGCAAAAAGGCACAGTATATGGCAGAACGTCAGGAAACTGTTAATTTCACCCCAAGACATTTTGGAGATGAGTGGTGCAGAGACCTTTACAACCTACTGGAAGTCTTTTTCAAGAATACTAAAAGCGATACTTGATACAGCTTTACGATCCTAACAAGGTTTGTAATACCTTAACGAGGTTCATAATGAGGTGCCAACACAAATAGGCCCAGCACTGGTTAGAACAGAGGCGGATGTCGCTAAAAGCTCGCAACATCTTGCAAATAGCAACGTTGCAGATTTAGATGGCATGCAGGCAGAATTTCTCAACTGGGCTGGACTACGATTGCCCTTGTCCTTACCATCCTGTTCAATAAGGTCCTCCTGAAAGGCTTCCCCTCACATACATAAGGTGGGTGATCCATATTGTCATGCCAACTACTGCACAATCATGGTCAGCTCAAAAAATAGGATCTGCCAATACTGCCAACAAGGAGTTATTGAAGATGAGTGCCACACTCTTTCGCATGGCCCGACATTTGCACCTATCCGGGCATGAATGACTGGTTGGCTAACCCCCGGTTGGCTAACCACACACTGCATGTAACGATGAACACATCTTCCATAGGAATACTGGCATCTTACATTCAGGAGATACTAAACTTGCTGGTGCAATTATGCACAATTGTATATAGATTATCAGCAAGCCTATTAATGCTAAATGTTTTTTTTTCTTGGTAACCCTCCGGGGCAGGGTTTTTTCAATCCTGGACAGTAATAGACTAGCTAGCTGTTGTTTGTTTGTTTGTTTGTTTGAGTCCCATAGATTGTTTAATCTCTGTAGATGATGCAATCTTATTCAATTCTCAGTATCCAAGCAGGGATATATGTGCAACTTTCCCTTTTTGTTTATTTGTTTGTTTATTTGAAGAAATAGCGATCTGGGGCCGCTCCTTAAGAATATTTAGCTCTACATCTTGTGAAGTTTCAAAGCATTTAATATCCAACAAGTTCTAGGAAGAATTGTCTTCAACAAGTTGTCTATTCCAACTCAATTGTGAATGTTAGGTAGATATTGTGAATGTTGGATGAACGGGTTAAACCCTTGTGCTCATCCATTATGGCAAAAATAAATGGGCGATCCCCCATTTATATTTGTCGTAATGGGCTGTCCCAGGGGTTTAACCCCTTTAATCCAGAGGTTTAAGGCAGATTTGGTTTTTCGCAGATTTAAGCCTTCAACCCTCTTTTTGGCAGATTCAAACCCGATTGATGGCAGATTGGATCAAAAGATGGAGGCAGATTTGTCTTTCAGCATATTTTCGGCAGATTCAAGCCTTCAATTCCCTTTTTCGATGGATTTCGCCCGATTGAGGCAAATTATGGCATATTGGAGCAAAATATGGCAGCCATTTTCTTCATAGTCTGCTCCATCTGTCGCATCATGATAAACATGCTACTGCATGTTTATCAAATTGTGAGCATGATATTACGGCTAATAACTCTTCTAAATCTAAAGATTGAGATCCAAATTTGCCAAGGACCTACCGATTAAAGATATAATTTGTATGATAACAAGGTTGGATTTTCTTTAAAGCGATAGAAATTAACATCAACTTTTTGGTCCTTAGTTACTTGGATTAGTAACTCTTTCATGTCCATGCATATTTTTTTCAGTTAAAAGCTTGGGCGTTTATTTATCTGCAACCAACAAGTGGACGGGGAAGATGTATAATTGATACAGTATAGCTTCCCGCCTAACACAAATGAAACGTAATTTTATTATTCAGCTCATTTCTTTCCGCGCTTCCTTCTTCCGCTCATGGCTATGGCGCCCCCGTCACCCTTTTGTCCTCCTTCCATGCTACTCTGGTTTCTGTAGAGTTCCACTCTCCATTTATGGTGAAGATACAGGTGACTATGTCAAAGTCATTCCTTTTTTGTTTTGAGCCATTTTGTTTCAAACAGAGCATTGAGTTGAATCTCTCTCGGGCAAGTTTGCAGAGGATTTTAAGCCATAGTTATGCTCACTATCTTATGAACAGTATAGCATGCATTTTGTGCTAAAGTAATGCGCCCCTCGGATCGCTGTGTGTAGTGCAAAAGCAAAATGCAGAAATATTGTTCGGATGCCTGTTTGGATTATAACGAAAAAGAAGGCCGGAAGAAGGGAGTAGAACAAAAACTCGTCATCTACAATGAAAATCCAGGTATGATGGACATTCTTCCAGATTCCCTTGTCCAGGACATACTCTGTTTGGTAAAAAATGCCAAAGATATGGCATGTTGTTTATCCGTATGCAAGAAATGGAACGAATCGATGCGTTATGTTCGCAAATTACAGTTTGCACGAAGTGTTGGCAACAAATTTGTTTCTTCGGATACTGCCGTAACCCGGTTAGTGCTGAAAACTGTGGCTTTGGAAGCATTGACAGTATTTTGCCCCTTCTCTAGCGAAAGCTTGCTTGAATGGTTGTCCCACACCAAAAGTTCTCTTAGGAATTTAGAGCTCAGGCTAGATGATAATGGCAAAAGATCTGCAGAAAGCAGTTTGAAGAAATTGGAATGTATTACGCCTTCTATTCAGCTGAAAACTCTCAGATTATGGAGTTTGATCCTCAGCAATACCCCTTCCAATTGGAAAGTATTTAGCAATCTTCATCTTCTTCAACTTGTTGGAGTTCGGCTGCGCGACAATGCTTTCGCAGGAGTGCTTAGCTCATGTCCCGTGCTTAAGGAACTCACTCTGCTAAGCTGTGACTGCCTGGGATTCCTCAATATTGAGCATGGAACTTTGGAGAGGTGCAGGCTTGACTTTTCATCTGAAACTAGTTGTTCTGTTCTTATGGTTATGCCCAAGGTTCATTCGCTGGAGATTCATGGTGCATCTTATGTTTGCCTTAGAGGAAATCATAATCTCCACCATCTTATAGTGGCTAGTAATTCTGGTATGTCCTAGAAAGTTCCTTTTTTTTCTCCCCTTTTTTTTCTTTTGAAAGCTTTCAATTGTTACATGTTGCTTTTTTAATCCAGGTAAAGTGAGCAAGGTAGACGTAGGAAAACTCCCTGATCTTGAGACCTTAACCCTTCGAGGCCGTCATTGGTCTTGGGAATCAATTCACAAGATGCTGCATGAAGCAACAGAAATCCAGCAGCTTGACATGAGGGTTGAATTTTGTGGAGACAAAGATATGTATGAGCCTTTCCCAGAGATAGACTTTGTGGACTTCTTTTCTGCTCATCCCAAACTGAGAGTTTTGGATGCTCACGGGGCTATGTTTGCTGCTCTTTCCCATAAGAACAGTCTCAAAAAGGTATATTCTTGCTTAGCTTCAATTTTCAAGAGTATTAAGTTATTTAATACAATTGCTTTGTGGATTTAATTGCAGTTAACATCTACAACTGAAATCCCATGTTTGGAAGTGGTTTCTATTACCATAAGGTCCCCTCTAAATGCTAGCCAGAAGTTTGCATCCTTGGAGGCGCTAGTAAGATGCAGTCCCATGTTGCATAAACTCGTTTTAAAAGCATCTCAAATGAAGAGCTGTGACCCTGAAGCTGATAACTTCTTCATTAGGCTCCAGCAAATGAAGCTCAAATACCATGTGATACAGATAGAATAGGGACCAAATTACAGAGGTCGATCTCAGCAAATAAGCCGGGCTTTCTTTAATACCATATAGGAAGCTACCAGAAGCATGGTTGCAGGATTATATATATTGATGTAATTACTTTTGTGCTTACCGCTACTGTTAAAAAAATTGCATGTCATGTGGGATAAGAGTTGATTTCTCTGCAACGATTGTTCAGCCTTGGCATAGCATTACATGCGAGATAGTAAGAGACCGCCACTAAATGTCTTCCAGTAGCAGCGAATTCACAATAAGGCAATATTCCTTTTTCTAAAACTCTGCTCTACCCGAAACGACTTCTTACTGTGACTTTTTGGGTTGCGCGAAGCGCATGCCCTAGGCGACATGTGTTGTTCATGGAATATTTTGCGGATATATGGAATTAGTTATCTTAAACTAAGGTTAACATAATGGCTCTTACGCACTACTTGTTATCTTAATATTAAAACTAACGGAAACCGTTAAGAGGAGGTTAACCCTCCCCTTGAGCAGATTATGGGAAATAACCCTCGAGGCCGGCAGGCCGAGAGGGTTTGTTTCCCATAATCTGCGAGAGGGGAGGGTTGACCTCCCTTAAACCACAGGTCGAGCAGTTTATACAGCAGATTGATAAGCCCCTGCAGATTTCGAAATCAATAGATCGAAATCAATACATCGACTGAAACCATGGCTGATTTTTAACTCACAGCAAACATAGAAAAGCTAGAATAGCTGCAGAGCATGGCCTAGCAAGCATGGCCTAGCAAGCAGAGAAATTTTTTTCTTTAAGCTTGGCCCGTAGCAAAGCTTGGCCTGTAGCAAAGGCATCTTGTCATGGCCATTATTCTCTGAGCAAGAAATAGAAGCACAAATGCTTTGCGCCTGCCGGACCTGTAGCTCCGACTTCATCGTGCTTTACTTTACCTGTAAGAGAAAAAATTCATCCAAACCTGTGGCTCCGGCTTCATCGTGCTTTACCTATAAGAGAAAAAATTCATCCAAAATGCGAAAACATTCCTACTGTTGATCGATTATGCTAAAATATTTCTGCTTGAAAATGACGACGGCGCCTGATGGAGCTCCATCGCTGCTGTTGATCGATGCACAGAATCGGTGCAGACTCAGAGGAAACATGGGATAATGGACGGAGACGATTATGCAGGAGCTACGTGGCAATCTCATAACTGTTAGATTAGAATAAAAGAATATTCGAAAGATTATCGTGATAATCTCTAGAGATTATCGTGATAATCTTCAGCAATCCCAAATTCCTTATTATAACCTATGTTTGATCCAACGGCTGCGGACGGCTAGATCGTGATAAACTGCAAGACCTGTGGTTTAAGATTGGGTACACACTTGAATTGTTATGTTAATTTTTAGCATAACAGAATCCGTTAAGAACGAATACACACTTGAATTGTTATGTTAATTTTTAGCATAATAAAATCCGTTAAGATGCATTCACACATAATTAATTATGTTATTTCTTGACATAACATAATTACTTAAAAATTCAATCACATATGACCAACAAGTGCTCCAAAGTAGATTCGGTTGCTCTCTGATACCACCTACAATGAACAACCTACAACCTAGGTATTCATTACTCCAAGAACCTAGATTTTTGTTATAATATTATATGTCCAACAGCTCTCTGTCTGAGGTACATGCCAAAACAAGATGAAAGAAAAATCACAGCAGTGAATAGATAGTTTGTGCATACACAAAGGCAACAAATATGCAATTTGTGCATATTTCTGAAATTACAGCAGTAAATTAGGTAATTTGTGCATATTCTAGAATGAAAGGCACCTACATTCACCAATAACATAAACTAGAGTTAGTGCCCCTTCAACTCATATAATAATACAAAGTACCAGAGTATTCCCGTACTGTCCAAATTAGCAAGCAATCTTCCCGAAAATCTGATACAACACAACCCTACAACTAATCTCTTTTGCATGCTAGCACTTATTGCAAAAAGCCAACACTAACAACCCCTCTATTGCAGCAACTATATGACAACTACAACTACATTAGGCCTAATTTCAGCAACACAACTACATTAGCATGCAATTAGCTGCAACAAACTAGCAGCCAACCAACCCAACACTACTTGTTCCAGTCAAATTAAACTGATCTAGCTTGCTGATTGTTTGCTCGCAGTTATATGCAGACTGCTTGGTAGCAACAGATTTTTTCTAACCTTATGTGCAGACTGTTTGCTAGCAGTTTGGAAGAACTACAATTTGATTTGAAAAAACTAACCTCATGCATTAAAAACAAGATATTGTGCTGTTGGATCGTATGGCTTCTGCATCATCCACTTGTTGAACCTCTTGTGCCTCTTCCTCCTCATCATCTTCCTCATCCTCCTCTTCGGTCAATCGTCGAAGCTCTTCAAGCTCAAATTCAACATTAATCTCTCCCGTCTCAAGCAATAGGTTGTGAAGTAAACAACATGAAAATATAAAATGCGGTACAAAGTCAATGTCCATTAGCAAAGTAGAATGCAAGCATTTAAAAACCCTCTTTAGAATGCCAAAGGCTTGCTCGATAAACAATCTTGCTTGAATATGCTTCATGTTGAAGAAGTTTTTAAGTGCATCAAGATCGGACGGATCTCCTATATATAGAGTCATGAGCCATGAAGTAAGATAGTACCCTTTATCACCAACAACATAAGGGCGTAAACTGTAGTTCCCATTGATTGGGATACATGGCTCATATAATATTTGTTGATATTGTGCTCTATGTGCAAATTCTGAAAGCCTAAGGACGCGAGCATCATGTACAGAGCCTGATTGTTAGAGAACACTATAGAATATAGTGGGTCAGCCTGTACAGGTGTCAGCCTAGATACGTCCGGATTGAAGGGGTTGAACCCACTGCAGAGAAGACAAAAGGACAGATGGATTAAAGGCGAGGTGGTCTGTGCAGAGAAGGTGCCCGGGAGAGATGAACAGGTTGAAGCAACAATAAGGAGTCGGATTGGCCTGTGTGAAGGACTGACGGCTGCAAGCAAGAAGGATCGTGAAGGAAATTGTTTTATTGCTACAACCAAGGCTTGGGCTGTCGGATAGACAGGTGAGTTGATTTGATTCTTGTAATTACTTATTATCAGTGGTATCAGAGCCAAAAAAGTGAAGATGGCAAGCAGACTTGCATTAACCTATCTGAATAGCACCGAGGTATTTGATGGAGAGATTGGATTCCAGCTGTGGAAGGCTAAAATTATGCAAGCTTTAAAGGTGGATAAACTCTGGGATATTGTAGACCCGGCAGTCTCAAGGCAGAAGATTAAGGGAAAAGGCAAAGAGCCCGGTACTCCAGTAGCACTAAAAATCATGGTAAAAAAAGAGTCTGGTAGTGAAGAAGCTGATTCTGCAGCAGAGGAAGAGAGAGAGGAGAGGGCAAGAGCCATCATCATGGCCAAGCTTAGTGGGGATCTCATGCTTGAGATTCAGAATAAGACAGCAGCAGACATGTGGATATATTTGTTGGAAAGGTATGAGGAGGTAACCTCATCTCAGATCGATGTATTGGAGATGAGATTGCGCACCCTGCAATACCAGAAAGGAGACAAAGTGCAGGATATCTTCCAGAAATTCAGAATTCTATTCCATGACTTGGAAGGAGCTGGTGCGGCATACTCAGAGCAAGCCAAGGTGAATGTTGTCACGAGGGCATTTCAGAATTCTTTTAAGGATGTTGCTAGATTAACGAGGTGCACAGCCAAGACGATGGATGAGGCCATTGAGGCCATAAGAACTGAATTGGAACAAGAGTTGGTCGCAGAACAAATTCAAAGAGTGCAACAAATTGAGCAGCAGCATGAAGAAGAGCGACCTGTTGCCTTGTACACAGGAGAAAGGGGACGCGGCCGTGGGAGAGGCCGAGGAAGAGAAAGCATACAGTGCTATGGGTGCGAAGAATATGGTCACATAAAAGTAGAATGCCCCAATAGAGGAAGGAAGGAAGGAAGGAAGGTTCTTTTATCGTCCACGGAGACCAATCGGTCTATGGGACCCAATACAAAAACGCGAGAAGTTTAATCATCTTGCCGGATTAAAAAACCCCCGCCCCGAAGGGTTTTCGAGGGAAGTGGAGCAGAGGACGCGGACGCGGATCGGGGGGGAGGGGGGGGAGGGAGCACGAGCTACCTGGGTGGCGAGTGTGAGCGAAGAAACTGATAGTAAGACACAACCAAAATCGACCATTGGAGCATTAACGGATCAAGAAGTAAGTAAAATTCATTTTAAGTTTATCAATGACGTTACGAATGTTTGCAAATCCAATTTGCAAGAGACTAATGTCTTAACTGTAGATTCTAGAGCTGAAGTCTCCGTAGTGAACTCTAATGAATTACTTAAAAATGTTGAATCTGCCAGAAGAGTTAGAGTGGTCCAAATGGGTAATGGTGCTGAGCAGGGGGTATCGGGACACGGAGAATTAGAGTTGCAAATCGGAGGGAAGACAATTCTCAGCATACGGGATACTTTGTATACACCGGGAATGCTTTTTAATTTGGTATCGGTTGCAAACATTGTAGATAATGGATATGATTTGATATTTCACAAGTATGGATGCAAATTTATAAAGGACGGAGTTAAAATATTTGAAGCTCAAAGAAATGGAAACTTATTTCAGTTAGACCTAAAAAGCCTCAATAAAGTTTCAGTTATGAATGACTTGCATTCGTGGCATTTGAGGCTAGGGCATGCAAATTATAACAGCATTCAAATAGCAAAGAAACATGAATTGTTGGATGATTTGGCTTTTAGTAATGCAGATCATGGAATATGTGAAGCATGCATGTTGGGTAAACAGACTAGGTTGCCTTTTGAGAATACAGGAAAACGTGTATTTGAAAAATTGGAATTAATTCATTCAGATGTTTGTGGACCCATGCAAGTAGAAAGTCTCGGAGGCAAATCATACTTTGCCACATTTATTGATGACGCCACCAGGCGCACTAAGTGCTATTTCCTTAAGTCAAAGGACCAGGTGTTCAATGCTTTCAAGCTCTTCACTGCAGAAGTAGAGCGAGAAACGTCACTGCATGTAAAATGGATCAGGGTGGAGAATATACATCAGACGAGTTTGAAGAATTCTGTCAGTTCCATGGAATCAAAAGGCAATATACGTGCCGGTACATACCGCAGCAGAATGGAGTGGCAGAGCAGAAAAATCGGACTATCATGAATGCAGCTAGATGCATGCTCAAACATGCAGGCTTGCCAAACTATTTGTGGGGAGAAGCTGTTGCGGCTGCATGTTATATACAAAATAGACTCCCCACAACAGCTGTTAAAGGAGGAGTACCAGAAGAAATATGGGCAGGCAGAAGACAATCGGTACGGAGATTCAAGATATATGGATGTCTTGCATATATGTTGGTCCCAGAAGAATTGAGGAGAAAACTTGATAACAGGAACATCTGCACATTTTTGGTAGGGTATGATGAAGAAGTCAATGGGTATAGATTGTATGACCCAATCACACGAAAGATTCATATAAGTAGAGATGTTGTGTTCAATGAGGCAGTGTTATATAAAAATAGGAAAGATCTTGACAAGTTGGAGAAGAAAGAGTGGATACCTGCGAGTATATTGAGGATGCCGGTGATCTTGTGAGCTATGTTGATGAACAAAACCATGAATCTTTGGACATGGAGGAACCGGATGAAGTGCATGAGGTCATAGAGGCCAAAAGTGCACTTCATGTACCGGAAGAAGCGCTTGAGGAAGTGCATGAGGCTATAGAGGCTGATAGTGCGCCAGATGTTGCGCATGAAGTAGGACAAGAAGTAACGATGGAAGGAGAGCACGAGGAAACACGTGAAATGGAAGAAGAAGCTGGCACTGTAAGACCCAGAGGCATAGGACGAAGAAAAGAAGTAGAACGGCTGAAAGCCGAACTTCACTTTGACCCCGAGCTTTATGGCAGAACAAAAAGGGTACCAAAGCCAAAGGTGATATCTAGTATAGTAGAGCCAAGAACAGTAGAGCAGGCCATAACATGATCTGATGCGGCAAAATGGAAGGAGAATTAAACTCTTTCAAGCAAACAGGGACGTATGAGTTAGTAACCAGGCCAAAGGATAAAAATGTAGTGGGGAGCAAGTGGTTGTTCAAAATTAAAAGGAATGCTGATGGATCTGTAGAGAGGTACAAAGCTCGGTTAGTTGCAAAGGGGTACACGCAGGAACCTGGAGTTGATTACAAAGACACTTTTTCACCCATCGTGAAGCTGACTAGTGTAAGGGCATTGTTGGCGCTTGCCGTTCAGAGGAATATGGACATAGAACATATGGATGTCAAAACTGCATTCCTAAATGGCGACTTGGAAGAGGAAATATATATGAAACAGCCGGAGGGGTATGAGAAAGGAGCAAACATGGTGTGCAAGTTAAAAAAGGCAATTTACAGCTTGAGACAAGCATCGAGACAATGATATTTGTGCATGAATAGATTTCTCATAATTATTGGGCTTATTAAACTCAAAACTGAAGGTAATTTATACATGTGGAGAGAAGAGAACAAATGCCTGATTATGACACTATACGTAGATGACTGCATCATTGTAAGCAACGACAGGGAATGGATAGGCAAGTGCAAAATGTTGTTAAAGAGTCGCTTTCAGATGACAGAAGTAGGAGAGCTCAAAAAGTTGTTGGGAATGGAAGTCAAAAGAAATAGGCTAAAGGGGGAGCTGTATTTGACACAGGAGCAATATATCAAGAAGATGCTAGATAAATTTGGAATGCAAGAATGCAATCCCGCCAAAACCCCTATTGTGCCAGGCACAAAAATCAGCAGTAAAATGTGCCCAAGATCTGCACTGGAAGTTAAAGAAATGAGAAGAAAGCCCTATCGTGAATTGATAGGTAGTTTGCTTTACGCAGCGAATTGTACGAGACCAGACATCACATATGCAGTCAATTTATTGAGCAGATACAATAATAATCCGGGTGTGCAGCACTGGATAGCTGCCAAGCGAGTATTGAGATATTTGAAGGGAACAATCAGTCAAGGCATCCGGTTCACACAGGGTGACAAATATGAATTGATAGGATTTGCAGATGCAGATTGGGGAGGCGATGTAGATGACAGGAGATCTACATCTGGGTATGTTTGCAAGATTGGGAACACACCCATATCGTGGGCAAGCAAAAAGCAAGAATGTGTGGCCAAATCAAGCAAAAGCAGAGTATGTGGCAGTCTCGCTAGCAGCATCAGAGATCATATGGTTGAGGAGAATGCTCAGCGAACTTGGCCACACGAATGAAAAGGCAACGTTGCTTTACTGTGATAATAAAAGTGGAGTAGCAATGTGTAAGAATCCTGCTTGCCACTCTAGGACGAAGCACATAGAGATCCATCACCATTTCATAAGGGACGAAGTTGAGAAAGGAGAAATAGAAAAGCATATTCCCACAAATGCACAACAGGCAGATATGCTTACGAAAGTGCTAACGGAGCCCAAGCTGGATTTGGCTAAAAGGCAAGTAGGGATTTTTGAGTGTACAGGCTGAGGGGAGATGTTAGAGAATACTATAGAATATTGTGGGTCAGCCTGTACAGGTGTCAGCCTAGATACGAAGCAGATGGACTGTCCGGATTGAAGGGGCTGAACCGACTGCAGAGAAGACAAAAGGACAGATGGATTAAAGGCGAGGTGATCTGCGCAGAGAAGGTGCCCGGGAGAGACGAACAGGTTGAAGCAACAATAAGGAGTCGGATTGGCCTGTGTGAAGGACTGACGGCTGCAAGCAAGAAGGATCGTGAAGGAAATTGTTTTATTGCTGCAACCAAGGCTTGGGCTGTCGGATAAACAGGTGAGTTGATTTGATTCTTGTAATTACTTATTATCACTGATAAGCCAATGAACACATCAGTGAACCTTCTATTGGTGTCACATACTGCTTGCAAAATTACTGAGTGTCGTTGCTTTCTATCATAATAATCTGCACCACCTATAGATGGCCTATTAATATCAACATGTGTGCAATCAATGGCTCCATAACAATTTGGTAGGCCACTAGCTCGTCAGAAAGAGGTCTCAACACGTTGAAGCTCATCACCAACCGGCCATTTAATTTTATGCTTAAAGCAGCCATTACAGCATGACAAACTTCTTTCAAAACTAAACAAGATGTGCTTACCCCTATTCCAAACTTCTCGGAGATCTCATGATGGTCACAACCTTTGAATAACTTGTAGAAAGCAGCACCCATTCGACATGGTACTGGAACTGCAAGCCTGTAATGAGTGTCATGTTTCTGAATGAAAGGAGCAAGTACACTACATATCCACATAAATGATTTTCTTGTCATTCTCAAATTCTCTCTCCATCGACTATCATCGTACACTTCAAGCAAAAAACGGTCAAACCAAACAAGACTTCTTGGTTTCACCCACCAAGATGATTCATGCCTCAAACTAGCGGCAGCACATACAAACTCTATCATAGTATCTAGACCGAAGGAATGATCAAGCAAATTAAGCATCCGTCGACCTTGAATAAGAAAGTCTTCATGCTGCTCTTCAAACTAAAAAAAACCCATGTCTGGCATCATGGTTGTTTCATACATCATGCATAATGTTGTGGAAGCCATGTATAACAACTCTTTCCTTTCCATGTGAATGATTATATGTACCACAACAGCATGTAAGTTCGACACTGCAATGAAAAGATCTTAAAAACATTAAAATCAACCAAATTCAAAGCTAAGAATCAAAAGCTATTTTAATCTTAAGATCTATTACTCATCCAAGGAGGCAACAGAAACTCAACTCAATGCTGCTTGTTATGCAGTTTATATCTCGGCTACTTGCTTTAGTAAGGGATGGCAGGATATATATAGATATTAGATCCCAAAAAAAGTTTACAAACATTTTGCAAGATCTGGTCTTCAAAAAGGATTACCATTTTGCTTCATGATGTGTTCTATCTCAAAAAAGCCTTGTAAGGTAGTTCAAGGAGGTGAAGTTTTACCAATTTGACTACGTAAATTGGTGTCCTCATTAGCAAGAGAGATCATTTTCAAGAATAACATATATGCTGAAGGATGGTTTGGATCTATTGCAATAATATGTTCGCCAACCTGCATTCCCTGTCCTATTTCACCATGCTTTATACATGAACTTAATAAGGTCCTCCAACCATCAACATGTGATAGAGTATCTTGAAGAAGTTGATGTGCCTCATCCAGCTGACCAGCCCGTCCGAGGAGTTCAATCATGCAATGAAGATGTTCTTCTGATTGTGCCACACCATGTTCTGCACTCATTGATATAAAAAGGTGCTGGCCTTCAACAAGCATTCCAGCATGGCTGCATGCAGTGAGAATGTTGATGTAGGTAACTTTATTAGGCTTCAAGTTTTGGTAATGCATCTGTCGAAATAATTTAAAAGCTTCCTTTCCTAGACCATGCCAGGAGTACACATCAATCATAGCTGTCCATGCAACTACATTTTGTGCAGGCAGTTTGTGAGACATACTTTCTGCAGCTTCTATGTTACCACATTTTCCATACATGTGATTCAAATCCATTCTCCTGAATAAGACCATGAATCTCTGCACCTTTAGCTAACATTACTAAATTTACACAAATGTTTACAAGAACGACAAAAGTAATTTTGTCTGACTAAACTCCATGGGTTTGCATTCTATGAAAATGCTGGAATGCCTCATTGCTATATCCATGCTGAGCATAGGCCATACTTATAGCTGTCCACGATATAACATTTTGCCGAGGCATCTTGGAAAAGATCTCCTCTGCTTCCTTTATATTCCCATGCTCTGCAAAGGTGTCAATCAAAGCATTCCATAATGGCAAGTCTTGATTGGAAATCATATCAAATACCTTCCTTGCATCATCTAAACTTCCATAGTTGCCATACATTTTCACAAGGTTACTACCAAGAAATGCATCTGACTGTAAACGCAAAGCAAAGGCATAGGCATGAATAAGCCTACCTTCCATAAGACCATCCAAATCCGTACAGACATTAAGGATGCCAGCTAAAGTAAGATTATTATGAACTATACCAACCTGAATCATTGCCAAAAAAGTTGAACAGCTTTCTTATGTTGTCTATGCAGAACATAACCTGATATTATGGCAGTCCATGAGAACACATTCTGGGCAAGCAGCGATTAGGAACTGTAATATCAAGCTGACAAGCATATAGAATTAGCATGTAATAAAGGGACCAAATTATCCCAAACAAAGGATTTGTTATGAGATAACAAAGGATTGATGGCTTATGCAAGGCATGCAAAATTAATAAAGCTTTATGCGTTTTGAAGGAATGTGTAGGAAAGGCCTACATGCTATTTGATACCATGCAATAAAAAAGGGGTTATTCCAAATGTTATCACATATAATTCTCTGATTAATTGTTTTTGGAAGGTAGGCCAGGTAGACAGGGGTCTGGAGTTTCCAGAAGAAGCTGGTTGCCCTTGGTATGTTTGCCCTTGTTTTAGATAAGTATTCACAGACTCAAGTGGTGCTAAATAAATTCTTGAATTTATAGGAAGGAAATCAAGATATGTTGTCTTTGAAAGATGCTCCAGATCAGTATCCTGACCTTGACCTCAAGGAATATGGTAAATCGTGGATCCCAATTTGTACATCTTATAGATTGGCCACTTATGGCAAATGAAATGGCCACTTATGGCAAATGATGGCCAGTATGCCAATCATCCTTCATAAATTACTCAATACTTACATACATTGTAAGATCTTGCCTCTTACAGTGAAGACCTGAATACTAAACTTTGGATTAGAGGCAAGTTTCAAGAGGTTCTTATATCTCAAGAGGGGTAAGTGAAGGCCAATTTCAAGAGGTTCTTGTTAAAGAGCTGAGTTCTCTCATGAACGCATTTCGTGCATTTTCAGATAACTACAGGCCTAGAGTAACTTTTGTAATTGTACAAAAACGTCACCACACACGCTTATTTCCCACAGATGACAATAATGTTAATGGCAACATTGTGCCTGGCACTGTTGTGGACGCCAGGATTACACACCCAAGGGAGCATGATTTTTTCTTATGCAGCCATGTTGATATTAAGGGTACAAGCAGGCCTACACATTATCATGCCTTATATGACGAAAATAAGCTGACACTAGATGAGCTGCAGGGATTTGTGAATAACATGTGCTACAACTATTTCAGGTGCACTAAATATGTTTCTATGATCTCTCCAGCTTATTATGCACATCTTGTTGCATATAGACATAGGCTTTACCTTGAAGCGGGAAGCAGTGGCAGTGACGATAGTGCTTCCTCTGCTTCTCCTGAGATGCAAGATGTGAACAATATGGTGAAGAGAGTCATGTATTTCTGTTAAAGTTATAAGATACATTAATCTGAGTTAAAAGATGCTAAGGGAGGTCTAACCCTGTATTTATAATCTAAATTAAATATTCCTATTTGAATTGTACATCATTGTGGGTCAGTGAGGAAAATGAACCTGAAGACCTGAATACATTGTAAGAAACTTGCCTTTGATCCAAAGTTTAGTATGAGGCAAGTTGCTTCCAGTGTTTATCTATTACATATATAAGCACAAGCATTTTGCTTACAACTGCTATTCTCTTTCCTGAATATGAGACCACAAGTAACCAACTTGCCTATATGAAAAATGTCACAAAAGTAATCGACACTCGCTACTATTGAACATGCAGGTTGATGCAACAATAGAAAATAGAAAAATATAACAGAAAATATAACAATAGAAAATATAACAGAAATTTAAATCAGAAATCTATGGTGTTCAGAATGGTATGTATTGATTTATATCAAAAGAGTCTGAAAACAACAGTATTTCAGTAATATAAAGGGTTGAGTTCATCGCAAGCGCATGTACAAAGCACAAAACTAAAGTTTCTCTGAAATTCTCTTCCATGCTTCTGCAATACCCACAAAAGCATAAACTAGCCTTGCCCTATCTGCAACAAGCTTTTCTTTATCTGCTCGATCGTCTTCTCTACGTGCCTCTTGCAAGCTAACTAATTGCTCATGCATCTTCTCATTGCTTTCCATCTTTTGCTTTTCCAATTCATATTTTATGTCCTCAACTTCCCGAAGCACTTTAGCCATTCCATCAATTGCACTAGACTTCCTCTTCCTACCACTAGAACCAGCCCAACTTGTCTACAATCTCCAACGGCGATCAAGTGTTTGCCTCCACAGGGAAGACTGTTCCTACATAGTCGTTGCAATAGATGATGGGCACTTTCTATGATAGCTTTATTGGCCATTGAAAATTCATCCCAGATAATAGCTTTAGCAACAACGAGCAGTTCTACTGTGCCAGAATCATGTTTTATCATTGAATGAAGCCCTGCATTATTTTCTTCCACGGAGATTCGGAACGACGAGTGGGTCGTTCGTCCCCCTGGGTACTTGAGACATGCTAATGCTGGCATACCGCATGGAAGCACTACCTTGATTGCCTCGTATAGACAGGCATATGGAATTTAGCAAGAACATCTTTCCTCGGCTAGCTTTTCTATCACGAATATAGGTTGATTGCTTTCTGGAGATTCCAACCATTCTTGAATGGAGCTGTATATCTCGTGTTGGTCATTATTCATCATGCTCGTCATCTGGGCCAGAGTATTTAAGTACCTCCCATGGTCCAAAAATTTTTGTAGTTCATGCATGACATTTCTTTTAAGGCGAGGTTGTAGTTTGGAGACCGAATGCCATGATGTTAGTACTATGTTGTGTTAGAATGTTATTGATTAAATAAAGGGATTCATTAAAATCTATTGCCTCATCATTTGGATGTTCTTCTGGTAGGTCAACAATCATCGGTATATAGCTCGTTTGTTGGACCTTGATCGAGCAGTAGCATGGGAAAAAGGAATCGTAACTTAATGATAGAGAAACGACTTCTTCCATGACTAATATTGCCTCATTATGTGCTGCGAGTAATCCTTCTACCTCTGGAGCTTGCTGATACGTTTCATATTGTTGTCCATTTACAACTTTCAGCTGATCCCATGTCCTCGCAGGGCGATGCAACAGGATTTATCTCAAATAGAATGCTTCTTCTTTAGCACATGCCACGTTAAACACGATTTACACATTCATAAAAGGAATCACCTAGCTCTCTTCTGGTCTTCTTTGCCCTCCCCAGCGCCCTACTCCCTCTCTCTAGCGCCCTCACTCCCCTTGCATAGACCCCCTTGATTTGCCCCTTTCTGGCTTTCTCTCTCTAGGGTTTACAATCTCTCTCTAGACCCAAAACCCCCAAACCCCCAAAAAGTGCTCTGCAGCCTTTTTGAGTCCCCAAATTGGATTCTAAGCACCCTTTAGGCAGCCAGAGACCCCTTAAACTTTGGCACCCCAAAACCCCCAAACCCCCAAAAGGTGCTCTGCCGCCTTTCCGAGTCCCCAAATTGGATTCTAAGCACCCTTTAGGCAGCCCGAGAGACCCCTCAAACTTTGGCACCCCAAAACCCCCAAACCCCCAAAAAGGTGCTCTGCCCACATTTTTGAGTCCCCAAATTGGATTCTAAGCACCCTTTCGCAGACAGAGACCCCTCAAACTTTGAAAGTCATGGCCACGAGAGAAGATGGGCCAGCACTGGGAACCCAAAGCGAGGGGCCGCCAAAAGCGGTCCCGATCAGCCATCATGGGCCGGGGGAGTCATCCTCCATGAAGAAGGAGGCTCGGGCTAAGGCTAAGGCCCCTCGGCCGAGGCCAGCCCGGCGGAAGGAATTGATTGCTCAGACCACATAGGAACTCCTACCTCGGCAGAGAATTGGAGCCATGTCAAAGTGGGAGTGGAGGCTAACAGTGCTCGTATTGAGGCTAACGGTGTGCCGCGGCTGCCATGGCGGTGGAGATGGAGTCCTCGGCATCCCATGTGCTCAAAAGGCAAATGGTGGTCAAGAAGAACGCATCCGCAGTGCGGACACCCGCCTTGGCTGCCGGGTGGAAGATGGCCTTGGCCTGGCACACTTCGGCGACAAATGAGGGCATTAGGGCGGATTTGGGGTGCGAAAATGGCCTCCTATCAGCCATTCCGTCATATTTCCGCTCCCTTTTTCCCATGCCACCTAGGATACCAAACTCTCATAATTCTGATTTGCTTGGAATATTCTTAGGAATAAGGGGATTGCACATTCATGAAGCCATATGTATTTAATTACGTTGGTTGTCGGGGACGGTTGATGCAACACGTGGCGCTTCTAAAATGCCACTTGCATTATAGCATACCGGCAACTCATGACGGTGTCTCTTGGTAAGCGTGCGCGTCACCGCCTTCTACATTTCAAAATTTGAATGTGTAGGTTGAAGCTTTGTATCAGATCAGACTTTCATTTCGAGGCGCTGGGGCTGCGCCTTAACCGATCTTCACTTCATCCTAATGTAGGCTTCCCGCCCCCACAATTCGAAATTTTTTTTTTTTTTTTTTTTTTTTTGAGGGTAAGAATATGGTATATTATATTAAATGAAAAGAAAACTGTAGTACATAATTCCTATTTAAAGGAATAGATCACAATAGCCAAGTTATACAAGGGCCGACCTTTGCAAATTTGGAGCTCGAATCATCCCCCGTATCATCCCCTGGGCCTTGATGACACTTAAAGAACAGATAGAAGCCTTGGATCCTGCCAATCCTGTCTAAAGCTTTGTTGTAGAAACGACCAAACTTTCTATGATGGCTTAAAGCCATAAGTGCCACCTCCATATTAAAGATATTCTTTAGTTTGTCTAACGAAAAGTGCTGTCCTCCAAGAGCAATTCCACATCTATGCTTCGGATAGCCCACAACACTATGTTAACCAATGATGCTGATACTTTGTCCCCATCAGTTACTACCAAGATTTCAGGCCATAGACATTGATCAGTTCTAACACCAATAAGAGGACTTACCCATTTCCAAAAGTCCACAACTTTGGGGCAAAAGAACAAATGTGAGAGTGTTTAGATTATTGCATCCAAGTGGACAACGGTCCATTGCAAGCATTCCCTTTGATGGAGTACCTCCATAGTATCGATTCCACCGCAAGGCTAACCATCTAAAGAACTGTAGCCTTCTTGAACATAGGGTTGACCATGAAGTTAGAAGTAGTTGTGACGCCATCAGGACATCCACACCTAATCTACCAGCTGCTTTTAGGGGGGAGCCTGGGCGAAGGAGGCGGTAGATAGTGCTGACAACATATTTCTCTTCCCCATTGCAAGACCATCGTCACACACGGACCATCCTGTCCTGCGAGAGTATTCAAAGTCCTGCGTATTTCCCCAAAGATCTTCTTGTCTCCTTCCCCTGCTCCTTGTATCAATCCTTTAAAGCGGGACCAGGAGAGCCATCGCACACCATCCCAAAGATGGCCTACTAAAATGAACCCGCTTGTCTCCATTTTCGTGAAGATACGTGGATGTGTGAGGGCAAGAGGGAGGTTATTGCGCATCCATATCCGTGTATTCAGAAGATGCTTAGCTTTCCAGACCTCGAGGTACATCCTTTGGATGAAAGAGACTTTGAACTTCCAACCGGGCCTCAAAGTTTTTCTCATAATAGGAGATGTGCGGGGGCAATTTTGTAGCTATAGAAGAAGGAACCAATTTCCTCACGAGGTAGGGATGGCTTACCTTTTTAGTGTACATTGCTGAAGCCAGATTCGACAAAGTGTAGTGCGGGAGGGAGGTAATGCCATGTAATGCTCTCCATACGTATTTTCCAGCTAGTGCTTGAGCTTGAGTTTCGTGTCCTTACACCCCGGACCTCCATCCTTCTTATCCCCTGCACATTTCAGACCAAGCCACCTTGTGCCTACCTTCTCCCCATATGATTTTCGCGATAATGGTTTGAATTTGGCTATAGACACCCTTTTGAGCCACAATAGCCGAGGAGTAATACACATGGGATGCTGCCAAAACTGCATTAGCGACTGTAATTTTGCCAATAGTAGAGAGACCTTTGGCTGACCACAAGTTAACCTTTTTTCTCAGGTTATCTAGAATAGGAGTCCATTTCCCTTTCAAGTTATCAGAGAGACCTAATGGTAGGCCAAGCAACCTGGTAGCCTCACTTTTAAGGATTCGAAAACCAAAGGCAGTAACTCTTGGGTCGATATCCTCGTCGAACGGCCATAGAACAACACATTTTGCCAAATTGAGTTGTATCCCCTCGACATTACCCCCAAATGCATCTATAGCTTGACGAAAAGATAGAAAACTGGAATCATCAAACCTGAGAAAGAGGAAGGTATCATCTGCATACTGCATTATTGTAAGCCTATCTTGCGAGTTTGGTAACTGTAAACCAGAGATATTACCCTCAGACACTTCATATTCCACCATCTTAGTAAGTAAGTTTGCTATGATTAGAAACAGATATGGTGCCAGAGGGCATCCCTGCCTAATTCCCTTCCGAAGTTCAAAGAGTCCTGAAGGCTGCCCATTGATAAGGACTGATGCAGATGCAAGCTTATTCAAGCCTAGAGATAGCTCAACAAAGCCGGGGTCAAATCCCATATGCAACATAATGTCTTGCAAGCCTTTCCAGCGGAGGGAATCATAAGCTTTGCGAAAATCCAACTTGAGAAAGACACAATTTTGCTTGGAGCGTTTACACCAGTGCAACCCTTCCGTGGCCGCAACAAAATTATCTAAGATGTACCTGTTCGGTAAGAAAGCTGTCTGTTCACCACCAATAATTTTGTTGAGTATAGGCTTGAGCCGATTGGCGATTATCTTCATAATAACCTTGTAGAGCACATTAGTCAGTGCTATAGGCCTCCACTCGCATAACTTTTGAGGCCTGGCTATTTTGGGGATCAATGATATGAAACCTGTGGATAGAGCCGGATGAAGGTATCGGGCTTCCCAAGCCCCTTTTATCGTCTTAATAAAAGCAGGACCAAGGAGGTCCCAAAATTCCACAAAAAACTCTGGGGGAAAGCCATCTGGGCCTGGGGATTTACCTACTGCAAGAGAAGAGAGGGTAGAAAAGATCTCACCATCCTCCAGTGCCCGTAATAAAATCAGATTGTCAGCTTGCGAGATTTTAGTCCCCCATTGTATCCTTGATAGCCAAGCTTGAGTTGTGGTATCATAAGTAATAGGGAGAGTGTCCTCTTTGAACATATTCTTAAAACTGTCTTTCACATATGTGGCAATCCCATTAGGTGTGTCGATCCTGTGCTGCTTCTCATCAATGATGGATGTGATACTATTCTCGGCTAGACGAGCCCCTGCTAGTCTGAAGAAGTGTTTGGAGTTCTCATGATCCACTTCAGTGTACCACTTTGTTTTGGATCTAACTGCAGCTCCCCTGGCCTCCTCCTCCTCAATAGCCTTTGCGACCCTCAAGATCGCCTTCAGAGAATGGAGAGTAGAATTGTATGGATCCAATAAGAGGTCCCTGCTTGGTGATTCTCAATTGGTCATATATTGCATTTTTTTCGACCTTTTGAATTCTGCAGCTCTTTCACGCCCCCACTTTTTGATCCACTCCTTTATCTCCGAGATGGTTTGGATCCAGGCCTTCATACTTGGCCCTTCCACTTGATGACGAGATGCCAGAAAAACACGAAAAGGTTCGCAGAAACCAGATTTACCAATTAGAGAAGTATTAAACTTGAAGGGAACATTACCCGATCTTCGGGCAGAAGGAGCATCTTCAAAGCTAAGTATTTGAGGAACGTGGTCGGATTGGGTAAAGGCCAAATCTCCTTCCACAAAGTATTTGTCAAAGAAGCCTGCCGACCTGTTGGCAAGATAGAATCTGTCTAGCAGACAGTATACTCGGTCATGCCCTTTTTGCTTGTTGGACCACGAAAAAGAAGTATTCGAAGGTGGGATTAAAGAGAATCCCACATTATCAAGTAAGGAGTTCCATGAAGCATTCTCCTCAGTTGATAGATTCCTATGGAGGCCAATTTTCTGGTCCCAGATATCTGTCATATTCAAGTCACCACCAAGAAGCCAATTCTCGACTTCCTGTTTGGTAATCCAAATCTCAATCTCCTTCCACATGATGGCCCTTTCAGCTGGTTTATTGGATGCATAAACATTTAGGAGGCCCCATTTACAGCCAAGTGTCTCAAAGATAACTGCCTGCCATCTGCCATTTGTACCCTTAAACTGAAGTAGCGCCTTTTGCCCTTTCCAGAGTATAGCCGTACCACCCTTTGTACCTAGGGCCGGGCAAGTGAAAGAACCATACTGTCCCCCCACCCAAGTACCCAGTGATCTAGCCTCAAAGTCAGGGAGTCTATGTTCTTGTATGAGTATGATGTCTGCTGCCATTGACCTTATGGCCGCAAGCACTCTGGTACGTTTTAACGCCCCCTTGATGCCCCTCAAGTTCCATGATATGACCTTCATGGAAAATATGGTGGTGATAGATATCGTGGGAGCATATCCACTAGCCTCCCAATAGAATGTGTAAATGGGTGGCCCTCAAATATACCAAGGGAGTCGAGTTGTATGCATGCCCCCCCTTTCTTGACTATCTTACACAAACATAGTGTGTATGTATGATGGATGGTGACTTGGAACATGATTAGCCCATTGATTCGCCCATTGTCTAACAAAGACCAATAAAATTTGTTGATTGTGACTTTTGATTTTGTAGCCCCAACGTTTGTGACCGATGATGAGTAATTTGAATTTGCTTAATGTATAAAAGCATGGATTGTAGGAGAATGGACTTTTCGATTTCCATATGCACGTTGCAAATTTCAAAAACGAAGTTAGTACGGACGTTCTCGCTCACACGGGTTTAATTGTGTTGGGGCATAAAAATACCACACCTTGATTTCCAGTCGCGATCTACGATATGGAAGTTGCTTGTTGTCAAATTAAACTTAAACACAAGTGAGGTCGGCACTTTACGTGGTTTTCTCGAGGAGGGTTTGAGTGTTTTTTTAAATCCCAATTATCGACATAGTGTGACGTAGCATCTTGGTATTAAATAGTATGTTAAATTCAATTATATCGGTGTTCATTTTCAGGTTAAACTCAAATCATATAGGTTTAGGAATAAGGTTAAAAAGGAAGATATTGGATATTTAGGAATAAGGTTAAAAAAGGAAGATATTGGATATTTAGGTATAAGGTTAAAAAGGAAGATATTAGATATGGCTCAAATTTCGAGATATGCACATAATGGCATGTAATGATGGTTGATAGGACTGGAATACTGAATCATTCCTACGATTTTCCGTCTAATCCAGCCTATATCTATTCCAGCCTAGATTGCCCATTCTCCCCAATCTCCGCCCAATCTTTCGCTAGATCCTCCGCCCAAATTTCTCTAGTCCATCGCCATGAAGAGATCAGCTACGGAAGAGCCGGAGGTGTCCTCCAAGAGCGCCTATTACGGCTGGAAGAGGTGTTCCCCCATAGATTCCCTCCGCCCACGGTTCTTTTTCACAATACCTTCGATTCCTCGATTCCTTTGACGAGGAATCAGAGAATGAGGAATCAGAGGAAATTTCGAGCAGGAGTTCATCCTGTGTGTTCTTGAAGGCTGGATAGGAGATTCTTGAGAAAATGAGTATTCACCAAGCGGAGAAGAAGCCGAAGATGATGAAGAAGATGAAGAAGTTGAAGACGAATCACTGACTCGAGGAGCTCATGGCGTTAGTTCATGGTACATGCATGTTTTCTTTCTTTTCTTAAGCATTCAACTAACGGTTATTTCTTATTTTTTTGTTGCAGATGGTGAAGTGAGGATGAATGAAATTTGTTAGGGCAGTAGCACCTCTATTTTTTTTTCCTTGTTCTTAGCCTCCGACTTCTTATCATATGACCGCAAGCCTCAGGGCTTTTTGTTGTGAATAGTTGAAGCCTCCGGGCATTTAAATTTACAAAATGATGTAAAGCCATACGGCCATAAAAAATTTTGAATGTAAAAAGTTTTTGCTTCTAATTCCATTTGAATACCTAACTTTTTTTTTTGTACATGTGTTACCACTCTTAAGTACATAAGTCATTATCCCTTTTCAAAAGAGCATATTATTTTTCAAGGATCACACCAAGCCGAATAGTACATATGCAACAAAAATGGAACACACTAAATTCGCATCGTGTGATCCACTTTCTTATTTGTTGTCAAATTAAAATTAAACACAAGTCCCTCATCAATAGTCTCCCATTTGCATATAAAATATCTATCATTCCAAGTTATATTATGTTTTATGAACTAAAATGGCCTCCTATCAACCATTCCACGTCATATTTCAGCCCCTTTTTCGTCGATTTGCTTGGAATATTCTCGGAATAAGGGGAATCGCATATCTATGGCGCCATATGTATTTAATTCTGTTGGTTGTCGACAGATTGGCCTTAACACGTGGCGCTTCTAAAAAGCCACTTGCATTATAGCATACCCGGCAACTCATGGCGGTGTTTCTTGGTTTGTCGGATACCAATCATGCATCATCGATTCTTGTCTTGCCCTATTTTCATTTAGAGTCCATTCCCGCCTTCTACATTTCAAAATTTGAATGTGTAGGTTGAAGCTTTGTATTAAACTTTTCGTTCGAGGTTTTGCAATTGCGCCTTAAAAGTTAATAGCGGGATCTTTACTTCATCCCAATCTGGGCTTCCCGCCCCCTACAATTCAATTTTGAATTTGCTTTTGTATAAAAGCATGCATTGTAGTGAGAATGGACTTTTCGATTTCCATATGCACGTTGCAAATTTCAAAAACGAGGTTAGTCTGGGTGAGCCTCAAGCGGTTTAATTGTCTTTGGGGCATACAAATTGTACACATTCATTTTGGCGTGCGATCCACGCATGATATGGAAGCTCCAAATGATGTGTGGATAAGGATCCAACCGATTTCGAGGAATATGCTCCAGTCTTCAATCGCAAAAAAAGGAGGTCTAAAAATAAGAACTTAGACCCTCGACATGTTGCGTCTTTGCGGGGCTCAAAAAGTGTCGACATCTGGGCGGATGGCAGTTTATATCCATTGGATCCGTTGGTGGCAAGAAACCGTCATTTCCGGGGCGTTTCAAGTTTAGTCCGATTTTGTGGTGGCCGGTAACTCGGCCTCTTGGGATATTGTGAGAGATTGAGAGAGGATGAAGGCATTCGAATCGAATCTGGTTCCTTGAGATGGCCGCTTCCGATTGTCACAAGAGAATTATAACTTAAACCAAAGCAGCTCTTTTTCTCTCGCTTCATTACTCCAATCGTGATGAAGGAAAGGAATGACGGCTTGGGAGGGAAACTTCTTTGAGATCTGAAGTGGACAAGTCCAAATTGGTGATAGGGCAGCTGCAAGAAAAGATCCAAGAGCTCGAAAGAGCAAACTTTGGGCTTCAATGTAGGTTAAAGAATTTGAAGAAAACACCCCTTGGCTTGCGAGAAAGGAAGAAGCATTATCGGCCGATAGAGGAACTGAAGTTTGGATCAGGTGCATTCAGACCGAGGTCACAGCCACAAGGTCCGTTTACAACACTAGCAAAGGCCAGTAAAGATCTGGGGAAACTAGAAGCAATCTTGGTTACGTAGTGAAGAACCTAGCGACGAACAGGGAGATAGAGGACATGATTTGTCAGCCCTACAACTCTCCTCTCAAGAAGATGGTATTGGAAATGGTACTGGGGAGATCTACAAAAGTTAGAAGCGGCAGGATGTCTGCATTGTTTGTGATGATGTAGGCATCGATGAGGGCTTGGTTACCGTTCTCTATTCAAGCCATTCCACGGCGTTGAAAAGAATGGGCACAAAAAAGTATTCGCTCCCGTCCACAAATTGTCGAGAATACAAGGGTTACTAGGACAAAGATGGTGTATGCCATATTAGGGAGAGATGCACCACGTTGAATGTGCTGGTCCGCCATAGCCATAAAAGATAAGAATGGCAAGGATTGTTGTGATATAGTTGGAATGAATGAGCGCAATAATCTTTGGGTTGACTGGTTACTCTCTTACAATTCCTTGTCAAATATTATGACTTAACAGATTGCGTAAACTAATGGTGAGATTGAAGTTTGCATAAAATTGGATGAAATGGAACTGACCAAGTTTGAGAAGTATGAGAGAGTATCCGTTGTCATCATGAATAGAGCAATTGAGAATGCAATTGCACATGCTAAATCAAAGAGCAACAAGAATAATAAAAAGATGTAGAGGTGACCGGACGAGGAGAAGAAGCGTCTTGGAAAAATAGTTCTCATGTCAACTGAAGATGACACACGGTGGTTAGGTCTCTTTAAAGTTCGAGAAAAGAAACCCACGAGGTATTGAAATGGGTGTTCAATCAAACCCGACATCCCGAGTCTAATATCTAGATTCGAGGAGGGAAAAATTGCAAGTAGATCACTATGGATCTTACAAAGTAATTTTTCACTTGGCGTCTGATTTAAAACCGAGAAAGCAATGGGGTATAAAATCACTAGTCGGGTACAAAAAAAGCGAAAAAGCAAAGCAAAAAGCAAAGCAAAAGCAAACTTTTTGGTTCACATTTGGGTTAGCTCGGAATGGAATTTTGGCGCCATAACTACCTCTGGCGATGGCGATGAAGCTTTCGGCGACGAAGGAATGGTACCATGAGAAATGGATTAAATGGTTGGAGGATCAAATTCTTGGCGAGGATTGGGAATCGATGCGGAATCATGGCTTCACCGGCGGTAAAATTAAGAAATTTTATGTGAAGCCTCATTTAAAAAGCGCTAGATTTTCTTATCTCGAGCTTTATCCTCATGGTGCGGCGAACAATGAGCTGGGAAGAAATTTGCCTTTGCATTTACTTGGGAGAATTGTAGTCGAGCAGCTCTCTTAACCGGGGACGAACACAAGATAAAGCTGGGTTTCATTTAAAGAACAAGTTGATGTACCCAAGGAAGCTAGTTAAGCTCGAACCAAAACATTCCTCGGCAAAACTTGGCCTCTCGGGCAGCGGAAAGAAGAACCACACCAAATCCCACACCATTGAAGCCAAGTAATGCACGAGTTTACTCTCGGGCAAGTCTTTGTTCCTTTGCTAAACAGAGGTAGCTTAATGTTTAATGTTAGGGTCTTGGATGAAGAAGTGAATAGGTTGGAGGGTGAATTTGAATTGTGCAAGAAAGATCAGCGGACATTGCAAGCAAGATCACCCTAAGCAGACATGTGAATGAGAGAGATATTGCCGGGATCGAAGCAAGGAGAAGACATAAGCGAGGTTCTTGGTGGGAGATCAATTTTTGGAATCAAAGTAGAAAAGTCTGATTCGATAAGAAAAGAATTGAGGACTTGATGCGGAGGACTTGATGCGAGGGAGAAATTCTATTGCAGGGAAATTAGAGAGCCTTATTGAAAAGGTGGATGATCATCAAGTTGAGAAGAAGAATGAATGGAAGCATTACATGGAGTGCTAGAAAGGGACCTGCTCAAATGGAAGAATTACAGGGGCTAATTGCTATAACTTGAGTAGTGTAAATGCCTCACAGTATTGAGTTCAAGTTATTGCAAAGCGAGGTTGCCATTGTGTTATGAAATACCATATTTCGCATGTGGATTAGCTTTCCAAGATGACTACAAGATTAGTGCGGTGCTACCATGCCAACATGCTTATCATTTAATTTGCAGTACCGCTTCTTGTAGAGAATAAAAATGCCTGGATTGTTCTATGGATGTCCCAATGAAATTCTTTGAAGAACTTGGCTTAGAGACCAATGCAAATGAAGGAGAAGAAAAAGAAGAACGACAAGCGGAAGAATCATCTAAGAAAGTAAGTATTATTTATTTGCTTTGCTTTATTTGTGAAAATTGCTTTTGTTGAAAAGTTTTGGTCATGTTATTTGCAGGAAAAGTTACCAACAAAAAGGAAACATGATGACTATGTGGATTTAGATGAATTTGGTGAATTTGCTGATGTGAATGAAGATCTTTGGTGATTCGACCGTGCATATGAAGGTATTTTAGAAAATATTCCAAGTTCTTGAGGGAAGGAGCTTCTTTGGGAATTAAGAGCAGGTTGAGAAGAGCTACAATCAATATCAAGGAAACTAGCCTTGAACCTCGTGAGACTATTCTTCCCGATCCTGTAACTCCAACTCGGATATTCACATCGAATCTTTTGTGGAGCAGAACAACTCCACAGTGATTGTGGATCAGCAGGAGCTGGACAAATTGGTGGTCACAATTGCGAGATGCCACAAATGAATTACCAGCGGTGGATGAGCAAGACAAAGAAGGCGTCGTCGAGGAGGATGGAAGAGAAGTTCAAGAGGATGCAACAAAGAATCAAACAATTCAAAGGAAGGCGTCTTTGGCAGGCCAGCAAAAAGAAGAAAGCAATCAAACCTATTCCCAAAGTAGTTCTTGAGAAGGTGCAAGTTACAAAAAGGTGACAAGCGACTCCAATAGAAAGAATATTAGATGCCTATAATGGGAAGGGCTAAACTTTGAACTGTAAACCACTCTGTATTTGACATTGTCATATTTTCAATTTGTAAGATTCTGTTAAAATAAAATCTTTTCTAAATATTAGAATCGTAAACTTTTCATTAAAATAAAATGTTTTCATTGAATATGTGAATCTGTAATCTTTTCATAGTTGACAATGTCATATCTTAGTTTGTGTCTAAAGTGTTTTAAAATGTATCTCTTGTTTGTAGGGAGGCACAAAGACAAAGCTGTTGGTCCTTGATTTGAATGGTGTGCTTATGAAGAGTTGGCATAAGCATGACAAACCTGAGAACACCAATACACCAAAAACTGGAAAAAGCGTACACAACCAACAAAGTCTTTGGTTTTGAGACCAGGGGTTTGCATAATTTCATGGTGGGCCCTAGAACATTTTGAAATTGCTATTTGGTCCGGTATGAACGCTACAACATCATTGAGTGCTGCGGCGAGCGAGATGTTGCCTGCAGATTATCTTATTAAGTTCAAGTTCATTTGGGAAGGAGCACAATGTTTGAAATTGCCTTATCCACACCGACCAATCCGGACAAGCCGGTCTATTTGAAGCCACTTTCTTATGTCATTGAAGCATATCTGAAATGAAGAATGTCTTGTTGGTGGATGATTCTCTGTATAAATCTTTTTTTCACCGGTGTACCATTCTTTAATAGTTAGCTCATTTCGGTTTGATGAGGGCTGAGAATGGTTTGAAAAAGATGAAGGATGTATTGTTTGGTTGGGCTGAAAGTCCACGAGCCTACAAAATTTGTGAAAGAACATCTTGCCCGAAATTGTCAAACAAAGAAGACTTTGATATTTTGGATTTGTGTTCCAAGCATGTGCGGGAGAATCCAAGATGGGCTATTCTGTAAGCAGGCGGTTGCCATGATGGAACCACGGTAAGCAATTTATTTTTGCTTGATTTGCTTGATTTGCTTAACTTGCCATATCTTCTTACCTTTTTGGAGTTACGCTCTTTGCGGGTTTCTGGAAGAGCAGTTGTGAGGCAATGGATGTTAAGGAATGTCAAGAAAAGTGTAAGATGTGAAAAAATACGGCGGCAACCATAAAATTTTCTTCTGGTTGCCACATTTTGAATACACATCATTGTGCAATGTAATGTTAGATGTGAATATACACGGCATACATAAATTTTTTCCCACAGTTTGCCGATTTTGAATGCACATCATTGTGCACTCTATTATGGCTTTGTTGTAACAATATCAATATGAATGTCAATGTTTTGTACTATGCACTTGTGAACTGAAACCCAAATCGAGAGCATTGAACTCATTCCCGAGCGGTAAAGATGACATGATTTTCTGGCGGGTCTCTTCTCCTAACATGTACATGTTGCCACCAATATCATTCATGTCAAACTTAACATGCCTTACCAAGTGGCGTAAATTGAAGCCAGCAGGCTTGTCCCCTGACAATTGAAAAGTTAGAGTGTCTAATTGGCGATAGTAGTGGCTTTGATACTATAACCTCTCAACATTGTATACATTCCCCACTCATCAACATAAGAATCCAGCAATGTTTGCTTTGTCTCGATTACCTGCTTGATAAGTAAAAAGTCGACACCCTCATCATTATTTTCTTAGCAGTACTGACAAAAGTTATCCCCAACTTCTAAGATGTCCTTTGAGGTAATCAAGCTCACCCTCATCATCATCATCTTCTTCTTCCTCCTCCTCATTGGATAATTTGTCTTACGCATTCCTTTGGTTGTACTTCTTTTGGTTTTAATACACCTTCTTTCCAGCCTCCTATCCTTCTCTTGTTAATGCAATTATCCCAATCTCCATGAAAACATGCTTGGCAAAAACAAGCAAGGCATCGGTACTCACTTTTGTTGGATCCTTCCTATCAAGTGCCCTAATGCTATGTAACTTTGAGCTCCCATTCAAAGTTTTCCATTCCTTCTTTTCAGACTTATCTATGTCCTTAGCTTCAATATTCCAAAAGTACACGGAAAGCATTGACTCAAAGCAAGTTAATGCAAAAGCAAAGCAAAACAAATTGAGAGAAAGCAAATGCAAGAGCAAATTGTTAGCAAAGATAATCAAAGCAAAGAGAAATCAAAAGTAATGAGACATCCACACGGAATTGAATGAAAGCCAACATAAATGAGAAAGCAAATGCAGAGCAAATTTAATGAATCAGAAAGCAAATGCAAAGCCAATTCAAAGCAAAGTTAGTCAAAGCATTAATCAAAGCAAAAGCAAAAAAGCAAAGCAAAAAGCAAAAGCATCAAAGCAATTCCATGTGAGCAAAGATAATCAAGCGGAAATCAAAAGTAATGAGACAACCACACGGAATTGAATGAAAGCCAAGATAAATCTGAGAAAGCAAATGCGGAGCAAATTTAATGAATCACGAAAGCATATGCAAGGCCAATTCAAAGCAAAGTTAGTCAAAGCAAAAGCAAAAGCAAAGCATCAAAGCAATTCCATCAAAGCAAACACTAGGCCAGCCTACCGAGAAAAATACCTCTTTTTTCATTGGCACAAGGATGGTTTTCAATGTACCATTTAGAATTCCACGCATCCTTAGCACATTGAGCTTCCGGGGAATCATACTTGAGTTGCTCCTTTGCTAGAATTAATTTCAAAACAGCTCGGCTCCATCATGTTCTCCTTTACCATGAGAACTTGCAAAAAACACCATAAATATTCGGTAGGATTGTTCACAAAATTTCTACCTATGTACGAGGAAAAGGGTGCGGCACCTTTGAATTGAGATGTGCAACCATCACTCCAAAAACATGGTTCTTTGTACTCTATATTCATTTGTTTCAGCCAGCACGTGCATGGACTTTCAAGCGTTGGTTGACAAACTCAGTTGAATGCTCCTTGCAATCAGAAATGTAAAAATGTGTCTCCTTAATTATTCTTGATCACATTACTGAACTTGTTTCTCGATCTGAACAAGATCTTGGTTGTGTTCTAAATTCTTCCTCTTCCTTTTACGTAGGATGTCTATAGGTAATGTGAACAAGAATAGTAATTTGGTGGGGTATGCCAATGGCATGATTGTACTTCATACGAATTTTGAGGCTATAGTTCTCGGCAAAATCAATTCTTGATACAATAGTATTCTTTGGAAAGTTGGCTAAGCATTGCTTAAATTGCTTTGCACTGCCAATGTCGTGTAATTATGTGGAACAAATTGCACAAGTGTCTTGTTGGCATCTTGAATAAACTCTTGTCTTTGGAGCGGACTTGTATGCTAATCTTGTGACTTTAGTTGGTTTTTCCTCCCCTCTTCAATTGAACTCTCCTTCAAATTACAGGGCTCTTGCTGCAATACAATGAGACAATTTGGTGATGTTAGGTCCTAAACAAGTTTGAAAAAGTAAATAACACTAAAACAAATTAATATACCTTCTCAAACTGTTTCCCTCAGCGAAATGTCTTTCATTGTCTTTTCCTTTGGAATGATTGGCAATGAAAGCTACAACGTTAGCTCATTTCCAAAATAGATATACATGAATGTTAAATGTACCTTTTCAAACCACAAGATTTACAAGCAACCATCGAGGGACGGGGAATGCTTGTGCCCATTCTTCTAAGGGATCTTGCTTTTCACATACAAGTTCCCTCCACAACTCACTAGTAGACTTGTAAGTCATCAATTTAGCTTTGCATTCATCTCCTTCTCCACACACACCTTTGCAATTGCGGGGAACAATTTTCATGAACACCTCTAGGGTGCATTTCTTATTACATTGTGTTTGAAGAACAAATTCCAAATGGATGTGATCTTGGCGGTGACAAGTTTCCCTCTCATGAAGTCTTCTAACAAATGAAGGCTTCAGCCTCTCAAATGTTTGTTGTGCAATGTTGATATGTGGATATTGTTGCTTGAAAGCCATATAGAAGCTGGAGGCTGAGACAACATGTAAAATTCATTTTGTAATGCATAAAAGCAAAATCATGAAAATCTTGAAACAATGAAACAAATCAATCATAATAAGTAATTAATCAAAGATCTTTGAGACATTAGGAATGCAAATTTATAAAGCAATAGGAATTTGAAACAATGCGGATAGCAAATTCATACATAAAACATGTGAAGCATAAATTGTTCAACTTCAACATGAAAAGTTTTATCAAACACTACAAATTAACGGTGACGAAACATTCAGGATATAAATACAGGGAGACCTCAAGCAAATGGATTGGATGGTCAACTTTATTTGCCATTTTCTGTCTTAAACTTCCTCACATGTTTTTTGTATGGAGAAACTCTTGTGTTTTTTCAGTCCGAAGCTGCAGACAACCTTTTTCACTTCATCAGCAGTCGGACCTTTTCTTCCTCAAAAACATAGACCGGGGACTGATTCCCTTTACGCCATTACTCTTCTTCTATAGGCTGCACAAATAGATTTTCTAGGCACTTCAAGCAGCGGCTCTCTGAGAATGATTAAGTTTATTCTCGTGGATGTAACCATTTGTAAAGTTGACCTTTTGCTTTGCGGAATGTCAATCTTTACGGTTGGTTTTGTCTTTTGCATAGTTTCCTTCACATTAGCAATCACTTTTTGCATAACCTTTGTCTCTCTTTTTACAATAGCTTACTTGTAAAAGGTACATTTGGTTTTATCTTTCTTACAAATGGTCCACAATAGCGACCTTATCTAAAGCATTGGCATGTTTTGTCGGATCCTCAAAATAATCATGCATATCCTTTGAAATCTCTCGAATTCTTCTCTTTGAGGGCTTAATTCTTTGGAATTAGCGGCTTCCATCAATTCCCTTTTTGCGTTTTCCTTGATTCCCTCTTTTGACATCAATTTCACGAAAAATCGGTCTCTTCTCATCTTCATCCATTCAAATTATGAATATGAGAAACTCCAATCCGCTGATTCTCCACCGTAACCAAATTCTGAGAATGGCAAGAGAGGACAGTTCCCGCCAACCTGCCTCCTTCAATTTCGCAATTACACTCCATCATTCCTCCCGCCAAAGCCAACCGTAACTGATTCCCCAATAATCGGACAGCCATCGATCCGTAACTGTCATCGATCCGTAGGAGTGATCGAGTTTGGGGGGAATTCCTGATTATTTGTGTCTTTGAGAAGAACGAGCAAAGCAATTCGATAAAGCAAAAGCAAAGCAAAGCAAGCAGACGTCCGGACACTACTTTTTCAACCCCACGAGTGATTTTATACCCAATGTACAACATAAGTGGAGGAGGACAAGGAACATGCAAAAGTTGTCTGTACTGCAATCATGCAAGGAAGTCAAGTACTGGGAAGACTGTTTCAATCTTGTCCCTTAACCAAGCAAATGCTCCTAATAGAGGAGAAGAAGATCCCAAGTTCCATGGCATTTTCCCATTCCATTAGAGAGGGTTCATATCTCGCACTTTTTGCGGCTTTGTGAGAATCATCGACAAGATGATATTTTTGAGCTTGCTGAT
This sequence comes from Isoetes taiwanensis, assembly GCA_021234155.1. Taxonomy (NCBI): domain Eukaryota; kingdom Viridiplantae; phylum Streptophyta; class Lycopodiopsida; order Isoetales; family Isoetaceae; genus Isoetes; species Isoetes taiwanensis. Next base: position 17,189,919 of record JAJEKV010000018.1, read on the forward strand.
TTGTGTGGAACATTTCGGACAAGAAAGAAGAGAGGAAGGAATTACATTAGAGTTGAACATGTTCTCTCGAAGCGAGGTTTGCATGGTGGCAATGTAAGATTAGAGCTCGATGAGAAAGCGGGCGGGGGAAGAACAAGTGTGCCTCGTAAGGTGCCAATTGGAGGGGAAAGCTTCGACACTTCATAAAGAATCATAGAGGCTACGAGCGGAAACCGGATGGGAGAAAAGGTCTATGAATTTGGAAAATTGCTGGTTGATGCGGAGCAGGACCCCTGAGATGGCGTTCGTTCGGCATTGAGGAAAAAAAGCATGGGATGCATTATGCGAATTGTTCCCATACATTCGAGGAGAATGGACCTCACAAGAGAAGATGAGTAAAATGTTCGTGCAAGCGAATAACAAATTTATTAAAGCTTTCATAGGCGCATGGGGAGAGAGTGAAGTCACGCACTACTTGCACATCTTTTGGGCTCATGCACCTTGGTTTTAGGAAGTATGGAAGCCTAGCGGTGTGGAGTGCACAAGGCATGGAGAAGTCGCATAAACAAGCTAAAATAGCCTTTCATCGTAACACTCAAAGGGGGTGGAAATGTGGGAACCAACCCTCTAAGGCGGATGACGAGTGGTTTTATAGAAGGGCGATGGCTAAATCACGACAAGAAGGTCGGCTTTAAGGAACAACCAAAAGTCGTAAACACCATTGGCATAATCTTTGAAAGAAAGCGGAAAGTTGCTTGGCAAAATTCTAGGGCCACACTAGCATAGCGGTGGAGATCTAAGAGACAAAGAATGGGTAAAGTATACTTGTAATGTGTAGCATGTTCACCACGGCGAAGTACTTGCCTCCAACCTTGTTTACTGGTTGTAGCCGCATCGTGTGATCTTATTTGTATCATCTGGCCTTAGCGAGCGATTGGAGTTAAGCTATTGCTTGCATTTATGTGGCTTCGCGTCGTGTGAAGCTTTACAAGATAATAATAAAAAGGGTTACTTTTGATTAAAGTTGTGAAAGATGTTACATTGAAAAACAAAATACAGCGACTCATTGTTGCTCGGTCGAGCTCTTCTTCATTATCTTCATCATCATCATCAGCTCTCGTCCTCGTCTTCGTCTTCATCTCTTCCCCTCAAGCGAGCAATCACCCTATCCAAATGTTCCTCCAATCATCCACCATCTCTTTGTACATGTCCCGCTCTGTCCCAATAGCACAGCGTGTTCTTACTTTGAATTAGCATCCTCATTGCCGTCATAACCACCTCGGTGCGGTTGTTGGGGCATGTCATCACAATCGACCTTCTATTCAACCACCTGATTTGCCTCTCCGGCTCACGAAGCATGAGAAGGTTGAATTCATTCTCTTCTTCTTTACGCTGAATTGTAGCGGCGTTTTCCTTTAGAAGATCATCTTGCTCCTTCAACCTCTTCATTAGAACACCCAAAACTATGTCGGAAGGGAGTTCTATCCTCTTCGTTTTTCCCTTATCGGCGGTTGAGGATGTGGAGGCCATAGATGACAAATGGGAGGGGCGTTAAGATTATAGAAGTGAGGAGCAAAGACTCTAACCCGGCCGGAAGGAGCACAATGCAAGGACCTCAATTTATACATATTTAGCTTGAACATATTAAACACCACTCGGTGGCTGCTGTCGCGTGTCGGCCGGATTAAATCGGTTGTCGCTAGAACACATTAATGATGCTTGTCCATTTGGAACACATTAATAACTATTCTAACTACTTGTATATCACACCACGCGAAATCTGCACGAGCTTTAAAACCCTATGAAGGGTTTAAGCCGTGTGATCTGTCTTAATCATTCTCTCTACCACGGATATTGAAAATTAAAAATAGGAAGCGTAATACCGGCACATTTGTCAAAAACTTTTCCCATTGAAATAAAACCATTACAAACATTAAAAAAGCGGGCCCCTCTAGGAGGAGCCCGATGCCTATGATAAGCGGGCAAGCTCTTCACGGAGGGGGTGATAATTTTTCTGCTCCTCCAACATGATTGCTGCCCGCCAACCCGTTCTCATATTCCGCAACCTTATCTTCCGGCTCTCATCGAGTTGAGCTCGGGGCGCCTCTCAGCCGATTGCGGCCCTAAGCCTCTCTTGGAGGTTATATCTCGTGTGGCGCAATGGTGCGGTCTAAGGCGACCCGCTGATTGTCGCACACTAAAATCACCTCCACGTAGAAGGCGGCCTTTTCCTCTGCCGCAACCAACTTGGCGGCGTCTTCATCATTCTTTTTCTTTTAGAAGGCGGATCCGTTCCTCGCCCCATACGAATGTTACGAATTTCCTTGACCAAAACTTGAGACAAGATCTCGGCGGAGGATGGGCTGGGCTGGAGGCCATTGAAAGTGATGGGAGAACATGAGAGATGGCTGAGGCGGATGTGGTAGAACAGGAGATGGCGGATAGGAGAAGACAAAGGCCTCGGCGTTTTATATAGAAACTAGAGATACGTTGGAATCTACGGTTGCAGTGCAGATATAAAGTTGTGTAATAATCCTACTGGTGAAATTATAGCATGCAATTGGAAAAAGCGGTAGCCTATGTTAGCATCATGGGATCCGTCATATCCTAGCCGCATCTTGTATGCGGGCCGTACAAAAAAACGATGTTATTGTGGCGGCGCATGCCCGTCCTTGGCATGGCGTTGTCATCCACAAAGCCGCGTATGTGAATAGGCGTTGTCATCCACATGCAAATTAGCATTTACACGCAAGTTATCACATAATCTAGCTAGATATTTGTGTTACATATACTTTTCCATTAATAAATTAGGAATTTATACATACAACGAGGTGTATGCGTTGTGGAGAACATCTGACGGAAATCCATTGATTGCTACCTAATTGCAAGAATGGCATTTTCCGCGTGATCTTTAATAAAACAAAACAAGAGAACGGATAGAAGCAAGAAAGCAGAGCAAATTTTTCTTTGAAACAAAAAATATATATACAATGGCTACGGATCTTCATGATCACGTAGCTGAAAGGCATAAAGCTGCGTTCTCATCCTCCATGGCTCGAAGCTTCTTCTCCATATCTTCTAAGCGCTGCGAAATATTGTGTCGCGATTAAAAAGCGCCTCGACCCTCGAAGCTATTGGCCTCGGTACCTGGTTAATGTTGCTTTGAGCTCAAGGTCTAAACTCATCATGCGTGACCCCTCGTGAATTCTAACTTTGTCCACGCCTCCATCTTCTCGGCCAGGCGGTACATTTTCGTCATGAACCTCCTTGAATCTCTTCATCACCACGGCAAGGGGTGATGTCCGCGGGCAGCTTCACGCGCGGTCGCTTCTGCTGGAGGAGGATGATGATGCCATCGGAGGAGAAGGAAGAAGCGGAAGAAGCGGCGAGAAGATGAGCGAAGCGGAAGGAGGAAAAGGAGGTCGAAGGCAAGATAGAAGGTCTTCTATTTATAACTTGAGGGATTTCGTAGTAGCTTGAGTCACCCACGGCCGAAAAGGATGCCGTCGGTCGAGGAAAATGGACCGTTACTTCGGCGTCGTGTGAGGAAAAAGGACCGTTACTTCTTCTAACGTCTTTTCTTCGAAAGCTTCGTGTGATAATTTTTATTGATAATTTCGGTGATACAATCTATACATAAGTAATTTTCTTGATACATAACTAAAGATAGAACTTCTCATTGAAGCAAAATAGAGCGGCATGGAATCACCACGGCCGAAATCCATTGATTGCTACCTAATTGCAAAGCAAGGCATTTGGCGTCGTGTGATATTTTAATAAAAACAGAACATACATTGGAACAAGAGGATAGATAGAAGCAAAAAATAGAAAACTTTTCTTTGAAGCAAAAATAGATAGATACAAGCGGCTAGGGATCTTCATGATCCTCTAGCTGATTTTTCATATCTACCGGTTGGCCAGTAAGGCAGCGTTCTCATCCTCCGCGACTTCGGGCTTCTTCTCCATATCTTCTAAGGCTGCTTGAAATCATGTGGCAGTTTCAAGCTACCACCGGCCCTGCGGACTCGTCGCCTCTTGGTACATGGCGAATGTTTCCAGCGAGCTCAACGTCTGCGCTTCGTCGCGGCAGCTCCCTCGTGAAGGCTAATCGTCGAGCCGCCTCATTGTTCTCGGCTGACGAGGCGGTTGTTTTCATCATGGATCTCCTTGAATCTCTTCATCACCCTTTGCCAAGGGTGATGTCCGCGAAGCGACTTCTGGCATTTGGGGAGTGCTATCTTGGCGTGGTAAACTTGCTGAGGAAGATGATGATGCCATCCGGGCAGAAGGTGGAAAGCATGGGGCGGAAGTAGAAAGATGGAAAGGAAGGCGTCGGAGGTCGGCGTGGACATCGGTCTTCTATTTATAACATGAGTCACACGAGTTGCTTCTCGCGTCGTGTGAGGAATAAATAAATTAATTGTTTTTTCAATAATATTTCATTTCTTGAGATAGATATCACCGCGGCGAAAACCTAGATATGAAAATCGGTGATGTATTTACCGGCGTGATGTGAATAAATACAAATAAAATAATTTTTATTAGGAATTTGGAAGGACAATCGTACATAAATAATTTTACCGATACAAGTTGGAAAACATATAACTTCCAATTTCTCAAGCCGTCGTCAATTTCATGCTCTTTCAATCCCACGCCTTGATCCAACAAGGCAATGACTTCCATGTTATCGACCCGACTTCCAACCTTGGGTGAGTCAAGCCCGGTGACTAAAAAATTTAACATATTGCTCGCCATGAGAGGCCGGCTTGGTCGTCAAAATATTGTAGCACAACATCCGTAGAATTGCTATCACCCCTTTAGGTGTTTGATGCCAATTGGGAATGGTTCCCGAACATGCATAATGCGGATGTAATAGACAAACTACGCACCTTTTGATTGAAAGTTCTGGCGAAGGCGATTATCTCCCCATTAACAAATCTTGAGATATATCGTAACAATGTAGAGTCCTTCAATCTTTCTGTCCCCAGCGTGCATGTCGGCAAGAAAAATCATCTACTTCCCACAAATAAGAACCCTCAAGCTTATCTTCTTCACATTTATCCTCATCTACGGGCTTATCTTTACTGCGATTGATTGAAGGGCACTGCCAAACACTGTAGATCTGTTGGCGGCTTTGCATGGAGGTATTTGGAATTCTTTTTTAGTTGGTAGATTAAGCCTCATCTTGAGCAAATCGAGACTCCAGCCTCTCATAGGCTTCTTTAAGCTTTATAGCATTCTTGGGGTATAATTAGACACTTCAAACATCTCTTTGTCCAAATCCTCTTCAAAATCTAGGCCTAAGTTTACCCATTCGGCCAAGATGCTTGATAAGCTCGTCTTCCCTAGCACACATTAAGTAACAAAGGCGGGTTCCTCGGTATATCACTTAGCAATAGGTATTCTTTGCCTTCCACTAAAATTGGCGTTATGTCGGACAACTTCTTTTCATCCTCATCCCCATCCTCATCACCTTGAGAATCATCTCTCCTCCTGGTTCACCCAAGGCGGTCGTCGAAGCTAAAACTCCTACATTCTTGCTCTTCTTCTTGTAGATCTATCTCCATTTCTCGTCATAGTCGGCATCATCACACATAAGCGCCCCCCCTTGGCTTAAAGATTTCATTGTTTCCGGTGTATCTTGGTTTAGCGAAGCGAATGCAATAACTAGCAAATGCAAGCGGCAAAGAAATAAGATACCTTCTTAAGCACAAAGGGCGCGGCCGGGAGGAGCCGTTCGCAACATTCTTGAAAAACATCTTCCCTGTTTGCAAATGGGAAGCCGCCTCCTCTAGAGCTGGTTTTGGAATCCACGAGCGGGGACATCGCAAGGGCGTCTTGGCCGAGACCAAGCGGTGGGGTGAAAGCTAAAGGCAACCTCGCGATAGCATCAAGCTTCGCTCTTGTTTGCCATGATGTCCAACTCCTTGCAATAGAAGCGGATAAATCGCGATCGGCGCAACTTCCTCGTTGTCATGAGGGGCGGATGCATACCATTCGGGAACTTCACATAACAATCCATGGCGAAGCAAATGGCGAAAACAAGAGATGTTTAGGGCGGTAAAGCACTTTGTCACTTTTGAACTCAAGTAGCCGTTGTCGATTATGAAAGGGGACCACGACCGTTGTGGGGAGATTTGTCCAGTACATTCTAGGGTTAGGGTTAGGGTTAGGGTACTACTATGTGCAACAAAAAGCACAATGCTTGATTTGGCGTCGTGTGATCCTCCGCATTATAACATTAAAAAAAAATACAAAGTCTTGAAGCTAGGCTTCTAAGAAAAGAAATGGACTAAGAGATTAAACTTATAAAGCCATTACATTAAGAAATATTATACATATGAAAAAACACAAAAGGCACTTCGGCCTTTTTTTTTACGAAGTCTTTCTTCTTGTTGTATTCAGCCATAAAATTTTGACCATAGTACTTTCGGGATCCCTTATCGTAAAGGCAGGCGCATGTCCTTGGGCATAACAGTCACCTTGGCATGCATGTATTGCTGCAAGCTCTGCGAGTCCTCGAACAGGCCAGACACCAAGCTGCTTAGAAGCCATTTGAAGAGCATTTAAAGGCGGTTAGCAGATGCATGGCGGTATGATGTATCGCACCACACTCTCTTGCAGAATCTCTTTCCACGAGAGCACGGCAAATGGGAGGCGGAATGACCATCTCGGTGCTCTTACGATACTTCTTAATCTCGCGAAGGCTCTTTAATGCCGGGCTTAGTCTTCGCTTCCGGCCACTACCCTCACCCACCCGGCATTTGGAGCCTGTTGCTCGGCCCGACTCTTCGGCCGTCTCCTCACCCGACATTTGCGGTATGTTCCTCGGCCGACTCTTCGGTAGATCTCCTCCATTTCTGGTTAGCCTTCCCCTTTGGGCGTTGGGCCTCCTCCTTTGATTTGAAGGTTACGGCATCCACGGGAGGGGCGGGAGGGCGATAAAACAAGAAAGAAGTGGCTGCCCAATAATTGTCCGGCGTCATATTACGCTCGCCCGGTCTCTCACATTTCCATCCTCGTCTCGAACCTGGGAGTGCACCTCCCTACTTACTCGGGCTGCTTCTCCCCCGTCTGTCATCGCGGATTTCTTTTCAGGGTCTTACATTAGGCATGGTCGGAGGAGGAGAATCTCTATCGAGACTTGATTGAGATGAAGGGGCGGACTAATGTAATCACCTGGCCTTACACCACGGATGGGTCCTTGCGGTTTGCTTAGTTCTTGCCATGGCTTCTCGGCGGATGGGCTTTATACTCTGAACAAGCGACAAAATAGACAACTGGCAAGAGATAAATAGTAAAAAGCGAAGTTAAAGTAAAATATGATGGTAGCGTTTTTAAATAATTATGCGGAACCCTAAAAAAAAATATCGGACAAAATACGGAACCCTAAAAACATCGGACAAAAACACAAATAAAAGCAGAGATTCAAAGCTAGGCGATAGACAATTTCTTGTTGATCGCGAACTCACTAAACTTTACATTTCCCTCTTGCCTGTAACCAACCCTAATGCCATCAATAAAATAATGGAAGTCGTCGGACAATCTCCTCTGTCTCCATTAGCACTCTTAGCTTCTCGATAATGGCCATTAAACTTTCCATGGTGGCTGTATAAATGACTTCCTCCCCTCTCCATACTTTCGAATATCCACCGCATCCGGAATTATGCATTTATGGTCCTCAAGCGGCTCCCAAAAGTTGTGCGACCTCTCTTTTTCTGTTTCCGCCGTTCTAGTTGTCAATTAGCGTATAAATATTGTTTTGGAAGAAAGTATATCGAACTTAAAGGAGGACTTAACTACTGCGGACCTCTGTTAGTTGACGGATGATTAGGTGGAATCGAACATCAGTGGAACCAAAAATAAGCCATCCACAAAATCGTGGGGAGAAAGCCGCATTATATGTCTTGAGCTTTTGAACTTCTGCGCCATCTGGAATATGTTAGCAAATACCTCAAGCGGTGTGAAGATTTTGAAACTCATCCTCACGCCTCCGTTTTCGGACATTCCAGCTTGCACCTCGTCGAGCCATGCATTTCTTCATTGCAATTACATTGTTCTCATTGAGTGCGTGGCTTACAAAGTTCACTTAAAGGGGGCAATTCAACCCAGGCCTCAAGCTCGGTTTCACGACCTTTATGTTATAATCATGTCCGTAAAACCAGATGCCTATACCCGCAAGGTCCGTCATCCATACCTTGGAAAAGGACAATTCCGATGTCTATGTGATACACGACAAATTACACTACTAATACTTTCGGGCGGAATGACATCACGACGTCGATAAACATAAACACGCACAATAAAGTTGTTTGTAAACACGTGTCAGCGAAAAGAAATGAAAAGATAAGGAGATCACCGACGACGAAACTATATCTACGCAGTTAAGTATTTGACGACTAGCTTAGCGTCGTGTGATCCGATTAAGGTGGATTTACCATTTGCGGGCAATTTTGGGAATCTGTTTTTGGTGGAGATTAGCTCTTTGGCCATATCGGAAGGGGTATATGCATATCATTATAGTTATACTTTCCACTTTCCGGACGCTAGAATTCAACTTGAACTCTTTTATCCTACCTATCCAATGTGTCGCCGCGTCGATGCGCCTTTATTAAGCTTAACTCTATGCTTTCGCCCTCGTTGATGGCAGCATACTCACCTGAACCAATTGAGACAAAACCTCCCACTTCTTGACCTTGGGAGTTCTGTAAATGGGGCAAGAACACAGAAATTACAGGAGACATGGATTGCGGATGAGGAGTGAAGGCGGAGGATGATGCATTAGAGGCCCGGAGTGATCTGAAGTTTAGGCGCCAAAATTTGACAAAGGAGTTGGTGGCTGACAATAGGCGGTCAAAGTCACCATTATTTTTTTTGTGGCGACTCCCAAAAATACAGGGCCATTAAAATGGTTGCAATAAAAGCATGAGGCATCCCCTATGAAAATCACGCCATGTGGATGCCAAGTAAGCCCTGCTCATCCTTCTACACGCCAAAGTATCCCGACTTTTCGTTAAAAGGCGCAAAAACGATTGGTCTGGCGAATCGGGCGGAAATCTTTAACCCAAGATAAGGGCCATTTCGGACCCCAAATCCCGCCCTAATGCGAGGCGGGGAGGTCAGCGACATCGCGGGCCGCCCTAGACTCGTGTTCATCTCACGGACACCATGACGCATAGGAGAGGGGCCTGGCGCCAATCGCCCGAGGCGATAAATCCCGCGGTGTCACCGACTTCGGTCGAAGTGGGCGGCCACCACCATGGCGCGAGGGCGGTACGCTCTTGTAGACGGCCCGGACCGCGACTTCGGGATATTGAGTAAGATCGGGAACGGCAAGCCCGGCCCTCGGCGGTGTCGCTGGGGCTCGACACACTCTCGCTACTCAAAAGCACGGAGCTCCGGGGGTTCGCGGGCAACCATCCCAAAACGAGCGGGTCCCCCACAGGGTTCATAGTAATTTGCGGCCCGGTCGAGGCGGGGGAGATGGCCAAGCGACGAGGCCCTACAAGGCTGTGCTCCCGGCTTCTGGGGGCGAGCGGCGGCTCGGTTATACCAGCCCGGCCTCCGCAGCGGTGGCCGTTTACGCTGCTGCCCCGCACTCAACCACTCCCGCCATCCGACCACCACCACCCCGGCCTGAACTACGGCCCTAAGCCACCTTTGACCGGTAGCGGGGGAACTCGGGGCCTTGGCCGGAGAGGCCACAATCACGGTAGTTCGAGGCATGCGAAACGGCGAGGGGAGAGTCCCACAACATCCGAACACATTCGATGGGATGACATTCTGGGGCCAGTTCACATTTCGACCAGCCCGTCCATGGGCCTTTTCGGCCGGTCGTCCGCATTATCATATTCACGGTTCGCGGATGCACATGTGCGTGATGCCATATTGCGCCCGGGGCCGGATCTGAAAGGGACATCACAATGCGTGGATAGGGGACCTCACACCCGCGTGCAGCGGGGGTGAGGGCGGGGGCCGAGGGGTCAGAGGCATTACCGCCACCCGAGTGCCGGGATTGGTTCGGCGGGATGCACATTTTCCGACACGACACACTACCGGCTGCGGACCAGCCGTAGCTTGTTACCGCATTAGCCTGCTGGCGCTTCTCCTACCGCGGCCCCTTCTCTGCTCCTACTCTCGCTCCCTCATGACCCATGCCCTCTCGGCCACATCTTTGCCTCCGCTCCATCTAGCTCTCTTTCGGCTTACGCTTCAGTCCTCCCAGCGACTCGGTGCATACCATCCTGGCCGACAAATAGGAATTGTGCCTTGGGTGGTCTCATGGAATTGTCGAGGCTTCCCTTGGCAGAGGGGCGGTCGAACTTCGTGGCGGCCGATATGGATCTCATCTTTCTCATGGAACATGGGAGCATCTTTGGGCCTGAGCAATACGATGTAGGGGGTACCAACATTTCGGTCTTCAATAATTGCGGGGCGGAGGGTCATGGTGGAGTGGCTTACTACTACCTGGGACAACCTTAAGCAAATTCGGGTTACCCTCGGAAGAATGACGGACCAACCGGTACTTGTGGGTTCATTAATTGCATAATACCGATGGCAACCCTCTTTTCACGGCGCTGTTATTTCCCTCCGCGAGAGAGCACCTTCTATCGCGAGCCACCCCGTGCGGATAGGATGGACCCTTATGTCGATCTATATGATGACATCGGTTGACACCAGCGTGATTGGGTAGGCGTCCTTCTTGGAGATTTCAATGCATGGGCGGAGTAGAGCAGCCCATGCGACTTGACCCCCTACCGGCGGCGATGTCCTGCGGCTCGCCCACCGGAAACAACGGCCGCGAGGATCCGATGGCGGCCGGTCCTTTCGCTTTGCCGGACGATTTGCTCTGCTATGTGGTATTTTTGACTTGATAATTTGCAATGGCATCACGATGGCCCGATTCACCATAAGTGCACATGCGAGCCAGGACAATCGAGGGGAGGGTCTAGTGTGGTGGACTATGTGCTAGTAGTTGCGCCAAGATATGCATCTCATCGATTCGTTTTCAGGGTGGGCACAGGGACAGTCGGGATGAGGAGGTCGACTCGGATCACCTCCCACTTTATTTGGACTGGTTTGGCAAGCCGCGGAACCCCCACTATACCAGACCCTCGCCGTCCTCGGTTGAGACTAGATTATGGCGGAGAGGACTACGTCGAGATGCTCATGGGCGCCCTCGGTAATCGCCGAGCCTCCACACTAGAAGCGATGACCAGGTGACCGCTTATTACGGGATGCGGCGGACAAGTGCTTTGGACCCCCCTCCCCAGCGTCGCCCGCTGTGGTCGCTTAACATTCAGCGTAGATGGTTTGATGCGGCGTGTAAAGCATGGCCGGCGGCTTCGCCACATTCTACAGCTTTGCGAGGCCACCACGATTACCGCACCCATCACGAAGGAGACAAAGGCGCGGTACCTTGCCGTGCATCGGGGAGATGTTACGGCTGCTGGACCTCATCCTCGAACCTTTGGCGATAGTGCTTGAAGGCCAGCCCGCCCTCTGAGGGGACATCACACCCGAGGCGGTGGGAGCGATATTGCAGCGGCTCTATGACCCGCCGGGGCAGCGTCGCCCATACCCCCATAGGATGGCCCCATTGGTTCGTGGAGGAGGATGTTGAGGAGGGCACTGCAGGGTGGCTAATGGAAAGGACGGTGACCTCGATGGTATCGCAGCCGAGTTACTCAAATGGGCGGGGCGTAAACATCCCGGTCCTCACTATCTGTTCAACGAGCATTGCGGGGAGGGTCTCCCAGACAATGGACCCAAGCGGGGGTTGTTCCCATTCACAAGGCGGGCGACCCTGCTTGTCCAGGCCAATTACGGACGATCATGGTGATTCGGTATTTGCCAAAGCGTTGTTGGGCGGCATTCTCGGCGGCGGTTGACCCGGCGAGGAAGGCGGATGTCGCGACCCTCACAGGCGGGGGCTTTAGACCCCTTCACTCAGCGATTGACCATATCTTTACACCTTTGGAAGACCGATTGAAGACAGGAATCATCGGCGAGGACTTGTATTAACGCTTTGTGGACCGAAGGCTTTGATACTGGTTCCGGAAAAGCGTAGGATAAGCTGCGTCAACGGGGCTCCCAGCTGTCGCGAGAATGCCATATCTGAGTTGTATGAGAGTTGTTTTGGCGGGGATCCGGCCCGGCAGGCCAAGCATTCACAGTAGTATCCGGGGTCCGTGGTTGCCCCCCCTCGCCAACACTTTTGGCCTCTACATTGTCGGTTAGAGCCCGGCTAACATCTTGGCGTGGGAGATGGCATCCAGCTTTTTTCACGTGTCATCCGCCGACTCATCTATGCGGGACGATGTTGGCTGCTTCTTTGCCCACACCCCGAAGCTATAAGTCTCACTGGATGCCCTAGACACATTTTGTCGCTACGAGACATCTCTGGCGTGAACGGCCAAGACGGGGTGGTTCTCATATCCTCTTCGTCACCCCATGCCTCTGCACTCACATATATCGGGGGCGGCTGTGGGCGTCACGCCCACCTACAAGTACCTAGGGGTGGAGTTCCCCTCCTCTCTGTTGGGAGGCGTCTATCCGCTTGCGGTGGCAGCCGGAAAAGCGCTTTATGCCATCGCGGAACAACGATCACCGAGCTGAGCTCTATGATTGGGGCCATCGGGCACATCTGTTCGGGGGGCTGGTCGAACTGTCCTTAAATGCGGGGTCGAGGTTTGGGGCGGTCGTCTCTTTGGCGACTGGAATGACTTGGGCAAAGTGAAGGCATTTTAGGCGCGGGCACTTGGGGTGAAACCTTGATCCCCTATCGGTCTGCCAAGTAGCCCCGGATTCTTGCGCGCGGGCAACCCTTGATAGACACATCGTCTATTTTTAGAAAGTGGTTACTATGGGTGATGCTTTCGGCTCTCTTTTGGCCCTTGTGGCAAATGGGTCCTTGGCGGCTTAGGACCTGTTGGAGGGGTAAAAAGATCGATGGTTCGCCCGGATGGGCGTGTAGAACGCAGTCGTCGCGAGATGGACCGCGATGGCCGATCGTGGCGACTGCGGGGAGTACCTAGGCAGCTTGTTTCCTTGGCAAGCTCGGGACCGGCTCTAAAGCGAGTCAAAGCGGCCCATTACAAGGAGCACATCAACCCGTGTTAGCGGGCCCACAGCTCTACTGCGTTTGGTGCCCCAAAGCGAGACTCATTGCCTCCATTCGCGACAGGTGCCCACCATCTTCGCGTCGAGATAGGCGGTGGATTAGGGAGCCAGCGGGGCGAATACTCTGTCGATCTTTGTCAAGCGGGTGCCATTGAGGATGAGTCTCACACTTTCCGAGTTGCCCCGTTTGGTCGGTCCGGGCGGAGATCGCTCCCGCGGAAATGCGGTAGGACTTGCCCTTACATTTGTTGATGAATACCGCGCCGTCGATCGTGCCACAGGGTCGTACATTCGGGATGCCTTGGACTGCGAGGTCACCTTTGCTCCCCCCGCATGGCTGCGGTGATTAGGCACTTCGGTGCGGTGCATGATTTGTATATATTTGGGTGTTTACGCATTTTATATGTTAGGACGGTTTGTCGGCCGGTGATTGCTGCCCGCGGTTTTCCTCGAAAACCCTTGGTGGGGTTTTTAATCAGGGCGTGTAATCCGCTTCTTTGCGTTCTTGTATTGGGTCCCATAGACTCAGATTGGTCTCGTGGGCGATAAAAGTACCTTCCTTCCTTCCTTCCTTCCTTCCTACTCGAGGCAATAGCAATCGTATTCTACATACAATTGGTTGCCTAACCCTCCTCTTTACTATGTTCCTTGTGAACCCCTCGCGTTCTTGTTCCACATGAGCCCCATATTAGATTGCCAAAGGTTAGTGTGTATTGTTCGAAATATTGAGTATACATGAAGGTGTCAAATTCGAGATTTAGGTCGTAAGAAATATCGATCTAACAACGACCTTGTGCTCAAATGTGACCGATGCAGAGGTAGGCATTTGATAGCTGGAGATTTATTTGTAATGTCATAAGACATCGCTCTCCATACTGCTTCTGTTGCTGATAGGTAACATGCTCTCAAATAATCTTGTATTTCATTCCTAGGAGGTCGCCTAACAGTTTGGTCGGATAGTATATGCCCTGGTTGTTGGCTAACTGTATTGTCTCTTTGACCATTGTTCCTCGATGAGGATTCCACGACCATCTCATGTTCATTGTCTAGTGATGATGGTATGGACGTTGAATGCCTATTGTATATATAACCATAGAGTTAAGAGAATATATGGACCGTGGATGCAATGTCTACCGTAATATGACAATCCATCTCATGCAAGAGGAAAAGCATTGTATGAAACCACCCATATACTCCTTCTCCTATATTGTACATAACCCTTCGAATCAAGGTAAGTTGTTGAGTTCACATCTTTCGGGTATTTGTAATAGCAGGGATTGCAATTTGGAGAGCATCTTTTCGTGTGTCTATGTATCATGAATTTCTGAACTTGTCCTCGAAGGACTGGATCTATATGCAGTTTAGTAGAGATGATCTCGTCTATGCATTCCTAGGATGGGTCCTGAGATACAACAAGTGGCCGAAGTGGTGTTCTCATTGAGCTTTGTAAAAACGTTGAGTACAAATAGATGCCCCTACTGGGGTAGAACTTTTGAAAAACTTTGAAATTTGAGTGCTCCGAAATTAGACAATCATCGAGAGCATGCTGAAACTAGGGAATACAAGATAAAAGACAATCATCCGTCGCTCGGTCTATACAAGGATGAGAAAAATGGTGCTCGCTCTCATCAGGATGGAAAACCCCCGCCCTTGCACGACCTTGTACAACCGACCACCCAGAAACCTCCAAAACCTGCAAAGACAAGACGAAAAAGATAGTGACCCGTCAAGGGGTTAGACATTTGCGCATTAATGTATCAAATATCTAAAAAAGTTCAGAGGCTCCAGGGCCACGCTGAACAAAGAAACAACAGCCGACCAATCGGGAACCGTCCGCGGAATGACCATCGCGGGAAGAAACATCCGATTAGTCTGAACAAAGAAACAACAGCCGACCAATTGGGAACCGTCCGCAGAATGACCATCGCGGGAAAAAACATCCGATTAGTGCTGCTTCGGAGGCTACATCGCCACGCCGAGAGATAATAAAAAGAAGAAGAATGTCTTGGAGGCTACATTGCGCGCAATACCGAGAATGAAAAAGAGACCAAATCGGTGACCATGAATCAAGTGACCAACTAAGAGGGAGGGGGGGGGAAAACTAGGTAGAGGCGGATGAAGCTAGGAAAAAAGCTCAAGAGAACGCCGATAGCCAAAGACAAAGAAAAATGGGCTATAAAAGGGAAAAATGGGCTGAGGATAGCGTCCCCATCCAGGAATGGCGTTCTATAGCTAAGCGCCAATAGAACCGCAGCAGATTCCAGGATGGGTCCTGAGACAACAAGTGGTCGATAGAAGAGGAACCTACCTCAAAGACCAAGATGGCGAGACACCATGAGGCGCTCCCGAATACCGGAAGAACATAGCCAATGGGGAATGGAGTATGCGCCAACGCCCATGGGAACGGACAATGTCCGGATGGGGACGAAGAAGCGGCCGGCTGGCGCATCCCCCTACGACCAGCATGGGTGCCAAATGCCCGAAAATTCCGCCGAATAAGACGCAGAGACTCAAACCACCGTGAGCCGGGCAAAGGCATAAGACAACGCCAAGAAGCCAAGGAAGAGTTTAAAAGAGGTCCACCCGGCGGTGGGTCCGAGGTGAAAAACCATCCAAGCAGATAACAAACGCTAAGTAAAGAACATCATAGGACAAGAGGGAGAAAAAGTGCGAGCTATGAGGACTTCGCGTCAAGCAAAGAGCTTGGTCGCGATTTGATTTGTGATATGCAACCGACATGGTCAGGAAGAAAGAAAGGTCGCGCTTAAATCGTGATGTGGCCTCGTGAGATAATTTAAGAAACCCAAAGAAAGCAGATTGTGACAAAGGGCCTTCATAATACCATGCCAATCGGCGCGCGGGGCAAAGCAAAGAAATGATCCGGCGAACGGGTCATGCAATCAACGGAAGGCTGCCCCCTGGAAGGGCAATGGGACACGCGGGGGCCCGGACGTAACTAAGGCAAGAAGGGGCGCCGAGCAAGGAGACGGAAGTTGACCAAGCCGAAAAAAAGGCAATTGCAACGTAAGCGATACCGATGGAGGTAGGACCGCTGATGGGCGGATACCAAAGAGGAGAAAAAGGCAAATGACATGTAGGGGAGGTAGTGTCAGAACTCACGCGAGCCGCACCAATGCCGAAAAAGATAGCTGCTTAAGAGTAATCGAAAGCAAGGTAGATGAAGCACCGGACCGGAGGACGATACCAAAAGCCGAGGTGAAGAAGGGCAAAGAGGGATCACAAGAAAAGGTAAGATATCCGGAAAACAAGACAAACCAAAAGAAGTCAAAACCTATCATAAACCTCAAACCTGAACAACTTCTAGCTACGCACACGACAAGCAAAAGAAGCCAAGCAACTCCTAAACTAGAAAACATAACTTAGAACAAGACAGATTAAAAAAGAGAAAAATGACCAGATGAACCAATCAAGATCCATTTAATCGAAAAAATTACAACGTAAGGCAAATAAAAGCGATAGATCACAGAGCCCGCAATGGGAGAAGAGGGTGATGGGAGTAAAGGCATGAGCAAATTCATGAAAAAGACGCATCGTGAACAAAGGGCTGCCAAGAAGAGGAATCGGCAGCAATGTGACCCTACCAAGGTGCGAAGGCCGGCGAAGACAACTAGCGTAAGTTGTGCTCTACAAAGACGAGCGTGATGCAATACTTCGGGAATCAAGGCAGGCGGAGGAAAGCAGTAGTTATTGAACAAATGCCAATCATAGGACAATGCATCAGGTGCAATCCGATGAGGGTAACAATCCTTAGTGTTTGAAGACCGGCGGCAAAGGCATTGGATGGGCTAGCAAAAAACGATCCACATGATGAGGGCCCCAACGCTCCTCCAAGAGATGAAAACAGATGGGGGAGAAAACTCGTCAAAGGCCGGATCTTTGATAGATAATCAACCCACTCATTCTCCAAGCGTGGAACCCACAACGGCTCCAATCAATCCGATCGCCGATAGCAAAAAATTAGTACTTCAAGGAGCAACAAATGAAGGATCGGAGATCGTGAACTGCCATTCTGTAACAGAAAAAATACATTTTGGTTATCCTCGCGAGCTATCACGCGAGATGCGGCCATAAAGGGGGCACACCGCGGGGATCTGAAAAAGAGCAAAGAGTTCGCGCCAAGTGGAAGATTGGAGGCGCAGCATCCGGCCGAGAAGACACCAGAGAAGGAGAGAGGCTGAGAACCAGGACGTGAAAGCCAGCCACCCCAGCCCTCATCGCTAGCATCAAAACCCAAGGTAGACTTGACCACAGTGGGGAGCCATACAGGGGCTCGGTCGAAATGACGATAACAGCCTCCCCACAAACCGGATTTCACGAGACGCAAGAGGTGACAAGAGGAGAGGGTATCAAAGGTCGCGATCGCGCTGGAAATCGAATTGAGGCCCCAAGTCAAGGCAAAGACAAAGATGACCCAGACTAAGCGCGCAAGAGGATCGGATAAAACCAAGAAACCGCAATGAGGCGAGGGTGACATATACCGAGGCCAACATACTAGAACAAAGAGACAAGACCCGCCCTTCTTGGTCCGAGAAATGCGAAAAGAAACCTTCCCCGAAAGCATCTACTATGAAGCCTAAGAAGATTGTAGTGGTGAGAGATGAAAACGACACTTCTTCCATGCCAAGAGAAAACCGCCCGCCGCGAAATTGGCAATGACGCCGAACTGAGAGACTCGCAGAGGGACCTGGCATAAAAACAAGATATCATCGACATAGGGCAAGCAACGGATACCACGACCGCCAAAACCGAACTAACGCTTAACTAACTTGGTAAAGACAAAAGGAGCGGAAGCAAGACCAAAAAGGGAGGACATTAAAGACATAAAATAGACCCTCAAGCTTAAATTCCAAAAAGTGCAAAGTGAGGAGGCCGATAGAGACATGGTGATACCCGGACTTAAGGTCGATCGCGAAAAGAGGAAATCATTAGGTAGACATAAATGTGAAAAGCAACTCAAGAGACTCTGACTGGAAGGAGGGGATGGTCAAGAAGGAATTCAAACAACGCAAATCAAGGATAAGGCGAAAACTTGTTGAGGGCTTTGGGGATGACACCTAAAAGGGGAGCAAAAGAACAGTAGGGAGAGGACACGGGATGCGACACCGACGCTAAGAGATCGACATACAACTGAGTGAGCAAACTCTAGGTGGGCGGACAGAGAAGAATGGTTCGGAGCAGAAAAAGCAACCGATGTGAGATGTCTAAAAACACACAAATTCACAGACGTTAGTACAAAAATGAGAAAATCAGTACACTTTCGGCGTCACACGACTATGACAACTAACGAAACACATAAAGGCGAAGAAAGGGCAGAAAAGCAAAGGAACATAATGCAAGGCAACACCTATGAGACATAAACAAGAAACCCATAGCCCAAATGGGAAACATCGGGCCGAAAAAAGAAACCGAAAGCAAATAAAGCTTGGAGATCTATAATCAAAATAATAAGACACAAAAGAAAACCAAACAAAAACAAAACTTAAAGAAGAAAAAATAAAATGCCAGAAAGAACAAATGAAAACCAAACCCCCTAGGAAAACTGGGAAACTGTATCCCAACTCCATAGGGGAGGACGGCCTGGTATCCCTGCCACAAAGACGGCCTGGTATCCCTGCGACAAAGGGCGATGGGTGCGGAAGCGGCAGCGTGAAAAGGAGGAAGGCGGTGATAGCAGAGGAGTAGTGGGCAGAAGAGATGGGATGCTGGAGGCCTGATAGCAAACCGAGAATGAAAGAATCAACGGGAGAATGTAGAAACAAAGGAAGGAAAGCGGTTGAGAGTAAAATCGAAACAGACAGGCCACTCCGAAAAGAAACGAAGCAGGGTATTGGGAGCAACGAATCGATCCCCCTGAACCACTTCCAGAGGATAAAGGGAAAAGGAGTTGAAGCTTAACCTATGGTAGATGACCCCAAAGGATCTGAACAGCACTCCGGGCTGTCGGCAGGCCGAACACAAGCCCTATTGCCAAACAGTCTGGCAGAAAGCAGTAACGGGCCGGAATTCATCTGAAACTGAGATGGATTGGAAAGGAAAAGGTGAAGCAAAGTTCAAGGGGTCCCGGAAGCAAAAAAGGCCAGAGGTTATGGCGAGCCAGCATGCCGGATCCAGCAGTTTCAAGCAAACAAAAAGTCAACAAAAGAAAACAACTAACCCAATCCGCTCAAAAAATCTTGACCATGCCGTCACCGGAGGGAACTGACGCAGGAAGCCTCCGAACCGCATCACCAAAACTAAGCCACACCAACCACAGACAAGAAAAAATTAAAAAACCATGACGACAGCAATCACCGTACTTTGAAAACTTTGTTGGAACGCAGGCGCTTAGGCAACACAGACCAGTCGTGGTCCCAGGTAGAGCTTTCGAATGTGACAAGCTTTAGGAGGTAATAAAACTAGGTAGAGGCGGATGAAGCTAGGAAAAAAGCTCAAGGAGAATGCCGATAGCCAAAGACAAGAAAAATGGGCTATAAAAAGGGAAAATGGGCCAAGGTGGCGTCCCCATCCAAGGAATAGCTAGCGCAATAGAACCGCAGCATTCTATTGATATATCGGGTTCAATACGCAAGACGAATGGGCACGTGGCAATCCACATTTTTGAAATTCTATGACTGTTATCACATATGATATATATTGGAAGAATTTATTAAGAAGCTTCTTCAACCATTGTAATCTTCCATGAAAGCATTGGATGACGACCACATACTTAATATTGCGTATCTTCTTTTGTCAAGGGTTTGTGTTCTGGCAAGCATCCGCAGCTATATTCAGGTTTAGGTGGAGAAGCGAGGGTTTAAGGTAGGGCTTCATATCTATCTGGCAGTTAGGTAGAGAAGCAATTGTTTAAGGGAGGCACCATGGCTCTATATTTTATTTTTTCAAACGGCTCAAACTCAGATATAATTTACAGTTTTGAAGGTACTAGATGCAAGGGTAATTTGATATTCTCCCATCACTCTGGAGGGCAAAAATGTGGTGCATTGGAAAGTGCTGTGGAAGCATTATTCAATGCATGAGGATGCTTCTTGGGCTAAAGTGAAACCCATAAGAATATCAAAGGTCATAAGACACAACAAGAGAATGGTCATTTAGCGACGTGGGCTTGCGACGTTCCTGCGACGTGACGTCGCAATTTACGTGACCATGCGACGTCAATGCAACATCGTCGCGGCAGAACGCCGCATGCGGCGGTACCGCGACGTTCGACACTCGTCACCGGGCGATCCGCCACGCCGGTGGATGTCGGCCGCCAAGTGGACGGCAGTTGCCACATTTGGCACGCCACGCCACATGCAACGCCGCGTCACTTGGTCTATCCGGCCACGCCAGTGGATCGGGCGCCAGCGTGGACGGCAGTGTGTCACGCCAGTGGATATGCGATGTGACGCGCCGCGACGTGACATGACATTCTGAAGCGGATGACGCGCCGATGCGTATTTGCCACGCGGTAACGCTAAGTCGTAGGTGACCTAGCAGGTGACCGTTGACAATACGTCGCGTGTGACGTATATACCGCGATGTCAAAAACTCATTTCTTAGTTGGGTGAACATGTGTGGTCTTCTGGCCACGGAACTTGCTCCCCGGGGGCAATGTCGGCGCCCCGAGTCCATTGGCGAGAGACTAATCGCGGTTCCGGAGGGAGATCGCTTCCCGGTCCCCGGCCTTTGGGGAGAGGAAACGTAAACCCCGCGGTGGAGTTGCCGAGTTCTAGAAGGGTTTGCGTTTTGGAGGCCGAGACTGGTCTACATTGCACACAGGACTGGCCGAAGTTGCATCGGAGAATCTGAGCAAGGGGAACCGACGGGCGGAAGTTTGGGTTCTGGTCCTCCTCCGACGTGACAAGTAGAAGTAGAGGGGCTTTTCTTGATGTGGCAAGACATTCATAAATTCGCAATTAATGCATTGTACGAAAATAAATTATGATTTTTGCCACCTGGATTCCTAATTCATCTCCAAAGACATGACCCAATTTTGAAATTTTAGGAGAAGGTCTAGGTCAAAGGGTTAGCATTAGAACGGTCGGGGGGCCCCGCTGCGGTGGCAACCGAGCTGGCACCCTTCCCCAAGTCAAACGAGACCAGGACCTTGCAGGGGATCCCTCACAAGAGGGGAGAGTCCAGGACCCCAAGAGGCGGGATCAAAAAGTTCCCGAGGCAGCCCTTCCTGGCGCCTCCCGGGGGCGTGACGCTAATGACCACCCCCGGAGCCGGTTCCCCTATCCGACCGTTGATCCTCCGTCAGGGGCCCCTCTTCGGGAAGGCCCAAAAGATTCCCGGTCGGCCCCGAGAACTTGTCAAACCGCTGGGGCCCCGAGGTCTGGTCTTGTATAAACCGCAGTTGTTTTGTCGTTCGCACCGGGAGGCTCGGAATGGCAAATCGACCGCCAAATCGCCGGAATGAATGGGTAAATTAGCCTAGGGAGCAAGTTACAAGGTCGGTTTTGCAAAAAAAGAAACACTCACGCCTCCCGCCGGTATCCCACCCACATCCTAGGCCAATTGACTACGAGTGTGATGGAAGTGAGCTACTTTGGCTTCTTGGAGGTCGGTGGTCTTCTGGCCCGCGGAACTTGGTCCCCAGGGCAATGTCGACGTTCTGAGTCCATTGGCGAGAGCCAAATGCGATTAGGAGAGGGAGTTTGCGTCCGGCCCCGCGGAGCCTTGGGGAGAGGAAATTGGGCAAAGCAAAGGGGGATTTTAGGGTCATGTACCTAACAAAAATAATAAGAAACTAGTTATAGAAAAGTTCTTGTCGGGGCATAAGTTGAAAATATGTAAGTTGTGTTGGTCTAGCATGTAAGTCATGGCTTGCATAAGCAATCCACATAGGAGTTGCAGAATGCAAGAATAACAGGATGTCATTGTCATATAGTTAGTAAAAGAAATCTTAGCTACTTAAGATGCAAATGCTCAACATAGTATTCCACATGTGCTTTGATATTATATATGAGAAACCATCTATCTCCAAAGGGGAGGATCTCCTTGTGTCATGGATTTCATATCGAGATGATTCGCTCTAAGTGAACATTATGTATAGAGATGACCTGCATCAATTTCTATGGAACATAGATCTAATACAATATAACTGAAATCTACATTGAAAAAACATGTGAAAATTGATAATGAAGTCTTTGGTAGATTACATTGTGATGCTTCGGCTACCTTTCTTAGAGATGCATAATGATAAAGGCATTGATTAACTTAAAATGTAATTTCTTGAGTGTAGTGAGATGCATAATGATATAAGCATTAGTTAATTTAAAATGTAGTGAGATGCATAATGATATAAGCATTGGTTAACATAAAATGTAATTTCTTGAATGTAGCAAATTTATTGGGAAGTTTTGGTGATTACCCACGGGTCAAAATCATGTGTTACATGTGGTTGGTGTAAAACCATCTACACATGAACCAACCAATTTGGATTTTGCCATTTACCTGTGTAAGATTAAGTTGTTTAGGAAAGCTTCTTATAAACACTGTATTCAATCATTTTCCTTGTACACTGACAATCGTTGCTATTTCAATTAACTTGGAGGTGCAAGCTCTCTTTGAGAAGAGCTATATACTTGTCAATTGTCTGCTTATTCTGCAACTTCTTTCTCAAAACATTTATTCTCATTTATTCTCACTTGTAAAAGCACTATGATACGCATCTATGTTTAAATTGGAATATGTGAATATCAAACACATTTATAATGGTCTTGCATATTTAAGCACATATACAATGGTAGTTATCCTCCCTTTCCATCCATGTATGTGCCATTATGCATTCTAGCAATATAGCAAGCCCAACTACTCAAATGTCTTCTTAATAAAGATCCCACTGTAACTTGGTCCTCCAATTTAAAACCAAAGTTCCTTGAACAACATTATGTCCCAAGTAATTATGATCTGCAACTGGTTTACCAAAAGTACAAAGAGGAAATATGATGGGTTTCAATATAAACTCCTCGCTTTGAGATTCTAAAGGTTTTTAAAGTATAGAACTATATATGGTGAAGGACATGGTAAGAAAGCAAGCATAATAGCTTATCATCCTATGCAACAATAAGTAGATGGAAAAATTGGATACATGGCTCAAAAATAAAGTTTCAAAAGACCGATGGCAATCTTGCCGGGTTATACCGTAAGTTCAACATATCTTTCTTTGGAATTATTGTTCACCATGGGCTGTACTTTAGAATGTATGACTTGCTGAAGCCTGTAGTGCTTGTGGGCGTTGCATGCTTAGCACCTCGGGTTAAGCTTTTAGAAATTTATGTCTAGACTAAAGGCCTTTCTCCATTACCTTTTTTTTTAGGGAAGAAAATGTCAAACATAAAATAGGCTAAGACCTTGCAAATGCAAAGCAAAGAAACCGAAAAAACCAAAATATTGCGTAAGCATGAAGCAATGCATTCATAGAGATAGATGCTCTCATACCTGCTATCGGCACTTCCGGACATGCCTAATGTATTTTGTAGCGTCAGATAAACGGAAAAAACGTCAAATTCAAATCTTTTACGTTGAGATATTCTATTCTCACCTAGACACATTTATACAATCCAAACAAATGCTTTGTTTACCTCTTAATACTCCATCTTTGGGCTGACAAATGTCGCATTTACCTCTTAATACTCCATCTTTGGAAGTCGAAGCATCGAAATGATGTCCCCATAGCGATGTTCCCTTTCCTTTGGACCATCTACAAAGGTTAGAATGTGAGTCCATTAGAATAACCGAAAAAATGCAAGCTATGAGATCTACAGTAAATGCTTTTGTCTTTAACTAAAAAATTGATTAAACCCAAGTAGGAGGCAATAATATAGAAAAAAAAGTCCAATCATTTACGATGCATGTGGGATGATTCAACTTGTCTTGTTGTAAGAGCTCCGGTTGCCGCTGAAGAAAAAAATTCCGTTGCTTTGCACTTCTTCTTTGCAAGATGAGTTGCTTGCAAAGCCATCCTCCGCAATACAAAAATCCTTTCACCGGTTTGGCACAATCAAATTACGTGCAAAATAGGAGGCTTACGGTATAATCAACAATTTGTTTCACGCGTTCAACAAACGAAAATCAAAATCCGGATCAAAACTTGCGAGACTTTGAGCGTCACGATGGGTAGGCACAATTTTGGAATGCGGGGGTTTGATGCTCTAATCGGCGGAAGGACGCCCGGAGGCCATGCTTGGTCAATGGCAGGATCCTCCGGTTTATTTGCTTCTCTAAAGCGGCACCAAGAATCGGAACAACGGAAGAAAAGTAATAGGCGATGCCGGGGAAGCAAAACCCCATACGTAGAGAACATGCATCGCATGGATCCGCATTTGGGATCCGATTATCCCGTTTCACGATCTTGCCCTTTTTAGCGAATGCAGGTACTGCCAAAGCTTGCTCTAATCTGAAGCTTGCCTTGCTCTAATCTAAAGCTCAAGCACCTTGCATCTGTTTACCTTACATCTGTTTGCATCTTGCTTGAAAGCGGGTAGCCCGCCATGCTTTCGGAAGTTGCCATAACCGGATCTAAACTGCCTTTTGGAACTCGGCGTGAGGTAGAGCTCGAAAAATTGAACTCCACCGGCCGAAGAAAGAAGGCAGCGCTTTTTTTTAACACGAGGTCGGATCTCGCAGCTCTAGATCCGGCCGTTGGATCTGAAATTTGGGTCCAACACTAGCGCATAACATTATAATATAGGATGTGGATCTGGTCCCCTCCACTCATGGTGGGAGCCGACCATGTCTTTGCCCTAGCTACCTCTAGCTAAAACCCGACAATGAGCGTGAACTAAGGCGAACACTGGTCCTTTCCACGATTGGAGCCGACCATGTCCTATGTCCTTGTAGCCACCTTTACCTAAGAATGAGAAGCCAAAAAGTGGACTTGGACGGGACATACGGTCCTCTCCACAAAGGTGGGAGCCGGCAGTGCCCTTTGAACAAGCCACTACAATTTTATTACAAACCCTAACAAATAACAAGTCGGAAGTCGACTTGAACGAGATGAAAGTGATCCTCTCCACTCTAGGTGGAGCCGGCCGTGCTGCCTTGAACAAACACCATAGGGAAAATAAAATTTGATCATAGTGGAAGTGGACGAACCCGGGTACACATGGTCCTCTCCACTCTTAGGTGGAGGCACCGCCCTTGAACAAGCTTAACTCCGCCAATTTTTTAACCTATTTAAAGTTTATAAAAGAATGCGAGTGTGATGAACTTACCAAATGAAGAACGTGTCAGACAAGATCTGCCGCCCCAAATAAAAGCGGACGGTTTGCCAAACCCTGCAACAAAAGTTAAAAAAGAATAAGAACAAAAAAAGAAGAAGATCGAAAAAAATAAAAAAATTAAAAGCGGAAAAATAGAAAATCAAGAAAAAAAAAATCGAAAGAAGAAGATAAAGGGTGGGAGAAACAAGAGAAGGGGGAAGAAGAAATAAGGGAAGGGTCGAAGATGGGAAGGGAAAGCCACGAAGGAGAGAAGAAGAAATGATTGGGGAGGAGAGAAGAATAGAATCGAAGGGAAGAAAGAATAGAAGGAGGAAGAAGGGAAGAAGGGGAAGGAAAAGAAATAAAAAGAGAAAAATAAGAGAAGGAGAGAAAGATAAAAAAAAAAAAGAAGAAAGAAGTCAAGAAGGGAAGAAGAGAAAGAAAGAATAGAATCGAAAAGAAGAGAAGAGAAGAATAGAATCGAATAAAGAGAATAAGAATAAGAGAAGAGAAGAATAGAGATAAGAGAAGAGAAGAATAGAATCGAAGAATAAAATAAGAGAAGAAAGAATAGAAGGGAAGAGAAAGAATAGAAGGGGAGGAAGAAGGAAGAAATAAGAGAAGGGAAGAAGGAAGGAAGCGAAATATGAAGAGAAATGAGAGAAGAAGAAGAAGAAATGAGAAGAAATGAGAAGAAGAGAAGAAGGAAGAAGAAAGAAAGAAGGAAAGATGAGAAGAAAAGATGAGGAAAAAAGAAGAGAAATGAGAGAGAGAGAAGAAATGAGAGAAGAAGAGAAGAAGAGAGAAGAAGAGAAGAAAAAGAAGAGAAGGAAAAAGTAGAGAAGGGAAGAAGAAAGGAAGGGGAAAAGAATAGGAAGAGAAGAAATGAGGAAGAAATAAGAGAAGAAGAAAAATGAAGAACACAAAAACCTAGGTTAGGCATGCACCTTTCAATCAAAAACCTATTCAATCTAAAAATATGATGTACTAACCTTAGAATAGTTGCTTGCGGTCGATCGGGGGTAAAGTAAGCGCCCATGAGAATAAACCCAAAAGCTTCGAAGAAGGAAGCGAAAAGAAAAGAGGCGGGAAGCCGTGTGGCGGTTTAAAATTACGAGGCGTCCGGATCACGTCGGCGTGTATCGACGTCTCGCGCGGCGATATTTTGTTATAAGCGGCGTTATGGACTTTATATTTTTGGCGTTTTTAAATGTGATGCTCATTAAAAAGTTTGTCCCACAAACATTTAGGCGATCTGAGGCCTTCGAAGAGGGCCCCACGAATGGAGGATCCGCGGTCACATCGCGAAAGGACCATGCGGCGGTAATCAATGCAACGATCCGCGCGTCGCGAGGAAGCGTCGCATACAACGTCCGCGTCGCGAAGCGTCGCATCACGGCGCGTGTCATACGTCACGACACCGTCACTGGCGGATCACGGTATCCGCGCCCGGTGGATGTCAGCGCCAAGTCTGGCCTCGTTTGCCACAGGGGCGGTGCGGCTTGGTTGCGACGTCGGCGTCACTTGGTCTATACGTCGCTGACCTAGTGGATTTCTCCATGGAAAATTAAAAAGTGGGTTGTGTGGATGTTTGCGAATGAATCGCGTCATCTGGGCGTGACATATTGAAGAAACGGATGAATTATTTTCACGTATTTACCCGATGTCTTTGCCAATTCGTAGGTGAATGTGGTGCCAGATTGACAATCGTCGCGTCGACATATCTGTGATCAAAAACTCATTTCTTAGGGTGAACATGTGGTCTTACGGCCCAAACTTGCTCCCAGGGCAATGTCGGCGTTGATCCATTAGCGAAGCCGAGGTGCGATTCACAGGGAGGAATCGCTTCGTCAGATCATAAGCCCTTGGGGAAGCGTAAACCCACATGGTTTCAGGTTCTAGAAGGGTTTCCTTTTGGGGGTAGGGACTTCATGATGCATTGCACAGGACTGGGGGTGTTGCATCGGAGAATACGAACAAAGAGGCCGGCGGAGGCGGAGTTTGGGCTGTCCTCCTCCTCCAGTGTGGCAAGTAGAAGTCGGGCGCTTTTGCGGTGGCAAGACATTCATAAATTACGCAATTAATGCATTGTCACGAAAATAAATTATGATTTTTGCCGGTGGATTCCTAATTCATCTCGACACGGTAATTTTGAAATTTTAGGAGAAAGGTCTAGGTCAAAGGGTTAGCATTAGAGCGTCCGGGCGGCCCGGGTTGCGGAAACAGTGGCACCCTTCCCAAGTCAAAGCGAGACCCGGGACCTTGCGGGGATCCCTCACAAGAGGGAGAGTCCCGGACCCCAAGAGGATCCAAAAAAAAGTTCAGAGGCTGACCCTTCTGGCGGCTCTCCTGAGGCTGCCCGCTAATGACCACACTCCGGGCGGTTCCCCTATCCGGCCCGTTGGATCCTCCCGTCGGGGGCCCCTCTTCGGGGAAGGCCCAAAAGATTCGAATAGGTCGGGAGAACTTGTCAAACCATGAGGCGTCGAGAGTGGTCTTGTATAAACAGCAGTGTTTTTGTCGTTGAACCTTGCCGGGAGGCTTGAATAGCAAATCGACCACCAAATCGTCACGAATGGCCGAAATTAGCCTAAGGAGCAAGTTACAAGGTCGGTTTGCAAAGAAAACACTCCGCCCTCCCGGCGATTATCCATACCCACATCCTAGGCCAATTGACTACGGGGTGTGATGGAGTGAGCTACTTTGGCGCTTCTTGGAGGTCGGGTGGTCTTGGCCGCGGAACTTGGTCCCGAGGGGGCAATGTCGGCGTTACGAGTCCATTGGGAGCCAAATCAGCGATTCGAAGAGGGAGTTTGCCGTCATCCCGGGGCCTTGGGGAGAGGAAATTCGAGACAAGCGGCTTAGGGGGATTTTAGGGTCCCGGCTCTACGGCGTCAACACCCCTCCCGTCAAATCCGCAGCGCCAAGGTCCGTAGAATCGACAAGGAGAGGGCCTCCAAAAGCGTAAACCATTGGGTTCTTAGGGTTCTAGAAGGGTTTGCGTTTTGGGGCCAAGACTTGGTGTTACACTGGGACACAGGCGGGAACCCGGCCGAGGAGAATGCGAACAAGAAGCAACCAGGCGGAGTTTGGGCTGTTATCCTCCTCCAGATGTGGCAAGTAGAAGTCGGGGCTTTTGCGATGGTAAAGACATTCATAAATTCGCAATTAATGCATTATGCGAAAATAAATTATGATTTTTGCCGGTGGATTCTAATTCATCTCGCTTCCTGACCCAATTTTCAAAATTTTGGAGAAAGGTCTAGGTCAAAGGGGTTAGCATTAGGCAGTGGGGCAGCCCGGATTGCCGAGGGCAACAGTGGCGCACCCTTCCCAAGAGTCAAGCGAGACCGGGACCTTGCGGGGATCCCTCCTCAGAGGAGAGTCAGGACCCAAGAGGCGGGATCAAAAAGTTCGTGACCCTTCTGGCGGCTCAGGGAGGCTGCGCTAATGACCACCCTCTCGAGCGGTTCCCCTATCAGGCCGTTGGATCCTCCGGTCGGGGGCCCCTCTTCCGGGAAGGCCCAAAAGATTCAGTCGATGGAGAACTTGTCAAACGCCCGAGGCGTCTGAGGTGGAGTCTTGTACTTCTGATGTTTTGTCGTTCGAGACGCAGGGAGGCTTCGAATGGCAATCGACCACACAAATCGTCAGAATGGCGAAATTAGCCCAGGAGCAAGTTACAAGGTCGGTTTGCAACACTCTCCCCCCTCCCACGGACGGTATCCACCCACATCCTAGGCCAATTAACTATATGAGTGTGATGGAAGTGAAGCGGAGGTGGGTTGTCTTGGCCCACGGACAATTACGCCCGGGCAAATGTCGGCGTCCCGGAGAGTCCATTGGAAGAGCCAAATCACTTGATTCAGGAGGGAGGTCGCCCGTCCGGAGTCCCGGGGGCCTTGGGGAGAAAGTCCGAGGGCAAGCAGCCGGGGGATTTTAGGGTCCCCGCTGTAAAGTCAACACCCCCACTCCACGTCAAGTCCGCGGCCAAAGGTCCGGCCCGAATCACGACAAGGAGGGCCTCAGCGTAACCCCGTGGGTTGCGGAGGTTCTAGAAGGGTTTGCGTTTTGGGGGCCAAGACTTGGTACATTGCACTTGGGACCTCGTAGAAGGCTGCGCCGGAGAATCTGAGACAAGGGGCCCGGCGGAGTGGAGTTTGGAGCTGTCCTCCTCCCGATGTGGCAAGTTGAAGTGGGGAGGCTTTGCGGTGGCAAGACATTCATAAATTAATAATTAATGCATTATGCGAAAATAAATTATGATTTTTGCCAATTTGGATTCCTAATTCATCTCGGCCACCTGACCCCAATTTGAGAAATTTTGGGAGGAGGTCTAGGTCAAAGGGTTAGCATTAGAGCGGTCGGGGGCAGCCCGTTCGGGAAGCCGGCACCCTTCCCAAGTCAAAGCGAGACCCAGGACCTTGCGGGGATCCCTCACAAGAGGAGAGTCCAGGACCCCCAGGCGGGATCAAAAAAGTTCAGGCTGACCCTTCTGGCGGCGCTCCACAGGGGCTGCAGCTAATGACCACCCTCCCAGGTTCCCCTATCCGACCGTTGGATCCTCTGTTCAGGCCCCTCTTGAGGAAGGCCCAAAGATTCGAGATGGTCGGAGAACTTGTCAAACCAGCGGGGGTGTCACGAGTGGGTCTTGTATAAACCCTTGAGTGTTTTGTCGTTCAGACCTTAGGAGGCTCAGAATGGCAAATGGACCACCAAATCGTCGAGAATGGCAAAAATTACCCTAGGGGAGCAAGTTACAAGGTCGGTTTTGCAAAAGAAACCACTCACGCCCTCCCGGCGGTATCAGCACCCACATCCTAGGCCAATTGACTCGAGTGTGATGGAAGTGGCTACTTTGGGCGCTTCTTGGAGGTCGGGTGGTCTTGGCAGGAACTTGGTCCCCGGGGGCAATGTCGACGTTAAGAGTCCATTAGGCGAGCCAATCAGCGATTCGGAGGGAGGTTGCCCGTCCGTCCCCGGGGCCTTAGGAGAGAGAAATTCAGGGCAAAGCAGCGGCTTCCAGGGGATTTTAGGGTCCAGTGCTCGGCGTCAGCACCCCCTCCCCGTCCAAGTCGCGGCGCCAAGGTCCCGGCGAATCGACAAGGAGAGGGACCTCGGCAGTAAACCTGTGGGTTGCGGAGTTCTAGAAGGGTTTGCGTTTGGGGGGCGGACAGTGCATTGCACTTGGGACTGGCAGAAGCGGCAGCGGAGAATACGGAGCAAGAGGCCCGGCAGGCGGAGTTTGGGGCACATCCTCCTCAGATGTGGCAAGTAGCCAAAAGGCACTGCGGTGGCAAGACATTCATAAATCGCAATTAATTAATGCATTGTAAGAAAATAAATTATGATTTTTTGCGGTTTGGATTCCTAATTCATCTCGACCTGACCCAATTTTGAAATTTTTGGAAAGGTCTAGGTCAAAGGGTTAGCATTGGAGCAGTCGGGGCAGCCCGTTGCGGGAACAGCGAGAGGCAGCACCCTCCCCAAGTCAAACGAGACCCGGGACCTTGCGGGGGATCCCTCACAAGAGGGAGAGTCCGGACCTAAGAGGGGATCAAAAAAAGTTCTCGGGCAGCCCTTCTGGCGGCAGCTCCCACAGAGGCTGACGCGTAATGACCACCCCCCTCCGGAGCCGGTTCCCTATATCCCGACCGTTGAATCCACGGTCGGGGTCCCTCTTGGAAGGCCCAAAAGATTCCAGATCGGGTCGGGAGAACTTGTCAAAACACGGGCGCCCCGAGGTCTGGGTCTTGTATAAACCGCGATTTTTGTCGTTCTAACGCCGGAGGTTCGGAATGGCAAATGACCGCCAAATCGTCTAATGGCTGAAAATTAGCCTAGGGAGCAAGTTACAAAGGTCGGTACTTTTGCAAAAAAGAAAAGAACACTCCACGCCCTCCACCTGCTATTATCCCGCGACCCAATATCCCTAGGCCAATTGACTACTGAGTGTGATGGAAGTGAGCTACTTTGAAGCTTCTTGGAGGTCTGTGGTCTCGCCACGGAACTTGGTCCCGGGGCAATGTCGACGCTTCCGAGTCCATTGACGAGCCAAATCGCGATTTTGGAGGGGAGGTTGCCTGTCCCGTCCCGAGGGGCCTTGGGAGAGTGGGACAGGGGCTAGGGGGGATTTTAGGGGTCCCCACTGGCGGCCAACACCCCCACTCCACGCCAAGTCACGCCGAGTCCCGGCGAATCCGGACAAGGAGAGAGCCTCAAACGTAAAACCCCGTGGGTTTGCCAGGTTCTAGAAGGGTTTGCGTTTTGGGGGCCGAGTCTTGGTCTGTTGCAGTTGGGACCTGGCCGAGAAGCTGCGGCCGAGAATCTGGAACAGGGAACTGCATTGGCTGAAGTTTGGGTGTCCCCTCCTCCCCGATGTGGCAAGTAGAAGTCGGGGGCTTTTGCAATGGCAAGACATTCATAAATTAAGCAATTAATGCATTGTAAGAAAATAAATTCTGATTTTTTACCAGCTGGATTCCTAATTCATCTCCAGCCAAAGACCCAATTTTCGAATTTTCTGAGAAGGTCTAGGTCAAAGGGTTAGCATTGGAGCAGTCGGGGCAGCCCGTTGCGGGGCAACCGAGCAACACCCTTCCCCAAGTCAAGCGAGACCCGGGACCTTGCGGGGATCCCTCACAAGAGGGGAGAGTCCGGACCCTAAGAGGGATCCAAAAGCGTTCCAGGCAGCCCTTCTGGCGGCGCTCCCCCGGGGTCAGATGAAACCACCCTCCGGAGCCCGGTTCCCTATCAACGTTGGATCCTCGGTCGAGGCCCCTCTTCGAAGGCCCAAAGATTTCAGACGGTCGGAGAACTTGTCAAACCGCGGGGCATCGAGGTCGGTCTTGTATAAACCAAGTGTTTTGTCGTTCGCAACAGGGAGGCTCCGAATGGCAAATCGACCCGCCAAATCGTCCGAAATGGCGAAATTAGCGTGGGGAGCAAGTTACAAGGTCGGTTTTGCAAAAGAAAGAAACACCACCCTCCACGGCTAGTATCCCGCACTCCACATCCTAGGCCAATTGACTCTGAGAGTGTGATGGAAGTGAGTTACTTTTGGCGCCTTTGGAGGTCGGTGGATCTCTGGCCGGCCTAAACTTGGTCCCCAGTGGCAATGTTGACGCTTCGAACCATTGATGTGAGCCAAATCTTGATTTTGGAGAGGGAGGTTGCCGGGCCCCGCCCCCGTGGCCTTGGGGAGAGGAAATGGGGGCAGCTTCCGGGGATTTTTAGGTCCCGGGCCTCGGCGTCAACACCCCCCTCCACGCCAAGTCCGCCGCCAGCGTCCCGCCAACCGGACAGCGAGAGAGGGCCTCAAAACGTAAACCCGTGGGTTGCGAGGTTCTAGAAGGGTTTGGCGCTTTTGGGGCCGAGACTCTGTCCGGCGGCACTTGGGACCTCGGCCGGAGAAGCCGCGGCCGGAGAATACGTGAGCAAGGAACCGACGAGCGGAGTTTGGGTCCCCCCTCTCCGATGTCGTAAGTAGAAGTCGGGGCTTCATTGGGTGGCAAGACATTCATAAATTCGCAATTAATGCATTGTACCGAAAATAAATTCGATTTTTTTGCCATTTGGATTTCTAATTCATCTCCACAGACAACCCAATTTTCGGAATTTTTAGGAGAAAGGTCTAGATCAAAGGGTTAGCTAAGGTCAAAGAAATGGAGTTTGTGGGATCGTTGTACTTGGGGTTGACCTTACCTTTGGGCGTTATACTTGGTCTAAGATTGCATTGAGAATATAAGCATCATAACTATTAGAATGAAGATAAATGATTACAAGAGAAAAGCATCATAACTACTAGAATGAAGTTAAATGATTACGTGGAAAAGCAAAAGACTATTAGCGGGTTTGGGGGGTTTAGATTTGGTTGCTTGTAATGATGGTTGTGTTTTGGGATATCAAGGCATATGGATAGAGAATGCCCTTGTTCAGCGGTTGCTTCCTAAAGCTATTTGACATGGATGACATAATTAACTCGTAATAAAGCGAATTCGGGACAGCGGAGTTTTCGGATTTTAGGGTCACCGCCTCGGGCGTCCAACACCCCCTCCACGTCAAAGACAATCAAGGTCCCGGCCTTTTGAAAAAAGGAGAGGGCCTCCAAACGTAAACCCTGTGAGTTGCCAGGTTCTAGAAGGGTTTTCGTTTTGGGGGACCCGAGGTTTCCGTCTTGGCCAAAGAACTTGGTCCCTAGGGCAATGTCGATGTTCTCGAGTTCATTGGTAGAGCCAAGTGCGATTCGGGAGAGGGGAGGTCGATCCATCCCGGTGGCCTTAGGGAGAGGAAACGGGGCAAGCAGCTTTCCGGGAGGATTTTAGGAGTCCGCTTCTGGCGTCAACACCCCCCACTCCACGTCAAGACATGGCGCAAGGTTCCGGCCAAAATCGACAAGGGAGAGGGCCTCCAAAACGTAAACCCCAGCGGGTTGCCGTTCTAGAAGGGTTTTTCGTTTTGGGGGCGAGTTTTGGTCCACAGCCCTTTGGAACTTGGTCCCATAGGGCAATGTCGGCGTTGAGTCCATTGGCAGTGGCCAAATTGTAGTTCGGAGGGAGGTCACCCGTCCGTCCCGGGGCCTTAGGGGAGGAAATTCGGGCAAGCGGCTTCGGGGGATTTTTAGGGTTGATTTTTTTGCCACGAACGTCCCCCCCTCCCGTCAGAAAGTCGGCGCAAAGGTATAGGCCGAATCGATCAAAGAGGTTAGCTAAGCGTAAAAGAAATGAGTTGCCATGTTCTAGAAGGGGTTCGCGTTGGGGGGCGGACGTCTTGGTCTAACATTCTTGATTGGAATATAAGCGGGCATAAAAAGAATGAAGCCGGTAAAAGCATGAGCAATAGGAAGCCCTGGCGGAGCAGTTTGGGCCACATCCTCCTCCCGATGTGGCAATTAGAAGTCGGGGGCTTTTGCGTGTGGCAAGACATTCATAAATTAAGTAATTAATGCATTATCCCAAAAAATAAATTTGATTTTTTTCCGAAGGGCTTTGGATTCCTAATTCATCTCCGCCAATAACCCAATTTTTGGAATTTTTGGAGAAGCTCTAGGTCAAAGGGTTTAGTATTAGGCCGTCCGGAACAGCCCGTTAAGGGGCAACATAATTTCGGCACCCTCCCCAAGTCCAAGCGAGGCCGGGACCTTGCGGGGATCCCTCACAAGAGGGAGAGTCCGAAACGGACCCGTGGGGGCCGGGATCAAAAAAGTTCAGAGGGCCCTTTGGGGCCGGCGCTCCCGAGGGGCCGCCGCGTAATGACCACCCTCCGGGCACGGTTCGGATATCCGGCCGTTGGATCCTCCGGATTCGGGGGCCCCTTGGGAAGGCCTCGGGGGCTGTCTAAATAAGCCTAGGGACAAACTTTAATGAGCATCACATTTAAAAAGGCGTCAAAAAAAAAATATATAAAGTCCATAACGTCGCTATAACAAAATCGTCAGCCCGGAGGCGTCGGATAACGGCGTCACATGCATCTGACGCCATGTGGGTAATTTTTAAGAAGGGCGGCGGCTTTCCAGCTCCTTTTCTTTTCGGCTTCCTCTTGACTTTTTGGGCGTCTGCACAGGCTACTACCGCGATCGACCTGCGCAACTATTCTAAAAGGTTAGTACATCATATTTTTTAGATTGAATAGGTTTTTTGGATTGAAAGGTGCATGCCTAACCTAGGTTTTTTGTGTTCTTCATTTTTCTTCTTCTCTTATTTCTTCTCATTTCTTCTCTTCTATTCTTTCCCCTTCCTTTCTTCTTCCCTTCTCTACTTTCCTTCTCTTCTTTTCTTCTCTTCTTCTCTCTTCTTCTCTTCTTCTCTCATTTCTCTTCATATTTCTCTTCTTTTCTTCTCTTCTTTCTTCTTCCCTTCTTCTCTTCTTCTCTCATTTCTTCTCATTTCTTCTCTTCTTCTCTCATTTCTCTTCATATTTCGTTTCCTTCCCTTCTTCCCTTCTTCCTCCTTCTATTCTTTCTCTTCCCCTTCGATTCTATTCTTCTCTTCTCTTATTCTATTCTTCTCGATTCTATTCTTCTCTTCTCTTATTCTATTCTATTCTTCTCTTCTCTTATTCTTATTCTCTTATTCTCTTCTCTTATTCGATTCTATTCTTCTCTTCTCTTCTTTTCGATTCTATTCTTTCTTTCTCTTCTTCCCTTCTTCGATTCTTTCTTCTTCTCTTTTTTTTTTTATCTCTTCTCTCCTTCTCTTATTTTTCTCTTCATATTTCTTTTCCTTCCCTTCTTCCCTTCTTCCTCCTTCTATTCTTTCTCTTCCCCTTCGATTCTATTCTTCTCTCTCCCCCTAATCATTTCTTCTTCTCTCCTTCGTTGCTTTCCTTCCCATCTTGACCCTTCCTTATTTCTTCTTCCCCTTCTCTTGTTTCTCCCACCCTTATCTTCTTCTTGATTATTTTTTTCTTTTCTTGATTTTTCTATTTTTTTTCCGCTTTAATTTTTATTTTTTTCGATCTTTTTTTTTTTGTTCTTATTCTTTTTTAACTTTTTTTTGTTGCGGGTTTTTGGTACCGTCTGTTTTTATTTGGGCCGGCGGGATCTTTATGCCACATCGTTCTTCATTTGGTAAGTTCACATCACACTTGCATTTTTTTATAGCTTTAAATAGGTTAAAAAATTGGTGAGTCGCTTGTTCAGAACGCACGGGTCGGCTCCACCTAGAGTGGAGAGGACCATGTACCCCGGGTTCGAGAAGTCCACTTCCACTATGATCAAATTTTATTTTCCTCGGTTAAGGAGTGGCTTGTTCAAGGGCACGGTCGGCTCCATCTAGAGTGGAGAGGATCACTTACCCGGTTCAAGTCGACTTGACTTGTTATTTGTTAGGTTTAAAATAAAATTGTAGTGGCTTGTTCAAGGGGGCGGTCGGCTCCACCTACGTGGAGAGGACCAGATGTCCGGTCCAAGTCCACTTTTCTTCTCATTCTTAGGTAGAGGTGGCTACGGCAAGGACATGGTGGCTCCCAGGAAAGTGGAGAGGACCGGTGTTGGGCCTTAGTTCACGTTCATTGTCAGTTTTAGCTAGAGGTAGCTAGGGCAAAGACATGGTCGGCTCCACCATGAGTGGAGGGGACCAGATCCACATCTTATATTATAATGTTATGCAGTAAGTGTTGGACCCAGCCCTAGATCCAACGGCTCAGATCTAGAGCTGCAGATCCGACGGTCGTGTTAAAAAAAAAAACAGGGCGCTTCCTTCTTCGGCTGCGGTGGAGTTCAATTTTTTCGAGCTCTACCTCTGAGCGCTGAGTTCCAAAAGGCAGGTTTAGATCGTGTTATGGCGACTTCGAGCATGGCAGGCTACCTGCTTTCAAGCAAGATGCAAACAGATGCAAGGTGCAAACAGATGCAAGGTGCTTGAGCTTTAGATTAGAGCAAGGCAAGCTTCAGATTAGAGCAAGCTTTGGCAGTACCTGGCTAAAAAGGGCAAGATCGTGAACAGGATAATCGATCCCAAATGCAGATCCATGCAGTACAGGTTCTCTTACAGAAGGCAGGGGTTTTTTGCTTCCTGGCATCAGCTATTACTTTTCTTCCCGTTGTTCCGATTCTTGGTGCCGCTGCTTTAGAGAAGTAGCTATAAACTGGAGTGATCCTGTCATTGACCAAGCATGGCCTCTGGACGTCCTTCCGCCAGTTAGAGCATCAAAACCCTGCATTCCAAAATTGTGTCGGCTCCATCGTATCAGCTCTGAAGTCTGCAAGTTTTGATCCGGATTTTGATTTTCGTCTGTTGAACGCGTGAAACAAATTGTTGATTATACCGTAAGCCTCCTATTTTGCACAGAATTTGATTGTGCCAAACTGGTGAAAGGATTTTGTATTGCCAGAGGATGGCTTTGCAAGCAACTCATCTTGCAAAAGAAGAAGTGCAAAGCAACGGAATTTTTTTTGCTGCTGGCAACTGGAGCTCTTACAACAAGACGAGTTGAATCATCCCACATGCATCAGGTAAATGATTGGACTTTTTTTTCTATATTATTGCCTCCTACTTGGGTTTAATCAATTTTCGTTAAAGACAAAGCATTGCCTGTAGATCTCATAGCTTGCATTTTCGGTTATTCTAATGGACTCACATTCTAACCTTTGTAGATGGTCCAAAGGAAAGGGAAATACTGGCTATGGGGACATCATTTCTGATATCAGCTTCCAGCATGGAGTATTAAGAGGTAAACAGCATTTGCTGTCCAGCATGGAGTATTAAGAGGTAAACAGCATTTGCTGGATTGTATAAATGTGTCTAGGTGAGAATAGAATATCTGCTGTAAAAGATTTGAATTTGACGTTTTTTCTGTTTATACGACGCTACAAAATACATTAGGCATGTCTGGAAGTGCTGATAGCCAGAGTATGAGAGCATCTATCTCTATGAATGCATTGCTTCATGCTTCTGCAATATTTTGGTTTTTTCCAGTTTCTTTGCTTTGCATTTGCAAGGTCTTAGCCTATTTGCGTTTGACATTTTCTTCCCTAAAAAAAGGTAATGGAGAAAGGCTTTTAGTCTAGACATAAATTTCTAAAAGCTTAACTTCAGGGTGCTAAGCATGCAACGCCCACAAGCACTACAGGCTTCAGCAAGTCATACATTCTAAAGTACAGCCCATGGTGAACAATAATTCCAGCACAAGATATGTTGAACTTACGGTATAACCCAGCAGTGCCATCAGTGCGAAACTTTATTTTTGAGCCATGTATCCAATTTTTCCATCTACTTATTGTTGCATAGGATGATAAGCTATTATGCTTGCTTTCTTACCATGTCCTTCACCATATATAGTTCTATACTTTAAAGCACTGTAAATCTCAAAGCAGGAGTTTATATTGAAACCCATCATATTTCCTCTTTGTACTTTTGGTAAACCAGTTGCAGATCATAATTACTTGGGACATAATGTTGTTCAAGGAACTTTGGTTTTAAATTGGAGGACCAAGTTACAGTGGGATCTTTATTAAGAAGACATTTGAGTAGTTGGGCTTGCTATATTGCTAGAATGCATAATGGCACATACATGGATGGAAAGGGAGGATAACTACCATTGTATATGTGCTTAAATATGCAAGACCATTATAAATGTGTTTGATATTCACATATTCCAATTTAAACATAGATGCGTATCATAGTGCTTTTACAAGTGAGAATAAATGAGAATAAATGTTTTGAGAAAGAAGTTGCAGAATAAGCAGACAATTGACAAGTATATAGCTCTTCTCAAAGAGAGCTTGCACATCCAAGTTAATTGAAATAGCAACGATTGTCGATTGTACAAGGAAAATGATTGAATACCGGTGTTTATAAGAAGCTTTCCTAAACAACTTAATCTTACGGGGTAAATGGCAAAATCCAAATTGGTTGGTTCATGTGTAGATGGTTTTACACCAACCACATGTAACACATGATTTTGACTGTGCAATCACCAAAACTTCCCAATAAATTTGCTACATTCAAGAAATTACATTTTATGTTAACCAATGCTTATATCATTATGCATCTCACTACATTTTAAATTAACTAATGCTTATATCATTATGCATCTCACTACACTCAAGAAATTACATTTTAAGTTAATCAATGCCTTTATCATTATGCATCTCTAAGAAAGGTAGCCGAAGCATCACAATGTAATCTACCAAAGACTTCATTATCAATTTTCACATGTTTTCTCAATGTAGATTTCAGTTATATTGTATTAGATCTATGTTCCATAGAAATTGATGCAGGTCATCTCTATACATAATGTTCACTTAGAGCAAATCATCTCGATATGAAATCCATGACACAAGGAGATCCTCCCCTTTGGAGATAGATGGTTTCTCATATATAATATCAAAGCACATGTGGAATACTATGTTGAGCATTTGCATCTTAAGTAGCTAAGATTTCTTTTACTAACTATATGACAATGACATCCTGTTATTCTTGCATTCTGCAACTCCTATGTGGATTGCTTATGCAAGCCATGACTTACATGCTAGACCAACACAACTTACATATTTTCAACTTATGCCCAGCAACGCTGGGCACTATAACTAGTTTCTTATTATTTTTGTTAGGTACATGACCTAGTCATAGTCTTGTTTTTATTATTTTAATATTGTGTTGATCTATCGATTTATGTCAAAGGCAAAGAGTGGTCAAGGAACTGAAGATGACTTGCGAAAAAGTTGGAGGCGATTGGTCAAAAGTCCCTAAACCACTTAATCTCCACAAGGAAGATATCAAGGTATTTCTTATTTTTTTTGCCATTCGTTCACTTTAACTTGTGATAATGTTGTGTGCCTTGCAATCAGATTGCATTCGAACGTGCAAAGGATCTAGAACAGAAACATAGAGTTCGGACCGACAAAGCAACTAAAAATGAACGAAAGCCGTCTCATTTGGGCTCCAGCGGTCGGAAAGGGTTTCACCATAGATTCGTAAGAGCTATATTAGTTCACATTAATTTTAATAAGAACTTTAAATGTCATTAGCTAATACTCATTTATATTGTCATAGACCGGCTATCCGGGTTTCCCCTAGCAAGCAAAGACATAAAAAATAGCCACTTTAACGTGGAGCCATTTATCTGTATCCATGGTTATACGAAGAGGGGTCCCACATCACGGAATCTTGGGGGTGCGTTGTGAAAATTATTATAATTCTATGAACTACATTAATGCCATATTCTTTTGGTTTTATAGGAAGCAAAGTGGCGGAGATGAATCAAGCCCTAGACGAGGGACATGGGGCGGGGTCTACGAGGGATCGCAAACTATGGTGGAGGGCCATCCAATCGCAAACCAGAACCGGATGACTACTCCATCGAATCCGGGACATAGATTAGCTCTAGGCTAAAAGGGTGGATACCCCCTTAACGAAGTCTTTTGTGATTATTTAAAAATATAAATACAATTCACTTTTGTGATTATTTAAAAATATAAATATAAAAATACTTTTGTGATTACTTTAAAATAAAAATATAAAAATATAAATGCCATTTTGCTCTGTAATAATTATCTAAGCCAAACATTTTTTATTTTTTTTTATTTTTTTTTATTTTTTTTTCATACACGTCGCATGAGACGTATCCACGTGGCTTTTTTATTGCCACGTGGCTTTTCGAATTACACGTGGATTTTCATAATTTTTTTGCGTGACATCGCATGCGACGTATACACGTGGATTTTACGGCACACGGGGATTTTTTTTATATTCCGCGTGTATATTCCATGTGTATATTCCACGTGTCACGTCGCATGCGACGCCCGAAGTCAACGCTCAGGGCGACGTCACAGGCGGCCTGCGTCGCCGGCGATGTCGACGGCCGGCGACGTCGCGGCGATGCCTCGGCGGCGCCGTCGGGCGTCGCCGCGGACGTCGCTATAGACGTCGCTAAATGGCCTTTTTCTTGTTGTGAACCTGCAAATAGAGCTGTACCTCACGACCATGGAAGCTTCTGCTTGTGTACTTGTCTCCTCATACATTTTAGCCAAAAATGTAGTATTGATTATATTCGAAGCTAGAGATACAATGAATAAGCTAAAATAAGGGGATGATGCATTGATTTATCATATTGCCAGCCTTTTATTGAAGTGTTCTAAATAATGATTACATACTCAATGTTGATAGCCTGGCAGGAAAAAGAAAAAAAAAAGAAAAAAAAATGATAGAATAGATTATATATGTTCAGAAAAAATGTTTAAGGCCTAGAGCTCAATGGCCACCGGCTACCAACCATATGGAACAAATCATTGTATTTTATAAGTACAATTGGTGCAACTAATTCAACTTTAATCTCTATTCACAACTCTTCTTCTATTCACTTACAAACTTAAAAATTTCTACCAGGGCTAGAAAAAGAACATAAATTGCTCTATTATTTCTTGTGCACGTAATATATTGGATCCCGCAAGTGATTATTTCCCTTGTCATTTGCTCTTCATCTATTAGAGCATTCAATCCTGAAAGCATTCACTCATTCTTAAAGCATCGTATCCTACCTATTAACCTAGGTTTTGAGTCAATTTGGCATAATTATATAAGATGTGAACATGTGTTGGTTGCAGCAGCCACATCTTGATGTTATGTGGAATGGCAACAGGGAGGCTATTCCCTGTGTGGCAGGGGCACCTGACTATAGCCAGCAGCCGAGAGCATTGGCTATAGCCAGGTGCCTCTGCCACACAGGGAATGACCGATTCCACAACGTCAAGGAAAGAAGGAATGGGTATGAGCTTCTATGTTTTTCGATTAAATAGATTTTTATTCAAGATTGAAGAAAGCAAAGCAGAAGCAATAAAAAAATCGCATGTAGCAAGGGGTATTTTCACTTCTGGACTTGGTGATGCCTGGTGATTCATTAGAGTACCATGCTGTTCTGTTAAAGATTGCAAGGTTAAATTGTGCTCTGTTGTTCCGTTAGAGCTTGCAAGGTAGATGCAAGAATAGCATGAATCTTGCTTTGAGACTTCTCAATATTTCCCTTAAAATCGACATGGATGTGAAAGGGTTGTGAAATCCCATCCCTGGCGGGATCAGAAGCATCTTCCAAAGGGCTTTCATTGGCTGGAAGGATAATAGTTCCTAATCCGATCTTTGCCTTTATACCATTCTTCCATAATTATAGCTCAAAAAGCATCTATACACAGATTGTAATCCTTATAGGGAAGTTTGTATGGTCTGGAAGCTCCAAATTGGCATCGAGCGAAATTTGCAGCCTTAGGCTGATTGGAGACTTGAGATGCCGTGACTTGTTCTTGCTTGCCCAATGCTTAGGTGCTAAGATAATCTAGAGGTCATTGTATGATGAGGAATCTTCAGCTATTCTCCTCATCTGCCACTGGCTGCAAGCTAACAAACTTGAAGGCAGGCCCTCTCTCGCCCTCCCTCCCTCCCTCCCTCCTCCCCTCCCTATCTTTCCCTCTTGAGCTTTCCAGTGCAGCGTTTCAGGCTTTCAAAATTGCTCTTGGCATCTCATATCTCTCAAAAAAGTGTTAGAATCTTGCAATATTACGCACTAAGCCCCCTAGTGCTAATCAATACACCAAAGGGGCGGATCCTTCAAGGAAATCGTTATCCAATGGGCCCCAACCTTTCAAGGCTTTATCCCATACCCCCACATACCATATCAATTCCGCCCCTTCCTTGAGATGCTTGCCCTCAAGCATGTGGAACACACCAATGTTGCCACGAGGAATTGAAACTTGGCTTTGATACCAGATGTTATGCACTAGCACCTCTAGTGATAACCAACACACCAAAATGGCGAATCCTTCAAGGAAATCGTTATCCAATGGGCCCCAACCTTTCCAGGCTTCATCCCATACCCCATAGACCATATCAATTAAATGTTACATGCACTAGCACCTCTAGTGATAACCAACACACCAAAAGGGCGGATCTTTCTAGGAAATCGTTATCCAATGGGCATCTCTAGTGATAACCAAACCACCAAAAGGGCGCATCCTTCTAGAAAGTCGTTATCCAATGGGTCCCAACCTTTCCAGGCTTTATCCCATACCCCATAGACCATATCAATTCCTCCCCTTATCCCATACCCCATAGACCATATCAATTCCTCCACTTCCTTGAGATGCTTGCCCTCAAGCATGTGAAACACACCTATGTTGCCACGAGGAATTGAACCTTGGCTCTGATACCAAATGTTACGCACTAAGCCCCTTAGTGCTAACCAATACACCAAAGGGACGGATCCTTCAAGGAAATCGTTATCCAATGGGCCCTAACCTTTCAAGGCTTTATCCCATACCCCACATACCATATCATGCATGGCTCCCAATTTTGAAACAGTTGTCTTACCTGATTTGCTGGTATAGCCAGTATATTCTGGAACCCACGTTAGCAATGACGTTTCTCTCCCTCTAGCTTTTATTCATCCCATGACCTATTGGTCTCCATGGTCTATTCTATTCTATTCTATTCTATAGCTTGCAAAAAATAGATGAGCTTGGGAATTGCAAAGCTTATAAATGTATGGGATCAGAGATGATTCAAGGCAACTGTTGGCCTTAAGAATGTTAACAGGCAGGTTTATTCTGCCATCATGAGAAATGTCAGTATGCTATTTGGCAGGCATGAAGCTGAGAAGTGGCTCCTCCAAGGTCGTCCCCTACTACTTAGCTAAAATCTTTTATGGCCTGTGCTTGCACAGAGACGAGATCCAAGCAGCTGCCCGGCTCGATGTTCCTGACTTCACGAGTTTTGAAGAAGCTTCAACTCCATAGATGTCTTGCAATTCAAGATGCTTTAAGCACCATAGACATGCTTACCTGCAAACAACACCAAGTAGCAAACCAGTGTCCACTTGGTTGCTTGTACGTGAGTATATGAACCACTTATTCTTTTGCAGCCGAGTTCAAAGATTTTGGGACGGTTTCCTCAATCGAGGTCAAATTGAATACTTTAAGTGCCATTGGACCAGCAAAAATGTAGATGAGTCGAACCCCCCTCTAGGAGATGGATCTTGATCTCCCATATTTCCAGTCACCTTAGGGTGGATGTAACACATCGCCCATACTTTCTTCCCTCATATGGGGCATTGTACTTTTATTTTTACTCAAAAATTAAAAATCTTGCATTCAAAAAAAGAAAAAGAAAACAATATTATCTACTTTCTTTTACTTTTCCTCTGCCATAATTGCTGACAATGTGTCTTACAAGTAACTAGAAAGATGTATCAGGGATTACATTTGGAAGGTAAAGAATCTATCTAGTTTATTGGGATGAGCTTGCTCTCCTAACAAAACTAGAGGGCTTAGGCTACAAGGGTATCTTCTTCCATGCCTAAGTTTCGCAGGGAGGGGGTAATATGTCTGGAAAGCCATTTATGGGGCTGAGTCTCCAGCAGCGAAGTTCATCATTGGATCTGATCTAGCTAGCCTTACGACAATAAAACAATTAAACATGACTTCCTAGACTTAGCCTACTCATTGTTTAAACTTGTTCTTAATTCCTCCAATCATGAGAAGCTTCATAAGAGCTTGGAATTAAGTTAGTCTCCATTTCATCCATAAGGATATTAACGTCAAGTGTAGAAATATCTCCTTCTTCTGATCTATTCTCTTTGCCAATGATGAATGTCAAACAGCACTCGAGATTGTGGAAAAGGTAGCACAATGCGGGCTTCATTAAAATCCAAGACTTATGATATGTTAATCAGTCTAAAGATAATTCTAAATGGCTCTAAAGATCTTTCAAAAAAAATTGGGACATGTCAATCGCTTGGACAAATGTATAGAGGACCCTAGTTTGCT
Source organism: Isoetes taiwanensis (assembly GCA_021234155.1). NCBI lineage: Eukaryota > Viridiplantae > Streptophyta > Lycopodiopsida > Isoetales > Isoetaceae > Isoetes > Isoetes taiwanensis. The sequence goes on from JAJEKV010000018.1 coordinate 17,234,481, forward strand.
TGATGAGCTATAAAGAAATCAATGAAACATGCCATGGCCAAGCATTATATAGAAATATGCTCACCAAGATTCTTAGGAAAATCTGGAGATCCTATGCGCAATCTAAGATCCAAATGCGGGCCTAGAAATCTTTGCATCAAGCAGTTCTAGCTTCAACCATCCTTCATAAAAAAATCAAACTTGGCAATATTGAGCAAACCTGCAAGCTTTGTAATAATGAGGCTAAGACCACCAACATATTCTCAGCTGCCCCACAATTCAGCTTTTCTATAATAGTATCTTAGAGATATGGGAAATTCTCTTGGAAATGTGAGAGTTCTGAAGAGTTTTCTTAATGAAGACAATAGGTTCATCAATACGCACAAAGCAAATCAGTCTTGGATTGTTGAGATACAATAGAGTCTGTTTGACAAATCCAAGATTTAATATTTTCTGGATGGAAATGGCGATGCAAATAAAACTAAGGAAAAAGTCTCAGTGTTGATATTTTCATGTTGACTGGGATTCTATTGATGGGAATCATGGACATGACTCTTATGATAACTTTTTGTCTTATAGATCTGCTGACAGTCTTGACGACCAAACATCACTGTAAACCTGATCTGGTATACTTATCTCTTGACAGTGCTTGGCAAAGGATTTTTTTTTTCATTCTTATGGAATTTTCTTGAAATCCTGATGTTGCCAAACTGTTAATGCAAAATGTTATACTTCATGGCTATCAAATATGCATTTTAAATAGGTTTTTATTTTCTTTTTTTTTTTTTTTTTTTTTTTTTTTTTTTGAGGGTAAGAATATGTATTAATATATAAAAATTTACATAAGATATCCCCAAATGGGATTGATAGAAATAATTATCACTAGGCAGATATAGCTCATAAGTATCAAGGCTTGTACTAAGACTACCACTCCAATCTTCCCTACCCCTGGATTACTATAGGCAAACCATCTTCATCCAGGCTTAGATACTATATGGAGTTAGTAGCCGATTCCAAGCAACAAGGACTTAGGATACAACCCATCTGCAGACGAAGATCCACCATCCAACAACCTAAATGGTGTCCGGACTGACTCATAAGCCCATCGCACATTGTTTAAATCCTGATCCCAGTTACATTTAAAAAAGGAATAGAATCCCCTTATACTGCCAATTCTATCCAAGTTCTTGTTGTAATTGCGGCCAAACTTCCTATGGTGAGCTAAGGCCATGAGGGCTACCTCCATGTTGAAGCTATTCTGAATCCTTATTACTGAAGCAGTCATTCCACCAAGAGCTACACTACATCGGTGTTTCCAAATACACCACAATGATATATTAGTTAGAGTAAATTTGGATAACGCTCTGCACTAAAACTGGCTAGAATGGCCGGCCCACGATAGTCGACACGTCTCAGTAACCCAATAATTGGACAAACCCACCTCCAAAAGTCTCCTATGATCGGACAAAAGAAAAGGTGATCCATTGTCTCTGACGCTCCACATCCTAGAGGGCAGAGATCATATTGAACAACACCTTTGTTCAACAACCATGTCATAGTGTATACTCCTTCTTGTAGACTGATCCAACGAAAGAATTGAATCTTTCTGGAACATAGGGAGCCCCAAGACTTAGTCAATAGACCCATGGTTTCTGCTTGATCTAATCCCAATCTGTCTGCAGCCTTTAATGGGGATTGTGGCATTAACAGTTCATACAATTTCTTGACTTTATATTCCGCCTCATCCCCACACAACCACCTATCCTCTTCCCCTAAAATACCAGAGACAGTACTGACATTCACCATAATCTTCCTAAAGACCTTCCTATCACCTTCCCCAACACCTGGAACCAGAGCTTTAAATCTTGTCCAAGTAATCCACCTGTCATTTTCCCACAACTGCCCAACCTGACGAATTCCTGCCACACGCCATTTAGTAAACACTCGAGGGTGTACAAGTGCAAGAGGCGCATGCATCCCTCTCCCAAATCCTAGTATTCCAAAATATACTCGCCTCTCCCAATGAACATCAGCTATCTTCAAGAGATTCTCGCATATCTTGCCAAGCGCCTAATATCTTCCTCATTCGGGAAGTACCTCGACCCATTGAGAATTTATAGAAATAGGAGCTAGTCTCATCTCGGGGTCAAGGTTTCCCCTTTATCTTACCTTGTCAGAGCCAAGAAACCCACAAAGGAGATGGTGGGGATGCATCCCTTGGATAGCCCTCCGCACAAACTTGGCTGCCAAAACCTTTCCCTGGACCATTGGGTCTTTACATCCTAATCCCCCATCCTTCCCCGCTACGCACATTTCGACCATGCAACCCCTGCCTATCTTCCTCCTCCCCCGGATGAATTTACTTAATGATTACTAATAACTGGTCATACACATATTTACGTGCCACAATAGTGAAGAATAGTAAATATGAGTCGATTAAGGATTGCATTGGCCATCGCCACTCTCCCCATGGTGGGGAGGGGACTTGCGGGACAGAGGTTAACCTTCTTTCGAATCCTTTCTATAATTGGCGCCCAAAGACCTTTTAGATTTTCTCCAAGGTTAAGTGGCATACCCAACAAACTTTAGTCGCGTCTCAGAAGCTGCCACCGTATGATAGTTCCATGCCCTGACCCTTGTATCAATGTCTTCTTCAAAAGGCCATATTACATCACATTTAGCGTGGTTCAGCCCAATCCCCGATATGGAGTAGAAAGATTTTAAAACTTGTTGAAAGGCAGGGAAACTCCCATCATCATACCTTAAGAAAAGAAAGGTATCTGATGATATTGCATAATAGTCATAGTTTTATTAGAACCAGGAAGAATTAACCCATTCAACAATCCTCTCGTCATCAAGCTTTTCACCATACAAGTTAAGAGATATGCCACGATTATAAAAGGTAATGAGCAAGGGGGGACACCTCGCCTAATTCCTTTTCTCGAGCTCAAAGAGACCGGTCGGCTGCCCATTAACGTAACAGATCTTCGATGCCATCTTGTTCAAGCCCATTATTAACTCTATAAAGTTAACTTCAAAGCCCATATGAACCATTACATTTTTAGCCCACTCCACCTAATAGAGTCATAGGCTCTACAAAAATCCGGCCAGCAATACATTCGGGCGAGAGGACTTACACCAATGGAGCCCTCCCTGTTGCCGGATAGTTGTCCAAAATGTTCCCGCACGGGAGAAAGGTCGATTGTTCACGCCCAATCAAACGGGTTAAGATTGGCTTCAAACGATTAGCAATGATCTTCATGATTACTTTGTACAGCACATTAGTTAGAGCTATTGGTCTCCATTCATTTAGTACCTGAGGCTTATGGACTTTTGGGATCAAGGAGATAAAGCCAGTTGCTAGGGCCGGGTGAAGGTATTTAGCTGCCCAAGCTCCCCTGATTGCAGCAGTAAAGAATGGCCCCAGAATGTCCCAAAATTCTACATAGAACTCTGGCGGGAACCCATCTGGTCCCGGAGACTTACCAGAGGCCAAGGAACACAGAGTCTTATAGATTTCTACATCTCCAGGCTCTTGGAGTAAAATCCTATTATCATTTTCGGCCACTACCTGGCCTTGCCCCAGAGAGGGAAGCCATTGAGAGCATTGAGTGTTAAAGTCGTTTGGAAGAGGATCCTCCTTAAAAAATTCCTCGTAATTATCTCTGAAGTAGGATTTAATTTCTGCCTCATCTCTAAGGACTTCATTCTGGTCATTAGTAACTGAAGTAATACTATTCTCCGCCAATCTAGCTCCTGCCAGTCTAAAAAAACACTTGGAGCTCTCATGGTCAACTTCTGCATACCATTTGGTCTTTGATCTAATAGCAGCCCCTCGAGCCTCTTCCTCCTCTATAGCTTTAATTCGGACCTCTAGCTCCTCTTCGAGGGCCTGATTGGCATCATTGAATGGGTCTAGAATCAGACCTTGCTTAACATGCCGAATTTGGTTATACAACTCTACCTTAGTTTCCCGAAATTCACTAGCTCGCAGTTTCCCCCACTTTTTTATCCAATCCTTCATAATGGCATTTTTCCTGATCCATGATTTCATACTGGGAAGTCCCTCTTCCCTTGGCTGAGCTAACACATATTCCCTAAATGGGGTGCAGAAAGCATCCTTCCCTAAGAGTCCTGTATTAAATTTAAAAGGAACATTTTCCCTCCGTCTAGCGGAAGGGAGATCTTCAAATATTAGTTTTTGCGGAACATGATCTGACTGGGAGAAGGCAAGATCACCTTCCACATAACACCGATCCATGAAGGGGGCAGACTTGTTAGCCACATAAAATCTATCTAGTAGGCAGTAAACTCTGTCCCTTCCTTTTTGCTTATTCGACCATGAATACGGGGTGTTTGATGGTGGGAGAAGAACAAAACCACAATTATTGAGAAGGGAATCCCATGCCCGTCGCTCCTCACCCAAGAGATTCCTATGCAATCCAATCTTCTGATCCCAAATATCTGTCATATTAAGGTCGCCACCTAGTACCCAATTTGTCGCCTACCGACCGATCACCCAATCCATAATCTCCTTCCATAGAGTAGCTCTCTCTCACGGCTTATTTGTTGCATATATGTTAATCACCCCCATTGGATACCATCTCATCAAATTGTACCGCTTGCCACCTACCGCCGGGTTCAAAGATATTGTAGGGTACTAGTTAAACCCTTCCATAACGTTCCGTGCCCCTTTGGTGCCTCTAGCAGCCACAGGTAAAAGAGGAATATTGGTCGCCTACCCGGTACCTAAGGAGCTGGCCTCAAAGTCGAAGTCTATGCTCCCGAATGAGCAACATATCAAGATTCATTGATCTCATTGCCGCTAGAACTCTAGCCCTCTTAAGAGGACCCTTAATACTCAAGATTCCATGAAATAATCTTCATTTCAGATTTATTTACTCGTCAAAACCCTTACCATTTCCTTCCTCGACCATAGAGGGTTATTCCCCATTTGGAGCCATAGGGGCGAGGCCATGCCACACCAACCCACTAAGGGGTTAAAGGAGAGAATCGGTAGCTAGTAATAGATATTTGATAACCCCCTAACCTTTTAATAGAGCAATCTAAGGCGAGTGAAATTTCGCCCAATTTTACATATCCATCAGTCATTGCACCCCAAGTCACCATGTTCCTTGCACCCCAAGTCATTGCACCCCAAGTCACCATGTTCATTGCACCCCAAGTCACCATGTTCCTTTCTGGCAAATTTCCAAACACATGACACTCCTCATAGATGCACCCACATTTGGCATATGCCTCAACAAGGGCATTCCCAACAATGACCTTAGCTTGAACACCAACTATAATCCAAGGGACGCTCCACTCAATGTCTCTTTTATTAGCGCTTAAAAGGTTTGAATGTGTCAACTTATTTGGTTTGCCTCTTGCATACATATTTCCCATAATAAGGTCAAAATGAAGCCCGTATCCAATTACATACATATCAACTAAGGGATTTCCCGAAATAAGGTCAAAATGAAGCCCATATCCAATAGTATCTTCATGGATGAACCCAAGCTTTAGTGTCATAAGATGGCCTCCAAGGACCACAACACAAATGTCTATGTCATTAATTGAGCCTGATAGCAGCAACATTTTCAAATATAAGTGCGGTACGACCTTGTTACTCACCAATTTTGCATGAGAGTCAACAATTACATTCCGTGTATACCCATTTGGGTTTTCAATTTTTGTAAAAGCTTGATTTGCCTTTAATCGGACTTTCAGAAGGAACAAACAACCGATCGAGGTAGTCGACTAAAAGAACAATACCAAGTTCATTAAGACCTATCCGAATCGAACACGCACGCCACGTTTCTACTTTTTGGCCGGTTCAAGCATTCCTCGAGCAAGCAATAAGCCGATTATTAGACGATGTGTGCTATGTAAAGCCATAGCGAGTAATCTTCTTCACATGTTAGAGATCCAGACCACCCGAAGTTATTATAGACTGCAATGATACAGGGATGAACAGCAAATCCAACATTTTTTAAAGAGCAGGACATCCAATCATGTTTAGCCCATACTAAAGCATCAATTAACGAACCCAAAAGTATTTTTTAACGTTATGCATCACTTATATTGACATATCAATTTCAAGACATGAGAAAATATCCCCGCTTGGTTCTGGTTTTCATTCTTAGTTGAGGTCTAACCAAAGCCAGATCTTGTCAACCTAGTACACCTCCTTATGAGACACATTTTAGATCACTTCACTTCCATTTTTATGCACCACACTTGGAGCATTCATGCAGTTTACAGACTTACATAACAGCCATAATTGTGCTACACCTTCCTGCTTATATTGTATATAGGTCACTGAATTCCCCTTATATAGCAGCCATACTTGTGCAGCTTGTTTAATATACCATTCTTCACCATACATCGAATGATTCCACACATATGCACAGCCAAATTCTCCACATATTTTGCTTATCATAATTAGCATCACAGAGCAGCATACACATTGTTCCTTTAAACCACAAACTTCTTTTTCCAACCACAAAATCTGATAACACCAATTAACTAGTGCAGACAGAAGAAAGTAACAAAGAGCAAGCGCTGATAGAAAACTCAAAATACTTGCCTTGTTCTTGGGATAAACTTGCTCCACTAATCCCCGACTTTTAAGTAGTCAGATAAGGGATATGTCTCCCCCTATATGTAGTAGACAAAACATTGCTTCATACAAACTTTTTCCCCTTACGAACACCTTCAGATATAGAGTGCTCATGAAGAACTTTAGCAATGGCACCTGGAGCAAAAGAGACCTTTTTCTGCTGCTTGCCCTTCTTCTTCTTTGCATTATTAAGGTTTTCCTCCGGGTTACAAACATCCAACTCAAGTTCCTGATCACATGATTCTTCACTAACCTTCAGAGCTGCCTCAACACTAGAAATAGCAGCTTCATCATTGAAGATGACCAGAGAGCCTTTATTGATCACCTCCTCCGGTGGGAGGAGCTAAATTGGTAATAGCAAGCTGGCTTCTTCACAAGCCTTTTTGCCTCATCACCAGGGATGACGGTTTTTTTACTGCAGGAACCTTGGTTACTCACCTCTGCCAGCTGGGTGGGGACTGAACTTGTACCATCTGAAGGATTGAGATCCACCTCAGCACTGGTCAAGACTTGCTGGCTGGTCAACTGCTCGGGGATACATGTCGCTGCCACATTTGGTAGAGGGTCAGCATCTTGATCAGGGGGAATCCAACTTGAAGATTTAATCCCCAGCTCTGACACTTGAATCTCCAGCTCATTATCACTACTCTTTTCATTTTCAGGTCCCTTTCCAAAGGATCTAGTAGGATCCGTCACCATCAGGCTTACAACTTGAGTAGAGTCAATATTGGGACCCTGGACCAAACAACCAAAGTGATCATTAGCCTTTGCCTTTTCTTGTAGACTGTTCTGTTCCTGCAGGTTTTTATTATCTCACTACAAGAGAAGGGGTTAATTATTGTCACTTTTTGTGTCAATTTTTGGCCTAGAAGTGCAAATCAAATTTCCTTAAATACTAACATTATAGGTAAAGCATACTGGTGACACAAATGTAGCAATGATAACGTCACATATATTGTCGACACCTTCGTCACCAATAATGACAGTTCCAATGTCACATGTAGCATCATTGGAAGTGTCACTTATAAAGTCAACTACAACACCACGTTTAATGTCAGAGTTAATGGCAGTCGTAGAGTCGCCTATAGAGTCAGAGATAGCATCATCTATTATAACATATATAACGTCAGATATAACATCATATATAATTTCACATATAGCGCCATTTATAAGGTCATTTATAATGTCACATTTAATATCAGTCCATTCATAAGATTAAGATTATTGTCAGGTGTAATGTCACTTAAAACACCACTAATAATGTTAATATTAAGATTATTGTCAGGTATTACTCATAATGTTAGGAGGTTTGTCACAACTTGTCCCATCCATAGAGTCATCAGTTTTGTCATTCTCAATGTCATGTTTTGATCATTGTTGGATATTGCCATACATAGTGTCACTTACTAGCTCATATCATGTGAACTAATGTCACCATTTATGTCATTTTTTAAGGCATATACAATGCATCTACAAAGTCGATTGCAATTCAGTGTATCACCTAAAACAACCATTCAAGCGATTTTATTATAAGCAAATGATTTATAGAGCAATTAATTTCATGAACATTAAACTTCCAAAAAAATAATCAAGACATTCTTTGAAAAGCAAAATCATTAAGCTTAGTTTTGAAATCATAATTGATCAAATATTTAAAATTTTATATTGTATACAAAATCATTCATATTTGAAACTTTAAGGGTCATTTCCCACTTGCCATTAAGTTAAGTTAAATAGGACAAATGACTGGAACTTGCTTTCCCACATGACCCTTAAGTTAATACCAGTTAAGTTAATTCTAGTTAATTTTTAACTGTTCATTAACTTAACAGAGCATCCTTCTCACTAGAAAAAGTTAAGTTATTTTTTTAACCAAATTTAAAAATATTTAATCAACTAGTGCAAAAGTTAAGTGACCTAAGCAAGGTCCACTTAACTTCTAACTTTTTGGTTAAGCATTAAGCTAACTTAACTACAAGTGAGAAATGGTTCCAGTTAGGTTAGACTCTTAAATCGTAATTTTGACAAGGATGCCAGCTAGTTGACCAAGTGTCTTATTAGTTTGATAGATTGAATAAAAAACATTAAAATAGCAGGTGGATTTTAAGAATTTTATGATTGATTGACTGGTCACATAGTACTTGACTAGAAAGTATTAAAATGGAGAGAGTTGACTACAAGTCAATAGATTGGCGAGAAAGTGTCTAAGTTAACCAAAAGTCGACTCATTGACTAGAGAGTCAACCACTTTACTAGATTTTACTAGGTAGCCAAACAATTCACAAAAATGGTAACTCGACAAAAAAAGTCATATCCTCCATTTAACTTAACCATATCTTTTAACTGAAGTGAGAAACGAACACATTTATCTCTAACCTAACAAAACTTCTTAACTGCGAATGTGAAGCACAAGCTTATTATAAAGGTTAGGTTAAGTTGATTTCATGAGCTTAACCTAAGTGGTCCATAATTGGTATAGTGTGAATGCATATCTTCACAATCCTTTAAGTTAGTCTTAACTTAATGACTTTAATGGGAAATCACAACCTACTTTCCATTAAGTTAAGAGATAACCTACTGGTTAAGTTAACCTAACCTAATTGCGAGTGAGAAACTACCCTAATATTGTCTATAAATCAAACACTTAAAAATAAGATAATAGCGAAATGTTGAAAGTCCAAATGATCAAAATTTTATGGTTGTTCAACCCCTCAATTGAAACTGTGACTCTGCTGCTGACAAAAATTGCGTCACCTATAGCATCACCTACGTATAAATGTCACTAATAATGTCATAATGTATATTTACCAATGTTGTGGTGACGTTTTGATGACACTAATTGACCCCTTCTCTTGTAGTGTCTCTACACGTCTCCTAATTGAAGAGCAATTTGTAGTTTTCAGATGCATTCTCTATCACCATCAAGAAAAAATCTTTGTATTAGGGGCCAAGTTGGTTCTGGATATTGATCCCTGGCTCCCTACTCATTGGGTGGAAAACTACTAAGGGCCTCTCCTTCTAATGCACACAGCCTGATCACACTCTAGGGAAGACGATTTAACTATCTTTGATGTGTTGCCATCGAACAGATGCCACCTAATATCCATCGCCTCCTCCTGCTCCCCCTATTGAATCATCCATTTCAGATATCCTTTACCTTCCTTAACACAATCTCCCTTGCTCTGTTTGCCTGCTCATTTTGATTAAACTTCAAGTTACCATTCACGGTATTTAAGATCGAGCGGTTGTTGCTATTTAAGTTTATCAATTGTTTGAAGACCATGATATCTACATGCAATGCAACTAAAGGCTCATTAACAATTAACTTTTTGCCGATCGACTTCTTCTATTATGGGCTTGTTATTACCCTTTCCTTGTTGAAGGATTATTATTGTATGCTATTGGGTGGTTCTTGTCCTACATTTTTTTTTTGTGTGATCAATAGAAAACCTTGCCTCAAAAAAAAAAAAAAAAAATAATTAAAAAATTATATTTGTTTCTATCTATGTGATAACATCTATTATACAAGTCCACGATTTGTTAAAAGAGGTTGCAATGGCATATAACAATATGGTTAAGAAATATTGGTAGAATCGGAGATGAAGATAACCCATATATATGGGCAATCTTATTCATTAACATGCAACTTCGTCGCATCGACAATCACTTGCTATTTCTTAGATTCATTATATTTAAAATCACTTGTACTGAATTTTCCTTTTTTACATGCTATTATAAGATTGAATCAAAAGCTAGAGAATTGATTAGAGTAGCAAAGCTCAACATCTTACCACAATAGAAGAAAACTTGTAAAGACCAAAGCTTATTATTCATTTCAATTAGCTAGTTTCTTATTTAAAAATGGGTAAGCATAAAATTATGCCCTTAAAAATGATTATAGGCCTATATCATCTGCTTGAAAATTCTTAAAGATTCTGTACGTATCCCCTTAGACCCCCTTTGGTTTGGGTGCATATTCACACGGGGGGGTGACTTCGGGCAACGAGAGCTGTTGGATAGGCATATCCATCCCTTATTCCTTAATCTACACCGTACGTAAAGTTCCTCGTTTGTGGGGTATGCAAGTACAAAATTTGCTATACTGTATAACAAGATTTGTAAAATACTATAAGATTTCAAGCAAAATACCATATGGTGTTGATTTTGTACATGCAAAATATAATTATAAGGGCTCTCGCTGCCCTACGTCACCCCCGTGTGAATATGCACCCAAACCAAAGGGGGTCTAAGGGGGATTTTAATTTAAATGTGTTGGACTCAATGGTTGTGTTCATTAATGTTAATGGTAGTTAATGTTATGTGTTGGTTGTTATACTAAAAAAAATTTTGGGCCCTTTGGGCCCTAAAAAAACCAAACATACGTAAAAACATGTGAAACATGCAAAACTCCTATGATTTTCTTTCTAACCTTCAACCTCTCTCACTCTTGCAACAATGCTATATAACCTTCAACCTCTCTCACTCTTGCAACAATGTATAACAGTCTAACTCCTGCAACTATATGTAGCAATCTAGAAACATATACCATGGAATTAAAAAGAGAATATTTTGTTATGCAAGCCATGAGAACACCTTGGACAACCCAAGCCACTCACATTGCAGAATGTGACATGTGAATCCTGCTGCAGTAACACCATACACAAAGAACTCGAGTAACATTAAGCAATAAACCCATTCGATCATTGGTACATAAATGACTCAATTTATAGTGCTTCTAAATAAAATGCAAAGAATGGAGCATTAAATCTTATAGAGGCTATATTGTGCAAAGGCCAATATAAAGCCTACAATTTACAAGCAAAGGAATGATAGTTCAGTAATAACAAAAAACAGAAATGCCCATTCCTTGCATTTGCTTTCAACAACAAAGCTTCAAATTCTAGAAGCTCAAATGCAATACGGCTGCAATTCTGTGCCACAACCTATAAAAAGGGGCTGTCGTGTTTATAAATCATGCTCTTGGCGAAAAGAGTTATCTTGTTGCCAAATTTTGTTCATCCCCAGTCATGAACCTCAATATGTGCTCTTGCAATCAATGCTAACCTAACCTAGTGAATGACGAAAGCGCTAAGGGGTCGCAATTGAGTTCCCATCGCCATCGGGTGCATCGTTAGTGGGAAACCCGCAAATGAGCTAATGAATTAGGCCAAGTAATTTTGAATGATGGCATATTTCATATTAATCAAATTTCTCCAATGTCCGGCTTTTGATAATGGTCGCACTATCCCGCCGAGAAAGGCTTGATAAATAATAACCACGAACACAATGCCTTCTATCGAGATCACGCTTGGAACCATATGACTAGATACTCATTTCCTAATTTTATGGTTGCATCATATAATTCTTGGGACCACAATCCTTCATATCTTCCCATCTCAACGTGAGCAATAATAACATAGCCCCACTCACGGTTACCCAAACAAACCGCACCAGACTCTTTATTAACATGTGTTCCAAAAAACTTTGCAATGAGCATCCTAATATCGGTAAAAACCAGAATCTATATACAATCCAAGTAATGCTTGGTAACCGTCAGCCTTTGAATTTCGTGGAAGAGTATGTTCCAAAGATACTCTCATCTTTTTCAGAGTCGAGAAGATTACCCTGCTTTTTATATTAATGATGAGATTTGAACAGATAAGTTTTTGAACACCGCCAAAAAGCGTGAATTTACTCACGTGAACATGCTAACTTTCTCATGATTATCTTCACATGTCTCCGTATGCAAAGGAATTACCACACTTTTCACATGCGTAAGGCTTTAACTCTAAGTGAACCACTTTGATGTGTTTCTCTAGATTCGATTTCTGAGGGAAAAAAAAACCCCACCATCAGCAAAGACAAAGACAAAAACAAAATCATATACCCTAGAAAACCTCTTCCTTGAATCTGCTATTGTATGCGTCTCAAAATGCTGTTTGCCTTGCTTCCTTAAGAAGGTTACACCACAGCTTTCACAATGTGTATATTTGTGAGAAACCCCCATATGATCTTGTAGGTCAGCAGGGCTATCAAAGGTCTGGCAACACCCATCAACTCCACAGATAATAACTTCATGTTTACACTCTGAAACACAAAGTAAAAAGAAGTTAACTAGTTGACATATCTCCCAAAACACCGTCACATTTCAAAACTGCCCCTTGCAGGCTAATACAGAAAAAACCAAGCTAACCTCAGTGCAACACCAGGACTTCTTGAGAGGTCTCACGGGATCCGGACTTTTGCTGCACCCCTCTACTTCAGATACTGCACTTCCTTGATGGTGTGGCGCTGGCCTTTCATGAAATGACGTTTCAAATGACGTTCAAAATTCGGCTTAGAAGATTTTTCTAGCTTACAGCTTGGCCGATGGCACTTAAACACACTGCCTTCATGTTTTGCCTCACCCAAAGCCTGTCAATGTTGCTTCATGACGTTTCAAATGACGTTCAAAATTCGACTTAGAAGATTTTTCTAGCTTACAGCTTGCTTCATGTTTTGCCTCACCCAAAGCCTGTCAATGTTGCCGTGATGACAAAAAAAAATTGGATCTCTTGCTGCAGAGTACAGAGCCCCCATGTCTTCGTTATTATACATGACAGAATTATCTGCCCCGCACCAAACATGAACATAACCCTAAACGCATAAACCCTAAAATGGGTTATCTCGAGCCTTGCATGTCGAGCAGAATGTGATAAGAAAATACAGTTTAAAAAAAAAGGAAGTGATAAGAAAATACAGTTTAAAAAAAAAGGAAATATATGATATGTGGGTCTAAACCATTGGATATAGGCATCAAAATTAGTTCAAGCGTATGCGCACTCTAGATATACTAATTAGTATGCCTCATCAAATACATCCATGAAATCATATAAAAACCTTAGGAAAAAAAGTACAAAAATACAAAAGAAACCCCCTGTTATTATGCTACATATTCATGTCACAAAATGATATGAATCCCTTTCTTTTGCACCAATATTCTGCAAAAATAAAAATTTCCTTATGGATGAAGTGGTTTGTAAAATTTTTGAGGCCTAGGTGAACTTTGAGCAATCCAAAAACACAAATACTACTTTAAAGCACTATGCCTATTATTTAATACTTTCCATTGTCTAAACATCGTGAAGACAGATAATGTGTTTTTTATACTTTTTTTTTTATATAACTAGATAATATTCATGTGCAAATTCGTAGCATTCCAAATCATGCTTGTATGTCAATTTGACGTTCCACGAGGTAATAGAACTTTAAACACAAGAAAGAACGAAAGAATGACTTTTATCATCCACTAAGACCAATCGGCATATGGGACCCAGAAGGAGCGCAGCAAACGTATTACTGTCCGGGTTAAGAAAAACCTCGCCCCGAAGGATTTTTGAGGGAAAAATCGTGGCATTAATAAGAATGTTGTCAAACTGTACAGGTATACATCATCATGAAATATATGTATATATACATATCAAGTGTGTGCCCGAGGACGTAGTTGATCTCGCATGTCCATGACGCTCCCAGCATCTGTACGGAAGCCGTGCTCAATGTCACATGTAGCGGCTGGCCAGGCCTGACCAACTCAGCATAGCGCGTTCGGATTTGATCATATGCTAGGCAGCTTTGAAGGCTATGAGATTCATCCTCAATGACTCCCATTTGACAGCATTGACAAAGCCTGTCCTGGCATGGCTCACCAATCCATCTGCCCGTCTCAATTCGAAGATGGTGTGCCCATGTGCGAATGGAGGCAATGAGTTTGCGCCTTTTCATAGGCAAGTGGGTACGCAGGTAGCATTGCGGGCCTCGTTCTAATGTGGGATTTATGTGGCACTGGTAGTGTGTTGTCTTGACCTGTTCAAGGGCGCTGGCATGCTCCTGCACATTCCATCTAGCCAACCATTAAGCTCTCTTTTCCCTCTAGCAGGCCTTGAGGCGCTGCGGCTCTATTGCCATGATATAAGCTAGGTTAGGGAGACGAGCATCGTCCATATTGACCATCTTCTGAAAATAGACAATGTGGCGATCAGGGGCCGCCCTCTAGTGTTAAACAAAACAAAGGCAAAGCTCAGGTATTCTGATGTTCAAACAAATAAACACAAAGAAAACACAAGCATCATGTCCATTAACATACAAAAAATCTCTGATATGCTATTGAAATGTATCTGCCTTGAATAGGAGTTGCTGCAGCAATAAATCTACATCTGCCTGCTTCAAATTTGCAAGCTTCAAATGGAGTATCAGACTGTACGGAAGCACAACCATCATTTCTATGAGAATTAAAAAAAATCCCTATAGACATGCTGAAACACATCTGCGCTGGACAGGCACTGCTGCAGCAACAAATCTGCACATGCCTGCCTCAAATTTGCACGCTCCAAATGGAGTATCAGGCCTACCCCTAGACAAGTCCATTGAAGTTTTAGGCCGTGATATTGGTACTGGAGCCATTGGCTTTGCAGGGTATTGAATAGGTGAGTTTCTTTGCCAAGTGATAACGTTGTAATTTCTAGCTCCTGACAGTTTTGTTCGAAGGCGTAGTGATCTCATGCATGCTCTCCACCTGCTCTTGCAAATAAGGAAATAAATAATAGTTATACAAATACATAGGCCAAAACGCTATTGTACGACTATTGTAAAGAGTGTAATGAAAGGCTTACTCTGTCAACATGTCCTGATGCTTGAGTTTTTGGCCTGCATATTCATCATGATACTGTCTACTAATGAAATTAAACGGCATACTAAGTTTGTTGGAAACAATCCCTGCATGTGGCTTTTTCCTGAAAAAGATTTCACGTTGCACTTCTTTCTCCCATTCCTTCTCTCTTTGCACCATGCCATTATACTCTTGGATGGCTCGTTGCTTCACATGGGCAGCTAATATCTCCTACAAAATAATAACCAAAATTATACAATTTCCAAACTGTGGAGGATACCTTTTCTAAAATATATATAAAAACATTTTAGAATACCTGCTTTCTAGCTTTTAACTTCTCATTCTCTTTCTTTATAAAACTTGGAATATCTCTGCTAAATCGTTCTTCCTCATTGACATGGTGGATAGTAGAACATGATGGTTGGGTTAATGTTTGAGTCATGTATAGTGTATGGCGTATATGTCCAAAATTGCGCTCTGCTAGCCTTCTTTTTTCCAAAATATCCTGAATATTTTCAGTCACACAAAATTAGATCATTTAATGCCTACAAATTCTAAGAGTTTTAATCACCTTGTCTCTAATGAAATGATATTTCTGTATCCATGATGGTCTTTCGTAAAACTTCCACTTGTCAGTCCCCGGACGTGGAGGGTCTCCAAAATACATAATTGCTGGAGAATAGCTTACAGAGTGAACAATCACTCCACCATTACCAAAATAAAATTATACATGCAGGGCCAACGGCATTATGCTATTAGAACTGATCAAAACCCCCAGCTGCCATATAACAACCTTTTGCACAGGAAATGGCCAATTGGCATCCTTGCGCTGAACATAAATAGTTGTAGCATCAATTGGTAGTTCATTCTGTGCAGACATCAATAATCCATTACTAGAAGGAAAACATAAATAGAAAAACAAGATGGGATTCAGAAGTAGTTAATTTTTCCAGGGAGGGGGGAAGAAGTTAGTTTACTAATTCAAAAATGTTACCACATCTGAAAGATGCTTTTAAGCACAAAAAGAATGAACAATTATCAACCTAAACAAAAAAAAAAAAATAGACTAAATAACCCAAAGAGGTGAAATGTTTTTTTCGAAATCGAACATTGATCATGCATCTATCGAGCATCATTGTAAGCTGAGATCTCAGATCCTAGAATTTGCTCTATGAAATGACTAAAAGGAGAAGCTTATGGATATAGATAAAATGCCATCCCATTTAAAGTGAATCATGTTAGCACGTCTAAAATCTTCATAAGAGATATGAAAGCTTCATCTAGGTCATAAGTAGAAAATGAGACATGCAAACTTATTGAAGATTGTCTCATGTCTTTCTACTAGTGTGCTATGAAAATTCAAAAATAGAAAAGAGTCAGTTAAAGAAGTTAGAAGTAAAGAAAAGGAGGACTTGCTTGCAGCAACCTCATGGAGATCGAGATTTAGAGACAAAGGGCAGATAGCTCTAAATTCCCCAAAGCTGGCGTGGAGGACAAAGTGGGAGCAATATATCTAAATCCGGCCAGATTTAAGCCCATTCCAGCATCCTTTCTTCTCCAGCAAATATGTCAATCGGATTAGCAGTGTATCATGATTGCTTAATTGCCAGAAGCAGAGAATCACTTGAAAACAATCCTCAAGGCATGCTCGTTGAACTTAGATAGGGTATATGTCAAGCAGTTGGTATTCAATTTAATTGTATTAAAATTTAATTGTATTAAATTGACTAACATAATGTTTATTTCAATTGTTGAATTTGTCTTTCATACAATGTTAGGAATTCTTTTACAAAAGGATTGTGTTCGAATAAGCAGTCAATTATCTTTCGTTTGTTGGTTTAGAATCATAGTTTATGCAACTTTCTACATCAATTTTGAGAATTTTGTGCTATTCTAAATGATTAGATCTTGATCTAGAGAAATGTATAACTCTAGATTTCAAAAGCAACACCTACCTAAGTTCCGCAAACCCTAAACTTCTTTATTTTGCATGTTCCATTATAAGCTTCCGACATCAGTAATAGCATTGCTTACATCAAGAGTAGAGGTAGAGATTTTGTTCCTGTAATCTTATTTGTAGTTAAAACGTTTTTTTCGAACAAATACAAGATGAGCGTGTCACCCATCTTGCTTTTGTGCAGATAGATAGAAACCCATCTTGCCGCAACCATGATAGATAGAAAAATTGGCATGTCATTCATTGCATAAGAAAAACTTGAAAATATTTGATTACTAGTGCCATCAATTTTTGCACCATTGTTTGTGATGTTTTATTGGATAGATATGACATGGCATTTTGGTGTTACAATTGTTGGCGTCTGTAGTCTTACCTTATTTTACTGAAAACATATCAAAATAGTACTACATATTCCTAACAAGCAAATAGCCATATATTGTTTTTTTTAACAACCTTATTGACAAGAGGAATGACATAAATATTTTTGCAGCAACAGCTGAGATGCCGAAGGAATCACAATTAATGTATTTTCAGCCATGTATAGAAGCACGTTGGACTGAAGCATGAGCATGTTGGACTGAAGCATGAACAAGCTAACTAAAAGCTAAGTGTATAATAGAGTGACAACCAGTCTAACTACATGGATTATAGTCTGCATCATTGCAGTCTAAATCAGTAAAACGGCTTCAAAGTTGATGCTTTTATTGGCAGCATCGGTTCAGACAGAGATTGTGTTAACTCAACAATTCATGAAGCATTGTTTTCCAAAAGCTTAACTGTTTAAATTTTGCAGGAGGTATTCAAGAATCACAGCAATGGCACAAGTTGAGGACATCTTTTATCTAGTGGGATTGTTCCAAAGAACGTTGGGTGACTGCTAAGAAAATCAAGCTATTTTGAGCTTCTGGTGGCAGAATGGAGGACCCAGTCAAGAAGCTCAGAACTCCTTGACAACCTCTGTAGTATTTCTGAAATATCTGGCAAGAGTACATTGAGAAGTTCTTAGCTAAGAAAATGTGGCTAGTTTGAGGGTGATAGAGCTTGATGTACTGTTGTGTTTTGTCTTACTACCTTTGCAGACTGCTGCAAGGTTTTTGGAAGAAAAGTTATACCAAATTTTCTAGTATAGTGATATAGTGAGCTCTGCAAAGTCAACTCCATTAGCTATAGACCTCTTATTTATCTAAATGAAAAAGCTTAAGCACTTAAAAATAAATATCTATAGACCAGATATTAGAGGTCAGTTTGTTCATCTATCTGTAATGAATTTGCAGCAGTTATATGGCAGTGAGACACTGGTACAAAGTTCAGAAATGTATGATGGAATTGTTGTACATGTGATTTAATTGACGGAGAGCAGTGTCCCAAGCTAATGTCAGCTACTTCTGTCAAAGAAAAAGATTGTCACTGCATATAGCTAAATGTTTTTCAGAACAAATGGGTCTCCACATGTTCAGAATGTAGAAGTCAGCTTATCTAGGTGCATACAGATATGTAAAGTGCATACAGATATATTTGACCCCCTTCACAACAATTTACATGATAACTGACCTCAGTCGTGTTGATGTAATCAATTCCAGAGAACAATGCACAACGGAATGGAGGGCCCATTCAAGGACAGGACACAGTCAAGGACCCCTTCAAGGACCCCTTACCCTACATTGACCTGATACGGCTGGATTGTTCCAAAAAGGATTCTCAATTCTATTGCATCCGTACTCCTTAAGAAGCTGTCAAACTATAATACTCCGTCTAGTCACTAGTTTAGATGCCTATACAGAGGTAACCTATTATACTGAGCATATGGGAAATATATTTGGATGCAATTGCCAGAATTAAAAAGCTGCCAAACTATAGTATTCCATCTAGTCACTAGTTTAAAGGACGCCTATATAGAGGTATCCTATTATACTGAGCTATACATAGACCCTACATTCCAAGAAAAGATAGGTATAATATGACAAATATATTCTGATGCAATTGCCGGAAGAGATTACGCAATAATGAAAATGGGATGTTTCTTGCTTTACATACAAATAATGGAGCAGCAATAAATGCAATAAATTCTTCTTTGAATTTTAAGAGTACGCTTTCTAGGTTGCCTCCATTGACATCTAACATGTAACATATGTGTCCACGTTGTTCCTCCAGAGGCAACCTAGACAAAGCTCAAGGATTTGATCCAAAGTATTTGATCCAAAGTATTTGTTTGATAATGAATGCGTGAATAATGTGCCAGAGGAGCTTACATGCATCTTCTAATAATTTAGCTATAACTGATCAGGTGGTTACCAATGGTGTAAAACATTCATATGTGATTGCCATTGCAAAGAGGCAAATACATGCCAAGATCAAAGAAACGGAGTTTTGAACAAATGGATAAGGCAGATATATCAAATTTAATCGCAGCTTGAGCAATTGTGATACAATGGGGCATGCACAAGAGAAGACGTTTGCGTCTCTAAAACCGGTGGTTAAAAGAATTTGAAAAACATCTATTTCACTAAGATAACAGGCTGAGAAGTATTAGTTCTTACCTCTTACTCTTTAAGCTTTGGTAAGCTTTCAGCAATAGTTCGCTACAGGATCAAGATCTGCAAAAAAAAAAAAGAGTAATATGTACTGTCATAACTCCAAACGAAACAAGATAAGAAAGACCAATAATTGATGGTGCACTGGAGACATAAAATTTGTGGGTTTTTGTTGGAAAACGGAAAGAAACAAGTTAAGGAAGTCGTTCGAATCTATATGTACTTCCGGCAACCTGGTAAAAATATCAATCTAAAACAGCAAAACAAATATCAAACTAAAACAGCAAAACAAATACTTTTATTTACCTCTATTCTGAAGCGAAAAGCAAGGCTGACTGGAGAATGCAAAAGGCAGGCGTTGAATGGCAGGATTTTTTAGGGCTATCTGCAACGAAAATGCTAATTTTCTGTGACCCATATTTTCGCAAATCAAATATACCGGGGGAAAATACGCCTCGTGAAGATTCCTAGATGGGAATTTTCTAAGGTGGCGGCAAAGTCGCGGCACCGTCGAGTTTGGTGGAGCTGCAAGAGAATTTTTGAGGGATGTATTTTCTAGGACGTAATGAACACATGGTTCAAATTGTCATTGTAACGTTACACATGTTAAAATTTCCACTATAATTGTGCCATGTGGCTTGCTTCCTACCCTTTGGGGTTGCCCCTAAGGGGGGCAAACCCTCGTTCATGTGGGTTTGTGGCATATTCTAAGTTTATGCTAATATATGACAAGAATATGCCAATAACTTCTCCAAACCCATTATTGACTGTAAACTGGCGGTGGCTTCTGTTGCTGTGTAGTCACTCTCGAAATCTGCATTCTCTCTATGAGTAAGAGTACTAGGCCATTCACCCAATAATTAGGTATTCTCTAGCTTTCCACTGCAAGTCTAAATCAAAATTTTCCTCTCTAGTTGTCTATTATGTAATATCAATATTCTTTCTTGAAAGAGAAGAGATGTGAAATTTAGTGCTAAGATTGAAGGCCAAGTTAACATCTTAGCAAGCATGCTAACCAAATCAGGCCCAAGCCTAATTGCTATGCTAATCTAGTTTTGAAAGTTGATGACATGTTCAGCTAAAAGCTCCATAATCCTTATTCAAATATTCAATTGGCATTGACTAAACAGTCTTCTACCATAGTGGTTATGGCATCAGTTATGTCTGAGATCAGAGGTAAGCATGGCCAGGATTAGCAGTTGCATGCTGCTATAGTGTTCCAAGTGTTCTTTTTCAGCATAATAAATAGTCTGGTATATGGTACAAACATCATAACCTAGCCATTTCTGGAGGCATTAAACGGTAGCATTAGGTTTGGCTTCCCCCTAGCTTTATAAAAATCGTAAGCCATGACCTGCATGTTGTTGCAGAGATGGTCTTGAAATGAATGCAGCAATGTGTATGTACCATATGTTGTAGGTTTTATGGTAGATAATTCACTAGATATCTTGCAATTGGAGCATATATTTGGTTGTTTCTTTATCAATGTGTTTTTGTTTTTGTTTTTATTTTTGTTTTTGTAGCCCATAAGCTTTTGCTGTAAACGCTATTGTTAGCATGCAGATACATTATTGGGCAACAACGACTCTAAAGCAGATATGAGGTTTTGATGTTGTTTGCAATGATCTAACGTGCAGAGCTTGTGTACTAGAGGTACTGCAACTATCACCATATAGAAAGCAGGCTTTTGTGTCTGCTGTATACACTATATTCATCTACTGTTGCACCAAGCCTTAAGATCAATGAACTTAAAGTACCTACAAAATTAGGACTTAGTGCTGTTATACATGCTAGCTATAGTCGGACGGGAACCTGTCCCATTTTCCTAGATTTTTAAAACTATCCCATCTCCCTAGATTTTTAAAACAGCATCCATTACTTTTTATATATTGAAAGAAGTAGCCGGTCTCACAGGTTTGCTTAGTAGTGCTGGTAAGGAAAGATTTATACTTTTTATTGCTCTACCGATGGTGTCGGATATATTTTTCTTAGTATACTGATGGTGCATGTGAAAGGAATGGATCTTGCATTGGGATCTATGCAACGTGGTTGTCTTCATTTATGTTTTTTTCTGATACTATAAGAAGTATTATAGGTTCAAGAGGCAATGCCAAAAGTTTGATCTTTGTGCACATAAGTCTGGATGTGGAATCTCATGCAGAGACCATAAGAACGTTGAAGTTTGCCCAACGAGGCAGATCTGTTGAACTTGGTTCTACATGTGTTATCAAAGAAACTAGTGAAGTGCATAGCCTGAAAGATCAGGTGTGTTTTCATGGGTACCCTTGATCGTGAATCTTTAAGACCATGCATCTATTTGCTTCTACCAAAGGAGAACCTTTCTTTGATTAGCATTCTTGTTCTTGATTATTCTCTCTAATTAATCAATACATGGGTATCATGGAGTCCTTGGAGGTCTTTTTTAAGGTATGTGGATAAGATATTCCTCCTACAATGAATGATTTTTCCCTTTACATAGATTGAGTTCCTCAAGGCCGTCATACCAAAAAAAGACAATGACATAGGACGATTGAGAAAGGTCATTGCAATGGTTAAAGAAATCAACTCAATTTTAGATGATTGAAGATTAATTCTGGAAGAAAATCCCCAGAAGACCAGTTTGGTACGGCACATCACATGGTCGAAGTAACAAGGATTTGTTAGATTATGTCTCTTGGTGTTGCTAAGTTGATGCTGAAGCATGTTCTCATATGATTGTACAGACACATGAGTCTTTCCTTTCTTTGCGGTCTGAACAAGAAATTCAAATTATCATCAACAAATAGGTCCATCGCAACTGAAGATTCGTAAAAGTTGTTTTGATCACATGAGCATAGGTGCCTTTCTTATGGAATTTTTAGGATGGAGATACTAGATCAGACAACACCAATACTGCATGTGTTGTGGAATGGCAGAAGGCGAAGTATATATTCACATCATTTGAGCCCTTAGTTAGTTGCCCCATAAGTCATTGCTACGAAGGTTCTTTGCCATCATTGACAAATTCCATAGAGCTTGTGCTAAAAGAGTCTCAGGTAATGATTTCAGAGAAAGAATTTCATGCTTCTGTTCCTGGCAATTTTCTTAGCAAATCCTGTTCAAAGGTTCAAATGCAAAAGAGGAAGAACAAAAAGTGAGTGCTATGCAGTATACAATGTTGACTATATTTTATTGTTTTTAATTACTAGTGGGAAATATTGTTTCACATATCATGAATGTTGAAACAATAAATGAGGCTATGGGAACTTGAGGAGGCACAAAAAATGTAGAACCAATTGGGCAAGTCCAAGTATCCAAATCAAAAAGCATGTAGTGGAAACTTGGAAGGAATACCAATGTTCATTCTAGATGAAAGCACGACATCGGTATCCCTAGCAAAAGGAATTTACCATTGGAAAGCGTGGCTCTTCATGGGGAAAAAATCAAGGCTAAACCGGTACCCAAATTTTGGATTTCTATTCTCTTGAGCAGCTTTTATATTCTCAGTAGGTTATGAACCGGTTTTCTGGGTTCACCTCTATGTTAGGGGCATATGGCATGTGCGTGCTTCAGGTCGAAGAAACCCCTATGTATACAACTCACCCTCCATAGAGACCCCTATGTATACAGTCTTGTGTTGTCGAAGCAGAATACTCGATTCCATACTTTTACACCGAGTCTAATCTTTATTTACCCTACCCTTAACCATAAATTTACATTGAGTAGATTATTCATCTAACCTACCCTCTACCTTACATTTACCTCCCAAATTGCACATTTGGGATTTCATTGTGACTGTAGAGCGGCTATAGAGCTCGTTGACAGCAAGGCTGAGAGTTATAGGCATATGTTCTAGAGGATCAATGTTTTCACTTAATCTACTCCCCAAATGTAGAACAACCCTAAAGACATCTATTCCACTTACAAACTCCACTACATCTATTATACACGCCCATGATTAATGCCCGACCATAAGGTGGGACACATAAGGACTACCACCTCCCCTTTTTTCCTAATACTTGATCTCAAATTGCTAGTTAGTCGGTCACTTGCATTTGTGAGTCTCTGACCAAGAATCAAGAACAAGTGAAGACTATGTTTTATGTCTCGAAAGTGTTAAAATTTTGTAGTCCGTAACATGGACACATCACTCAAGGTTTGTATGTAATGATTTATCAACTAGCACAACTCTTTTCTTTAAATTTCCATTTATTCATAACACTTGAATTAGGTAATGTTCTAAGGTTGTTAAAGGGTCAATGTTTGAAATACAACGATAATGATTGAAAGACAAATTAAAAATCAATGTTCATTCAAAGATAAAGGTAATCAAGGCTTTCAAAGACCTTTTTCTCATTGAAACTCACCGGAAAGCTTTTGAATGTAAAAATAGCCGAGAGGCAATTTTTCGTCATTTAATTGCCTCAAATTTTGACTGGCAAGAATTTACCCGTTCAAATTCGAGGGAAACCAATCTATTGGAGTGCCGCTCTATGGGATCCCGTGAGCTTGAGTTTTTAGACCATAGTTCGAATGTGTCTAGAACCTCATCCCAAAGTATAGTACTTTTGTATACCTTAAAGTAAAATACTATGTGTTCTAATACCAATATTGTAAAAACTTCACTTAGACAAAGAAGTTGAATTTAAAATTGGACGCCATTGAATCCACCTAGTACCATCCAATCGACACCGCCGTAATCACAAAACGAGATCCCCGCCATCACGCATTGCTAGGTTCAAAACCAACCCTAAGGTCGTTGTCCAATGGATCCTGAGTGAGAGTTTTGCAAAGTAGATACTTACTTCCGTGATTGAGATTCTGGAGGTTCCCACGGGTCATCACCAAGGGATCTTTCGCCGTAGAGACCAACAATGTGCTCCATGATCCCCCATCAAACGCTCTCAGAGCTTTGCTATGGGATCCTAGCTGTTAGGATTCCAAGGTTAACCGGAGCATAGAGACTACCGAGATTCACCGGGTGACTTCAACCAAGTGGGAGGTTGTATCGACTTGACATGCCGTATGACATAATGGGGGCTTGATTATGGGTTCCATAGGGGACTCTTGCGGGATCGGAGTGGGATCCCATTTCTATAATTACATCATTAGATCCTTGTGCGGGGAAGAGCACAACCGTCTCTCAAATCAAGGATTCCCAACTATGCATTCTCGACAGCCGAAAAAACATTTTTTTGAGTCCCTCGGATGTCATATTGCATCGGGTATCGGAGAGGGATAAATGTTTTGACAGGAGAGATTAATAGGTGAATATAGTAGTGTTGCAATCATCATTCCAAATGATCTGGCTTTAAGTTTGAACAACATAATTTGATCAAATTGTGCTAGAAATTTGAGGTACTACATCAAAGACAATGCAAACATAATATGCAGCAACATTGTTTCTTCAGGTAATGATCCTCCAGCAATCTACATCACATAACAAAACATCAGACATATCACTACTTGTATGAAACACAAGTAAATATTAATACCATGCATAAAAGTTTGTTGATGGAGACATTAGAAACATAACGGACTGTTCCAGGAGCAATTAGGATAGTATCCATGGGCCTGTATGAAACAAAATGTGAACTTGGTCTAAATAGCAATACATTTGGTCCAACAAATAATTAAAAAATCAAACAACAAATTTTGAGAATAAAATGAGCATTTTGGATTATGGCACACTGCATTTGATGCTAATTTCCTTATTAAAAGTCAGGATTATACTGGCAAGTCTTGACTTTAGTCAAAATATTGGCATTCTATATTGTTTGCTACAAACACCTATCAAGGTAAGTGTGAAGTTCCTATAAATACCCTAACACCTAAGCATAGGTCCAAAAAGAAAATCCCTCCTAGTCACCCATAAGGTTTGTACGTGAGATTCCTTGATGTGAATAGGCTTAAACTAGAACCGTTTCATTTGTTTGTTACCATGACATTCTGCTTGCTTAATGAGGAAGTTTGGTATCATGACGATGTGCTTCTGATACAATACTGACATTGCTGTAGGCCATTCCGATACGTTAATTATGAAATGATTGCCTATCTTCGTATGACTTCATTTACTTCTTGTCATTCCATACTATTGAGTTATCATCCCATATCGTTCTCATTTAATTCATTAGATAAAAGCCTATTTCTGCCGGCAGAAACCTCGTCAACCAAAACAAAATGCAGAAAGGGCCCATCTCATTTGCATTATCCTCATAGAATAAAACATATGGTTCTAGAAGTAGAAACCACAACTTGTGACCCTAAAATCGGGTCCGTTTATGAGGCCAGCATCATCCAATCGGTGAGATGTCAAAGAATATGAGGCACAAATATTGCCATGGTGATTATTCTTTCTTGAACAATAATGGTAGAATACAAAGTTGGCATCGCTATTCCATACCAAGAAGCCTCCTTGCAATTTCATTACAACTTTCTGCATCAAATTTGGTTGTTACAATAGAAATGAAGCAAAATTCTTGGGAAGTAAATTCTATACCTCCAACGCCTTCAACCGTTGAGGTCAAATCCGAAAAGATGGATACAGTAGAACAGGAAGCGGTACACCAATTACAGTACAGAATTATTTGCAGAACCTTGTCTAGATGAGCATACACAAGAACAATTTGTGGTAACTTCCTTCAACCATTCGCTTGTCACGGTTTATCAATGTTTTGATCAGCGGCAACTTTTTTTTCTGACTTGCCTCCAAATCTGGTCAATAGCCCCCGTTAGGCTCTTCTTCATATTCAAAATACTTTCTTTACCTGAAAGAAAAAGGCAACATAAAGTTAATACAACACATTGCGATGCTAATACGCAGACAAAAAAATTTCTCAAAGATCCATTATGATTCAATATTCAGTGCTTTAAAACATCTGCTCTGGCATTTTGATGCTCAAGCCCTTCCAGCAAAGATCATTGACATCCATCCTGACTAGATTATGCCTAAAAAGTCAAATCATGATCAGGTGTCACGCCATTTACTCACCTCTAGGTTATTATCTAGGTATATTAACAATCTCCGACTTGACACTTCCGCTTTACAGCCCTCCTAACCATACAAATCCAGACCATACAATTTGGAAATCAAAGTGGTGATGGGGGCTACAAAAAGAAAACTAGCCCTCTGATTAGTGGTGCTGTACTTGGCATAGCCACTCATAATGAGAAAACTTGCACACAGAAGTGGAAAAGAAAGCAGAAAGCAGAAAGAAAAGAGGCAAGCCGCTCAAGCTCATTTGTTTAATTTGTTGGGATTACTGCAGCCTCCCAAATATCATGTTATGAAAATGCCACTGCATGAGAGCTTAAAAGACACACAGGAAATTTGTTCTTCTGCTACTGCCATGAGGTTCTTGAATATCGTACTAGACTTAGAAACATCTGTAGTGCATCTACTAATACACATAAGTTTCAACTAACTAATACAGAGATTATTGTTGACTTGATAATTTAGCAAACATAAACTTGAGACATTCAAGCATACATACCTCACGCAATTATTGCTGCTTTTCTTTGATAATTTCATCATCCATTTGCCTCAGCAATGAAGGAAGATAATCGGGTTCCACTGCCTTATATGTCGGAACAAAGACTGCAAACTTGCTGTAATCCAACTCATCTTCAAACGGAAGTTCAATGTCATCACTGACAATAACTGGTACGCATATACTTATTATAGCATCAAACAGCCGACAAGCTGATGGTGTATCACCAGCTGGATGAAGACAAATTTTTGAACTTCTCATCCTTGAGCTGCCAGTCGCCTGCTCTCACGGGATTGTATACCATGTTTTATTATCATGTCTTTTTCATTTTCCAATATTTGAAACAGTTGGTCCCGAATCTTACCACCCTGCAGTAATTAACAATTTATTACTAGCTGACAATCTTTAGCAACGGTATGCAATAAGCATCCATTCTGATTTCAAAAAATTAGGTTGACTAACATAATTACCTTTTTCTATAACGATTCCCATAAAGAAAAGCAGGGTATCCCTCTTCAATGTGCTATTTTCTTGAATATAGGAATTTATCCGATGGGAATATGGTAGCACCACATCCTTCACGAAAGAAGCTTGATCAAGAGCAAATCTTCCGAAATCAGAGAGTAAAAGCACGCATTTTTTATCCGTTCCCTAATCAGGTAGAGAGCATTCGGATCTTGACAAATAATAACATGATCCCTACCGCCATACCGCTGCCAAGTTTCTTTGCTTTTCCAACCATGCCATTAATTTTTCCTGCATCTTGTCATCACTATATTTGACATCTTCGTTGCTGCCTGGTCCGATCACCGTCAAACTCAGAGATGAAAAAGGGCACAGCAAAACACATCTGCCTGATCTTTTATCAAAACCTGACATAAGCAGAGCTCCATTTCTCACCTTCCG